>CM062805.1:441859604-442379604 GCA_031772625.1 Pinus tabuliformis
ACTCATCACTTGAAGCTAGTTTGCTTCCCCAAGCTCTTACTCATTTCACATGGTAATCATGTTATTCCACATTTTTTAAATATATTGGTTTTTATGTTGAATAATGCATATTTTTTTGTTATTTGAATTTGTTTTGTATTCAATTTCACTCTTTGTTCTTGTTCTATTTGGTGTATTAGACTTACATACATGACTCCTGGCTTGCTTGTCTACAGTGTGCATTTGCAGACTTGATAGTCTCCCTCTATTTTTTCTACTTTTACATTGTATTGATGGATATTTTCATTTATTTTTGCTTCTATTGTTGCTATTATTTACCTTCTTTTTAGTCATTAGCCTTTATCACACAACCCCCTAAACAAAGTGACTTAAAAGAGCTATAGGCAGGTGAAAGGTGACTGCGATATTAAATCAACAACATTGGTTAAATGTCACACTGTTAACATGAATAGTTGTGAGCTAAGGAAAAATTTGTACAGAATAAACTTTTTATGGCCAGATTCAACAAATCAATACACAAATTATTTATGTTGAATGTCAGCAAAACAATATACATAAACTATTTATGTCCAGGATCAACAAAGCAACATATATAAACTATTTATGCCTAGATTCAGCAAAACAACACACACATTTTTTCTTCTGAATGTTCCCATGGAAGTTAAAATAATTATATGTCTTGAGTAATGTTTTGTGATAAACTGAAATTCAATTAAGTAGTTTTTGTCCATCATGCAAATTTATAATGTATAGAACCTTGAAATTTCCATTTTGTGTAGGTTGTCAAGCTGAAAGCTTTTAGCAAATTTGAAAATACAGCAGAAGCTTTGAGTGTTGCTACATTGATTGTTGATAGAAAAGCCAAACCCAGCAAGGGTAACACAAGTGAACAATTTGAGGGGGAAACATTAGCAGTAAGCTGATTCAAAGCTCAGGAATGCGATAAAGGAGAAATAAGTATAATCATTTTGTTCTAAATCAAAATTTTATCACAATTATGCAATAATTATTATATAATGTTGGTTTTCATATCCCTGGATGATGCTTAATTGTTTTCTATGTTGTTGCAGAAATTTGAATGTGTACACAACAATGTTGTTCTAGATTTAATGTGAGGTCTGCAAACTCAGTTGAGTGAACTGATAACTAGTCTTGGAGTTCAATATTTATCTCCTATGAGCTTGGGTCTCTCCCACAACCTTTCAAGATTTAAGCTAAAATTTAGTCTGGATAAGGTAAGTGTTATGTTCTACTTAGAATTGACCTAGATATGTTTAAACATTCTTGTGCTTTCTATATGCCTGTTGAAATACATATACTCAGTTTTATCTTCCTTTGATATGTACAAGTTATGGCCAACTCTGTTGGTTATGTTTTAATATTTAATAAGTTTGATTTCATATATAGATACTCTCATTGGAATTTACAACAAATTGAATTATTTACTTCAGTAGTTTTGTACTTGATCTTTTTGTTCTTAAACTCTTAGTATTTTTCCATACATCCTTTTTTGATGAAGTTCTTGCACTCGAATGATGTTGTAACACGAGGTGTTTGTTGATCTGCACATACTAACTGCCATTTCAAATTATTATATCCTACCTTCCAAGTGGATATAATGCTCATTCAAGCAATTGGTCTACTTAATGATCTCAACAAAGAGCTTAATACGTATGCAATGAGGGTACGAGAGTGGTATGGATGGCATTTTCCAGAACTGTCAAAAATTGTCCAGGATAATATACAGTATGCTAAAGTAGTAAAGCTTATGGGTAGTCGCACAAATGTTGTTGATCTAGATTTCTCAGAGGTAGCCTTTTTTATAATTAATGGTATTTGAGTTTATTTATAGAAACATGTAAAGTGTATAATATTACTATTACATCAATTTCTTTTACTGAGAATATTTTCATTTTTCTAATATTTTTTTCAAATACTTCAAGAAAGTTGAATCAGAGTTAAAAGAGGCAGCAGTGATATCCATGGGGACTGAAGTCAACGATCATGACATGCTAAACATTAAATCTTTTTGTACCCAAGTTATATCACAGTATATATCACAACTGTTTGATTATATCGAATTTGAGAACTCTCCATTGTGTCCAAACAAAATATACATTTGAGGTATCTCCCAACATGCATACCTCCATGCACCCCTTGGTTTATATATATTTTTGGTCTTGGAGAAGCTGCTTCTGAGGGGGAATACATTTTTCTTCCTTCTGCTATGTTGCTCCACATTTTCTCTCTTGGTTGTAACTTGTTATGTAATAGTTTTGGTCATGTTTTTAGACTTTAGGAGCTACTAGGTTGTTTGAGTCTTAGAGTGTTCTTCTAGTAGAAATTTTGCTAGTTGTAGTCACCCTAGGATCATGACAATGATACGATTGTAGTTGTGCCATAGGGATCATGAGGATCCATGTTGTTGGTGTATGATATTCCTTGTTTTGTTTCTCAAAAATATGTTGCCATGTCATTGTTGAGTCTAGGAGTGACGTTCCATAGATGAGTTGTTAGTGCATAGAGACCAAGAGGGATATTGTTGTTGTTAAATTTGTATCATGTGTTGAGTTTTGATCATTTACATAAGCTAATTTAACACTTGAATATGCGTCAGTTCAATTTGGCGATGAAATTCATGGTTGTTGCTATTGCTCTCGCTCAAATCATGCAACAATATTTTGGGGTGGTCTTTGAGACATGAGAGAGAATTCTAGTAGACAGTCATTGCCCTTGTTGTTTCATAACAAGGCCTGGGGTGGTGTTCATAGTGGATGCATATGGCTGGGAGGAAAACTGCTACTACATATCTAGTCCACATGAGCGTATTTTCATACAGATAAGTATTTTCAATGACAATTATGAATATTTTGTTTTAATATTTATTGTATGTTGTGTTTGAATGATGAAGTGTTAAAGAGAAATATATGTATTGTGCATGATTTCTCTATATAAATCATGATCAGGAATGAGAATATTTCAATTAGTTGTGCCTTTTACCATTGTGTATAAGCTAAATGAACGTGCCATTTTGTATGAGTTGAATGAAAGATAAATTGAGATATACTATGTTTGGTTATAATTCTGAATTTAGATGCCATGGAAACTTGTAAATGAGTTATTGAAAGCTCTTGATAGGAGAAAATTTTCTTCTGTGATGCAATTTGTGAGCTAGTTGTCATACATTATTTATAATATGTAGTCTTTTTCTTTCCATTTGTTTTCACAAGTTATCTATAACCTGGGCTTTTTAGCTTCTAAATTAGTTGCCATGATTATTCTTAAACTTTTCTAGAAGGTTGTTAAGTTTTTAAGGTGTTATTTTCTATTGTGGTGTTTTATTTGTTTTGTTTATACAGGTCATTTGACCACATAGTGGCCACTACCGCCCAGTGAAGAAAATTTGTTCGAATTCCTTGCTTTTTTGGGGAAAAATGACATTGGCATTACTGATGTTGCGGTATATGTCATACAAATATTTTATAGTCTACTTTAGTTTATATTCCAGTTTTCATTGTCTTTCATATCTTATACACTGCATTGTATCTTTTTTCATTTTTAGAAGTAGAACTCAATATTGATGGTAAAAAATAAGAATTGAAGAAAGAGGAGGGCAATAACACTAGAGCGGAAAATGTAGAAAGAGAGCGAGAGAAGAGAATCAGTCTAGTGATACCCTTAAAGCTAATATCCCGCATAAAGCACACACATACAGACCGATGGTCAAGTCTTTATAGTTGGTGAATTCACCTACAATGTCTTGGCAACACAATAATAATGCTTTGAAGTGATGAAACAATATTTCATGCGTAAATTGTAGTCCAACCAATATTAAGTTGGAGACTCATATTGTAATACACATTTTATATAATATAATTTGTGGTTAAAATTATTTAAAGTTGTACTTGATATTCTTTATTGTTGTAACTAACATATGTAACTTTGTGTTTTCATATTAGATGAACATGCACATTGTATGCCAGTTTTTAAATTTAGTCGCAAAATCATATTAAACAATTTATTTTCATTAATAATGAACACATAAAATCAATTTAAAACTACTAAATTAGTAGTTTATATTAATTAATGATGAACACAAATAAAATGAATATACAATGACTAAATTGGTCATTTTTAATCATTATTAATTAAAGTGAATGAAATTAATATGAATAACTAAATCAGACATTTATATAATGAATATGAAACTATTAAAAAAATATGAATGACTACAGTAAATGGTACTTTTGTAATTATAAATAATGACTAAATTTTTCAAATATACGATTATTGGTAGCTAATTTACAGTATCTTATAACATGATTAAAATTTAATCATATTTCTTTGGTCATTAATTGGTTTCAAATTAGGACTAAGTTTGCATATATATAACTATTAATATATAATTTATAGTATCTTATAACGAATCCACATTTTGGTCATATTTATTTAAGCATTAATTGGTTTTCTCAGGTCATCATGAGGTAGTATATTTCGTTATGTATTTGGTCATTAATTGTGACAATTAATGACTAAATTAATAACCAAATTTATGACTAAATATACTACTAGACGATAAAATTGAAACTACAGCCCACGGGGCTTTGGATTGATGGTGAATGGGTGCGTTGTTAAGGCACTCCTTGTGATAGGTCACTGGTTCAAATCCCTGTGGGTGCTTACTTACCAAAAAAAAAAAGATAAAATTGAAACAACCAATTAATGACTAAGATAAATATGACTAAAAGTTGGTCGCGTTATAAGATACTGTAAATTAGCTACTATTGGTCACCAACTGAAAAATGGTCATTTATATGCAAATTTTAGTCATTGTTTTAGTAACTAATTAGTCATTTTGTACTAGTGTATTGGAAGCACATCGAGTCTCCTCAGATTGTAGCAGTCTTGGCTTTGAAGCTGAGTCCAACACAGAAACTCAATTAAAGGGAAAGAAACAAATTACCTTTGTTCCAGCAACTAAAGAAGGGCATGCGCAGCAATAAAAGGGAGACATGCAACCCAAAAGTCAAATCCATAAAAATCAGCAGCAACAAAATATGAATGTTGGCCAAGCACATTGAGTTGCATGTGCTTTTGCTTCTTCCAAAGTAGATCTAAGCCATCCTGGTTTCTTTCTGATTTCAAGAACAACTGGTTCTACCAATCATAAGGCCCTTTGGCTCTTTAGGACATTTTGTAGAACTTGAATATTCTTCCTTGGAAGCCTAATGCTTTATTTCATCGTAGGAGTACATGGAAACTTCCTTAGATTTCCAATATGCAACCTTCTCATCAAAGGTGACATCCCTGTTGACCTCAATCCATGGATGTTCTGTAATGTAGATTTTGTAGGATTTTGATGATTCGTTGTAACCAACAAATATTCATTTCTTTCCTAAAGGTTCTAGCTTATCCTTTTATCCGTAGGAACATGGATGTAAACAGGGAAACTAAAGATTTGCATATGTCCAACCTTTGTCTTTTGTTTGGTGAATGCTTCTTTAGGAGTCATATCTTCTAGAATTTGATGAGGACTTCTATTCTGAATGTGAACAGTTCTTAAGAATGCTACTCCCCATAAGAACATGGACAATTCTTGATCACGCATCATATCCTTGAAGAAGTCTTCAATGGTCATGTTATTTATTTTTTCCACTCCATTTTGTTGAGGGTTATACTAGGGAACAATCAACTCCCTCTTAATCCTAGCTTTCTTACAAAAAAAAAGAAGTTATTTTAAGGTGTATTCTCCTCAATTGTCATATCTCAAAATCTTGATCTTCTTACCTGCCAATTTCTCCACTTCAACTTTTAATTATTTAAACTTAGTGAAGACTTCATCCTTGGTCTTCTTGAAATTGATCCATATCTTACGAGAGAAGCCACCAATGAAAGTCACATAGTATAACGAACCTCCAAGCAGTGTCATAAGCATACAACCACATACATCAGAATGAATCAAATCCAAAACTTCTTTAGATCTATTGTCACTGCTTGGAAATGGATTCTTGATATTCTTTCCAAGTGCACAACCTTTACATACACCTTTATGATCTATCTGCAATTTAGGAACACCTGAAACTATTTGATTCAACTCAGGCAATGCTCTATAATGAAGGTGACCATATCTCTTATGTCATAGTTCACTTGGATTAATTTCATCATGTACTAAAGCTTGAGATGGTTGACCCAAGGATCTACACAATTTTCCTTCACAAATTCCAATAACTCTAGCATCATCTATACTAGAGCCTTTGGGCCATACTAGTACTTTGCCATCAACAAAAACTACTCTATCTCCTTTATCTTCCAAACATGAAATCGAGACTAAGATTTTTTGCAAACCTAGCACATATGGAACATTGTTGAGATGGACATTGTTTCCATATTCCAACTCAATGGATGCTTTTCCAACTCCTTTGACTGCATAACTATGTTTGTATCCAACCTCTATCCTTCGAGATAGTTTTATTGTCCATCATTCTAGTGGTATTTCAACAATCTCCTGTCATACGTCTTGAACCAACACTATCTACCAGCCACATATCATCAACATCTACAATAGAGCCTATTAGAGCTGAAAAGTAAAAGAAATATTTGTCACCTTTAGACTTCTTTGGATGTTCATCGTAAATATCAGTTGTGGAAGCATGTTGTTTTTCTTCTCTTTTTATTATTAGTCATTTCAGGGCAATCATTTTTATAATGTCCAAATTTGTGACAACCATACCATTGAACTATTGACATATCCTTCTTCCATTGGGGAGGAGGGGGCCTTCTTTCTAACTTCATGTTTTTAAAGCCATACTTCTTCTTTCCTCTATTCTTCTTGTAGTGAGTTGCCAATTCTTGAGAGTCTTCCTTTTTATCTCTTGATATAAGCCTTGATTATTCGTAAGCACAAGAGGTCCATATTTCTTCAAAAGAGAGAACATCATTCTTCCTACTTACACCTGCTACAAATGCATCCCATGATCTAGGTATTCCATTAAGTGTGGTAGTCACAAGTTCTTTCTCAAAGACAGTTTCATCAATTGCTTGAAGTTGGTCCCTTATTTGAGAGATTCTTACAAAATATGAATACATTGTCGTCATTTGTCATCCTCACATCATGAAGATCATTCTTCAAACCCATCACTTAACTAATGTTGTTGATTGTAAATAGTTTGGTTAGGGCATCATACATTTCTTTTGAAGATTCAAGATTTGCAATGTAGGGAATCATGTGATCTCTAATCGAATCCATAATAAGACTCATGGCAGTGATGTCATCTTCTTTGAACTTCTCATTTCCTGGCATTATTTGCTCGTTCAAAAACTTTACCTTCAAAATATCCAAGTGTTTGTTCTTTGCAAGAAAAAGATCAATTCCAGTCTTCCAAACTCTGAATTTTGAGACCCCTTCTAATTTGTTTTTTGATTTCATATAAGAAGCCATGGATGTAAATCAACAAGGACTTCAACAATAGTGATCTCAATGTAGGGTTTCTTCAAGAGTGATCTCAATGTTCCTTCTTTGACCAAAGATTTGATCCCATGTTGATTTTTCATGTGCAATAGATACTAGCACAATATTTTTGAAAATTAATAATTACTTCTAATGATGATCTTCTTTTAACTATTCCAATATATCATTAAGCAATTATACTTCATAAATTCTTTTATTTTTTATGACTAGCAGAATCAGTGACGCGTCGACACTCATACTCGCGTGACATGGGGTCAATCCCTGACGACTGCCACTATAACCTCCAGGGGAAACCACACCGCCCCTAAGCACGACACACAGGTAATTCGAGGTTTGAAACTGTGACCTGCACAACGACACGAAAGCCTTAGCAATGTGTTTGTTGGCCAACAAGTCGCAACCCTGGGGAAATTATACTTCATAAATTCAACCATAAAAGAACAATAGAATAGTAGAGATCAAAATGCACAAAGAGAGAACAAGATTTACCATGAGAAAACCACTCAGGGGAAAATCCCAACAACCTTTTGATTAGAGAAATTATTTTGTTCAACAAGAGACACACCTACACCTTCTAGTCATCAACTAGATCAAACTGACTTTAAACAATTATATGGTCAAACCCTCCAAGTCAAGCCTTCCAAACAGATCCAGCAATTCACTTCTTCTAATTTTCCCCAAAATTTCGGCCCTTCCGCAACTGTTAGAAACCCATACTTTAGCCCCCTGCAATTGCCCAAAAATTGTTGTCCCTACAATAGAAACTACCCAAAAAGTATGAAAATTGGAGAGAGAGAAAGAGAGAGAGTCCTTCCACACATGCGAGCTAGAGAAGAGAGAAATAGATTAATTTCGTCCTTCTTTTCGTCCTCTTTGTCATCCTTGTCCTTTGCTAGGATTCCTAGAATTTGTCTTACTTGAGAGAGTGTGAATTGTTTCCCTGAGGAGGATATCGAACTGCCTTTGTATAGTGAATTGGATGCAGTTGAATGGGTGTGACTCTACTTGGGCTTACATGACTTGGAGGGAGGCTGACTTAACAGACTAGGAACCAAAAATTTTCAATTTTAAAAATTCAAATTTTCTTCTTTTAAAGGTCCAAATGGGACTTGACTATATATATATATATATATATATATATATATATTCTTTTGATTCTAGTATTTATAATATGCTTTACAATAATCAATATAAATACATTAAGGACCAAATATAAATTATGAAGACTAGCCATAGTTAAAAAATTCAATAATATCAAGGGAAGATTCTCTTCTAGAAACCTTCCTCGGGTTTACAAGATAGGATATATTCAAGTACAATATAAGAAAAATGTGCCTTCACCACTTTATAAACACATTTGCACTTAAGACATTAAATGAACACACCCACAATTAATTAATTAATATAACACTTACTAAGTAAATTGATGCTCACCCATAAACATTAGCAATGAATCATCCATCAAACCTAAGAAAGCATCCACAATTAGCCTTTTCAATGAGGCGCCTTCGTCTTCCGTCAATAACACAAATCTATGACAAAATAACTTGAACAAATTTAAGAAACTTTAGACTTCCTAAGATATTTCTTCCCCAATCCAACCATGAGAAAATGAGAGGAAATTCATCTCTATTTATAGAATAAATGCTCAACTTACCTTATATTAAAATATTTATTTTTTTAAAGCCAAAAGTTGTATTCTAGCCTTTGGAAGGGCAAAAGTCATTTTATGCAAATATTATATTAAAGTACAACATAAATGTGTCTTAAGTGACTTGTACAAAAGTCAACACATATAAACCCTCAACAATGACCCATCTCCACAAATAAGGGGAATAAGGGTTTCAATTGCTTAGCATCCAACCTTTGAGGACATTCAAATTTGTTTGCTCCTCCAATCATGTCTTATTGATGTTTCGAAATAAGCACACACACTGCATACATCTTCAACATCATTTAAGAGGGGTTTCCCAAGCCACATCCAAAGGGTTGGCTTCCTTTACCTAATGTGCAAGTACGACCCCAAGTCCTTATTCAAGATGGAAATGTAGACTTCTAAAATCAACACGAATGCCTCCTCCCTAAGTCAAGCAAACAATGCTTCCAAGCATCTGCCAATGTGGACAACGGGAGAACATTCTTCCAACTATGATCAAACACTTCGCAAAATACGACTCTTGATTTATTACAGAACTTAATAAGTTGGCCCTCCATCAAAATTGTTCTTTCATACATTTAGATCAGTTTACCAACAATTTGTAGGTTGGCTCAATAACTCTGCTCAAAAAAAAATTTGCTTCCACCCGTATATATATATATATATATATCATTGATTTGCTCTATAACCAAGTGCATCAACAAGTTGGTTCTACATAATGCAACCACTTGGTTAAGTGTCCAAACAATTTTGAGATTAAACACTCGCTTCTCCATTACATGTTCATTCTTGTCTTGGCTTTGTACTTCTTCACAAGTCATTAAGGCTACCTTGCTATATATGCCAAAATGCTCCAATAATCATTTCAACTCCTCATCGCACTAGATGTCCTTAACACTTGTATATAGGTTCAGGAACACCATTCAAATCAAAATGCATGTTTTATGTGTGAAGTCACGTAACAAGTGGATGAATTTTTCTATGTCCTGGACATTCTAATACTTAGATGTTTATATCGCAGCAAATTATTTCACGATTCACCCAATATCAGAAGGAAGTGTTGCCACACTAATATACAACCTCCATGCCTCTACCCACAAATCTAATTCCTTTGGTCAAGTTTATGACTTTACTACTTCACTTTGTCATTTTAGTAGACATGTGAGAAACATCTTTGCATGTGGCTTCTAAAACACTAAAAACCCTTTGTTTGGTTCAATAGTAAAAATAGTAACTTGCCATTATTTTTATGGAGCATGTGTTGTGTTTACCAATAGTGTATAACAACTTCAACTATGATGCATGAGTTCTAGGTAAAATGGATGTGACCACTCAAATCTATACGCAAAATCTTTCTCAATGTGTTCTAAAGAGTTTTGACATAAATTAGTCTAAGTTGAGTCCCTCTCTAGTACATAATGTTATGATCATATAAAGGCACGTCAGTAGGGATTCAAATTTAGAATATTGAAATTTAAAAATCGTTCAGCATACCTTAGTTGATGAAGGATACCAACCTTCCTAACCTGTGGATCCACATGCATCTAAATCCCAATAGTCTCATTTAAGTACATTGATTTGTCCTCCTTTGTATAGACTTTTTCACCAATGCATTCCTCCACATTGAATTATGCATTGCAAGAAAATTACTTAAGTGAGACAAAGAATGAGATCAATGAAGGACAATATTGATAACCATTGACAAAAAGGCATCTACAAAATTTCTTGCTCCTATGTTCTATGCTATATTGGAGAAACAAGAAGATCTTCTAAATCGGGATGAAAGAACATGGAGCTCATGTAAAAAATGAGTTCACTCCTTAGCCATTGTGGAACATTATGTCAAAAAAAAACATCATGTATACCTGGAAGACACTCAAATCCTTGCTCAAGAAAATCATTACTACAAGTGTTACCTAAGAAAAGCCTTAGAAATTATGAATAACCTTAATAATATGAAAAAGGATGGTTGTTTGGAGATGAGCAAAAGCTAGCTTCCATTATTTAACAGTCAAGTGTGACTCACTTATTCCTTGTTCCTTTGTTACCTAGTTTCCCTTTGTTCCCTTTCCCTTTTCCTCCTCCTCCCTTGTCTTTAGCTTTACTGGTTCATCCTCTCTTGTTTATATAAACCTAATTTATTATTTAGTACTATAATATTAATTATTTTCAAGTGAGTGATACTTTAATACTATTATATATGTTTATTTCTATTGTTCTTTGTATATATATATATGCATTCATTTCTAACATTTATTTAAACTTATGTGTATTCTTATTGTTTATGAGTACTTATATTATTATTATTATTATTATTATTATATATTATTATATATTAGCATTCATTTCTAACATTTATTTAAACTTATGTGTATTCTTATTGTTTATGAGTACTTATATTTCTAATATTATTAATACTATTTCTTTGATATTACCATAGCATAGCAGTACTTACAATATTATTATTATAATTATTGTTGATCTAAAGATGATCTGAGGTTGTCATTGATGTCAACCCAAGCAGCACCAGGGGCTTCCCTGATCTTGCAAGGGAATTTTGACTTGACAACTTAGTCTATTTTTAGTCAAGGATCTTCTAGTTAGATTCTACTCGTCGAAATGTTTCCATTGATATATGGCACGCCAAGTAATTCTTCACGGTTTGAGAGATATTCATGTTTGAAGTTAGTAACCCCAATTAGTGAGCTAAAACCCTATGTTGTTGTTGTATGGCACTCATAATTGGTTTTGGTCATTGAATAGTCAATAATTAATAATTTTTTAAGCTCTTAAAATCCCTCCAATATTCTCTATAGAAGCCCCTCTCAATTCTATAAAAATAAATCTCATATATCCTCCAAATGTAGTGATCGTCGAATTTTTGCTATAACTTCATTTTTGCGAAGACTTAGATTCTGAAATTAAAACCCATTTGATTCGCAATCCTGATGAACGTCGTGACCGAATTTCAAATCTTGGTTCGCTATATTTTTGGAGATATGATCTGTGGAAGTTATGGTTTTTGCAGGTTGTCGAATTTCACCTCAAAGAAGTGACATTGGGAAAATCATCATAACCCTCTCTTAGAGAAGAGAATTGGAATTCTGTAAGAAGTGGCGGACAGTGCACGGACTATAGTTTTTTGTGTATCAATTTCAGAGCCAAAGGAGGAAACAGTGACACGTGGTACGTCGTACAAGTTCACTCTACTGAACTAGTCCATAATTAGGTCATTGTGAGAGATTGGGCATAACTTTGCCTTGAAGAGTCCAAATCAAGTCAGACCTGTGGTATTGGAAAGAAGACTCAGAGGGCTTCTTCAAGATCGAAGGAGATCTGAAATTGCAGAGATACATCAGATTGAATATCATGCTCCTAGAAGGCAAGAAAAACTAGATCAAGTGTTGTCAAGGGGTGCAAAGGACCAGACTTTCTAGGGCAGAAAGAGCAAGGTGCAGCAAAATGATGCAGCAGAGGTAAGCTACAAGTAAGTATATTCTGTATATGCATGTTCATCTCTTAATTTCATTAGTTTCTTTTTATTCTAATTTATTGTTTTTGTTTAGCACTGACATATGTTCTACATGATGAGGTAAGATTTGCTATTATCATGTCATGCGCATTTCTTTGAAGACTTTTTGCAGGTATTATATATTCATCAAGAGAAGACTCAATGCATAATCTAATGTTCTGAAGAGTGAGAAAGGGTAGCATGACAAGAGCAGCAATCAAGGTATAGAACAACAGCAAGAAGTTCACTACATGAAGTCTTCAAGTGGGAAGCACTGCATACAATCATTGTAAAAGTATCATTGTACAAAGTCGTTGTAAAATCATCATTGTAAAAGTTGTACAACTGTCTATCTGCCAAGAGTTGAAGAGGCAGTGTCAGGAGGTCTAGGATCACCATTAGGTGGTTGTGTCATAGTTGGGGTTATGGTCTAGTGTGTCTTCTTCTTCTACATCATTCTATATCATTGTAAAGTGGACCATTTTCCCTGGTACGGGAGTCCATTCTTCTTTTATTCTTCTATAGGGTGATAGGGTGGTGCTAGGCTGGTGCATGAAGTCGCCAATAGGTTCAAGCCTGAGAAAACTTCAAGGTGGTAGGGTGGTGCTAGGGTGAGTTGTAGCTCATTGGGTGTTGGGGCATCCGTTCAGTTGGCTACTAAAGAATCTTGGGCGTTGGAGCATCCATCCAGTGGGAGCTGGAGAAGAATGCTTTCTAGATTCTAGGAAGTTGGAGCTTTCTTTTCAATTGGAGTTGAAGATTAAAGAATTATTAGAAAAGCGTTCGGTGGTTTTTGACCAGGAGAGGGTTTTCCACTTAAAATTTTTGTGCCCCTATGTTCTTTTATTCACTGTTGTTACTGCATAAACATTAATGATAATTGAAGATTAACTAAAGCTCTGAAAATATTTAAAAGTGCTAATTGCTAAGGAATATTGATTCACACCCCCCCCCCAATATTTTCCAACAATTATTACACTTTTTAATACTAGTATTATTATTATTATTACTCTTTTTACTACTATTTTAGTAGTACTGATAATATTATTACTTAATATTAAGTTTGTTCTAATACTAATGCTATACCATATTACTATTATTTAGACCTCTTTTAGCATGATATAATTTTGTATTCTCGATATTATACTTATTAATTTCATCTATACCTTTGACCTTTAATATATCTTTTAGGGTTACCCTCAATCATGTATATATTAATATGAATATTTTCCTCTTCCTTTCTTCACCTTTGGTACTGAAGAAGAATCTAATTGAGGATTCAAAACATCAACTTTTCTAAAAAGGTGAAGAGAGTGGCAAATTATTTGAGAAAACTACAATTTAATAACACTCCCCAAAAAATTCTTAAATATGTCAAAAATGACATGTTGAATTATTGACATCCATATTCAATTATTTGGAAAAACCTCCCTTTTTCTTCATTTTCCACAGGTGTGATGGATTTTTCCTTCTTAAAGGACAAAATTGCTCTATGGGGAGAATGGTGTCAATTGGTTCTTCAAAAAATCGATGGATAATATCTAGCTCCAAGTTGTTGACAAGTGTCCTTCTTAGGGGCACTTGATAACCCTAGAATCTCATCACTTAACATATCATAAACAAAAATTCTAAAGTGAAGTCTATGGTTGAATGTAGCTACTTCATCATCTCATTTGTGCAATACTCTTTTTCACTTTGCTTGATCACCATCAAAACCAGAGGCACATCCGAGAATGAATATTTGTAGCTTGAAATGTCTTTCATTATTGTGTTAAAAGAAATATGGGTACCTACTAATAACAATTCCAATTTTGATACAAAATGGTCATATATAGGATTCCCATCCTTTTCTTTTCATAACCCCTTTGTCATCGATTAAGAATTCTAAGCTTGAAACCATTGTTGGAAATTGTAACTAGGTTCGGTCTTCAAAGGCATTCAGAAAGCTCAAAGGGAGTTAGTGGCTCAGAGGAAGACAAACTTCAGGCTCAGAAAGTCATGGTACGAAATAGCCATGCTGGTGGGAGAGAGTAGTCTTCAAGAGTCATGGTACAAGATGGCCATGTAAGATGCTCAGGAGCAAGAGGCTTCTAGGAGTATAGGATGTCTTCAAAGAAGGGTCTTTGTCATATAGCAGGAATTGTTGTTGTATCATATGGAGCAGTTGTGGTATTAGATCAAGGGTGGAAATGTGTTCCAAGTTCAGAGGCAGAGCCACTTCCAAGTGGTGTTTGTGAGAATGCATCCTTCGTTAAGAGCGAGTGTTGACGTTTTGGGTAGTATCGAGAGTATTCTCACATGGGCTAAGTGATGGGGATTTGCACCCATAGACCCATGGTATTTGATGACACATGGTATTCTGATAACCCATGGTATTGCACCCTTTGGAAAAGTATAACGATGAGTGATTCATTCTTGTGGTTGCCCAGAGAACATCTTATGGAGGAAAAGGTTGAGTAGGCCTCATGCATGTGGAAGGTTGACTAGGCCTCGTGCATGTGAAGAGCCAAGAGGGTGGAGAGGGCCTCAAGCCTGTGGAGAGCCAAGGGGATCGAGACGGCCTCAAGTCTGTGGAGAGCCAAGAGGGTCAAAAGGGTCTGTTATTAAGAAAAAGGGTCAAGAGAGCCTGTTGTTGGCAAGAGAGCACAAAGATGTGCAGGGGCACAAGACATTTAGAAAGAGATTTTCTCAAGTAAGCAAGAGATCTACATGAGTAATATTGTAGGTTTGCTATGAGTGAGATAATCAGTTGTGTCAGGCCCGAGGAAAGAGCACGGAGCAACAAAGGAGCTCCAAATTAGCTAGATCGAGGATGGATCTATGGCTTGATCTGTTGGAGCAGTTCCAAGGTAATTATTGTATATGTAATTTCCGAAATGGCCATTATCCCAGCAAGAGATCCCAAGTAGGTTCTAAGAATATTTTAATGAAGAACTATTGATTGGGAAAAACTTGTGTAATTTTTACTTTGCATGATCTGATTGCTAGTTTTATAAGTTTTGTTGTGCAAAATTAGATTTTGGTTAGGCACATCAATATGTTTCAGTTAATTATTTAATTTGAGACTGTTACCAGATCTGGTGTGTGCACACACACTGAGTCTAATGTCGAAAATCTAACACACCCTCTTCATCAAGGTCATCTTCATCGATCTTGCCCTAAAAGACTCCATTTCCCAATTAGATCAAGGTATTAGTCTAGTAGGTGTTGATCAACCCACACATACTACATATTTTCTCTCTCCTCAATAATTTCTTGGCATCTAGGGTTAGGGTTAGGGTTTTTATTGAAATTTTATTTAATAGCAATTCATTTTGATGTGTTATTTCCCTAGTAATAGAAATTTCATTTAATAACTTGAAAAAGACAAAATCTAACATTAACTTCATTGTGAAACCCTACAAGTAAGGCTTGTGTCATCTCTTTTATTATTGTTTTATGCATGTTTCAACCAGTAAAAGTCGCTTACCTACCCTAAAACTTACTTACCTAATTAATAGTATTAATCCTTTATTGATATATGCTTAAAGAAATGGTGTACGATCCTCGCCTGCCCAGCGCCCCCCCCCCACACACACACCAAGGATCCAAGGCTGGAACCAAGGCTGGAATCCACAACTGATGCTCCAACAGAACCGCAAATCAAAAAATCGAATTTGTGATTCTGCCGAATTGGGGCAATTCCTGGAAATATAAAACTGCGGGGCCCTGATCCGCAGTTCTAGAGTTTCGATCCGCGAATCCAAGTGGGAGATGAGCAATTCCACGAGGGGGATCGATTTCTTTTTTTTATCTTTAAGTTGAGTTGGGTGGGGTGGGGTGGCGTGGGGTTAAGGTAGGTTTATGGTTTAAAGTCATTTCCCCCTCTCTTTTCCTCATTCTAGCATCTTTGGAGAGCTTGGAGAAGAGAGGAAAGGAAAGCTTGTAGAAGATAGGAGAGGGGAGCTTGGAGAAGAGAGGCTTGAGGAGAGCGTGGAAGGGTGAAGGAGGAGCTTAGAGGAGTAAAGAAGGATTGACATCTACAAGAGCTAAAGAGGTAAGGGCAAACTCCAAACTCTCTCATTTTTTTCATTGTTGTTCGTATTTTTTCTCCTCCCTCTCCTACTCTGACATTCTTTCTCCTTGCTCATTTCGTTGCAAGTTGTCCATCTATATGCATATTCCAAAATGATGTTATTTTGGCTTATATGTATCATTCCACTTTTGGTTTTCATGATGGTGTTGAGGAGTAGGAATAAAAGGGAAGAAGAACAAGATGATAGTGGTCCCCAAATGAGTGACCTAATGTATGATGGGGATGAAGGATTTGAAGAGGAAGGGGATGAAGAGGACACTAAAATGCAAGAGGGGGAAGTTGCATTGATACCCTTGTGGAATTATGTGACAAAACTTGAGGGGGGAAGAGGTGGTGGAGGCTACAAGTTTGTGTGCCCTCATGGTTTTCATGGAGGAAAACCATATAATGGTTCATATAACTATGTGAGGAGGCATCTTTGTGGGGTAATGGACAGTGATGAAAAAAAGGGTGTCATAGGGATCTCAATTTACCCTAAGGTTTCAATGGAACAAATGAGAAAATACGTCCAAATAGAGGATGTTGCACAAAAGAAAAACAAAAAACAAAAAACTCATTATGAATCAAGTGCAACTGCTACCTCTAGATTTGGTATCTCATCTCCTCATGGTATTTCAGCAACCTTTGAAAATAGAAGAACAATAGCATATTTCTTGAATGTTGCTAGGAGGGATGATGTGGATGGAAAGGCGGTCTGGTTTCTTTATGCTTGCAGTGTACCATTCAATGTGCTTTGCTCTGCCTATTGGCATGATATGTTTAAGGCCATCAATGAAGCCCCAAAAGGATACAAGAGCCCCAACTATGAGAAAGCTAGAACTATGTTATTAGAAAGAGAAAAAGCAAAGGCTCAAAGAGCTTTGACACTTTTTACAAATAAGTGGGTGGATTATGGGGTATCCATTGTATCTGATGGTTGGACAAATGTTAGAAACCAACATTTGATAAATGTTATTGGTGTTTTTGCTAGCGGTTTAGTGTTTATTGCAAGTCATTACTCCTCCATTAGTGCAACTTACCAAAACATTGCGGACCTCCTATTCAAATCAATCAAAGATGTTGGTCCTAATAATGTGGTTCAAGTGATCATTAATAATGTAGCAAATTTTAAGGCAGTAGGAAAATTTATTAGGCGTACTCATCCACACATCTTTTGGTATGGATGCTTGGTGCACACATTGAACCTTTTGATGCATGATATTGTGAAGCATAAAGAATGTGCATGGATGAATGATCTTTACAAGAAAGGGAAGCAACTCATTAAATTTCTCACAGGGCATACAAGGATAACCTATTGTTATGGCACTCACTCAAGTTGCATTTGCTTAAGCTTTCAAAAACAATATTTGCAAGTTATTACCTCACGTTTAGGCGGCTAGTGAAGATGAGACAAGCTTTAATTAATATGGTGACATCAACATTGATAAAGATGGTGCTACTATAGTCAAGGACACTATTCTTGACAGATACTTTTGGTCACAAATTAAATATGTTTTTCAATTCACCAAACCAATTTATTACATGATCAAGTTTGCAGATTCGGATCGCCAATAATTGGTGAGGTGTGTGAACAAATGGATAACATGTTGGAGTGGATTAAAGACATTGTTGAGCCTAGAGATATCACCTTGTATAATTATATTTGTGCAGAGGTGGAAAAAGGATAGGAAATTCTAAACATTCCATTGCATACTTTAGCATATGTTCTGACACCTAAATACTATCATCCATCATGGCTTTCAACACCAACACCTAGCGGCGGGGAGGCAAGAGAAAACCACACCTAGATATAAATGTTCTATCTGGTTATATGAAAGCATTGGATAAATTAGTCCCTGGTGACGAGGAGTCTGCAATGCTATGAAAACAATTGACCAACTATACACTTAGCACTGGTCTATTTGGGAGCAATCATGCAACTAAAAATCAAGATAATTTATCTTCTCCAGAGTGGTGGAACATGCTTGAAGGTGCTACTCCACTTCTACAAACTTTGGCATTGTGAGTGCTATCACAAGTGGTAAACACGTCTTCTCTGCAAAGAGGTGTTGGAGATCTACTTCTTTCATCCTCAGTGTTCAAAGGAACAAGTTAAATTTAGACCGAGCAAAGATTTTGGTTTATGTTCACTATAACTTGTGATTGTTGACCCATTATTGTGAGGATGCAAGGAATAAAAAAGACCTGAACCTTTGGGACAAAAATCTAGAGGCCAATTTGTAGGATGAAGTGTTGCAATTAGAGCAATTAGAGGATGCTCTTATCCAAGATGATGATGATTGAGTTGAGATGCCACCCACATCTAATCCCATGGTTCTCAAGTTCCATTCTTCAACACCAACAATAGGGGCTTCATCTTCATCAATTCCACAACCACCATCTTCTTCAATGCCACCACGTGGAGGCTCACGTAGTGTTCATGGTGGAAGGAGGAGAGATTAGTAAATATATTCACAATTTACTACTTTTGTCATAGATTAGACTTGTGAATTTGAACTTTTATTTCTTACTCTTCCTAGTTCAGTGTGTACTTGGTGGTGACGAGATGGCCCATTTTGTAAACATTATTATTTGAATTTTGGACATGACTCATGTTGACACTTGCTCACATGCTAGATAAGTTATTTGAATGTTTTATTATTTTATCTTATAAATGTTTTATGCTTTATGATATGCTTTAAAATTTGATGTATGTTTGTAATTGCTAGAATCTAGATGTTGATCATTGTTGCTCGAATAATTAATCATTGATGTACAATGAATGTCATATTTATCTTGATTTATGTACAAACATGCATGTTTTAGATTTTTGGAAAATGACGCTTATGATGCTTTAGTTCCAAAAAACGTTTGTGCTTTGTGCAACATTGGCTTAGAGGGTTATTTCTTCTTGAAGTTATATGACATTGCATGCTAGATTCTTGAATACCTCTCAAGGCCTAACTTATAACAACTTGCTAATATATCGAAAATATCTCAAGAAAGTGTGGTTGGACTTTAATAAAGTTTATCTTAGCCTTCTAGTCTCCACCAGTACCTCTTCTCCAATCATTAGACCTTGCATCACCTTATCCTTCTTTATTGAGTATTTTTAGGTGATTTTCTTAGGGAAGCCTCCCTTGTGGGATTTAATTCACAACAAAACAACGAGAGAAAGGTCGTTGAGGTGACAGTAGTGGTCGATCTCTTATTGCCATAAGGTCTAGATTTGCCTAGTGTTGCTTTATAATAGCCTTGCTAAGTTTTGTGGTAACATTGAGCAAACTAAAAACACCAATTGTATTCAATATATGAAGACCACATAGTTGATGTGCCCAAATCTAGCATGCCATAAGAGATTGGAAGACAATGTATCTTCATCATGGTGATATAGGTATGCAAAACTTCTATGCCCATGAAAATATCCCTTTCAACCTAAACAAATTTCCATCCTCCTATCCTGTCATGACGACAAGGTTGTTGAAAGACCTTCTTATTTCAACTTTCCCATTGAACATGTGAATGAAATGGCTTCATTGTTGAAAATACATAAAAGACAAGAAGTTCCTCCACAACTCAGGAAAATAAAAACCATTATGTGAAAGAAAATTTGAGAATGTAGGCAATTTAAGCCTAATGGTGCCAATTCTGGTAGGTTTGGGACTAGATCCATCTACAATGTTTATTTCATCTTCGACATTGTCATTTAATTCTTCAAAGAAAACTCTCTCAAATGTCATGTAGCAAGTAGTACAAATGTTATGCAAGCATCTCCCCAATAACAAAATGAATTTTTTGAACAAATCTTGATTTATGCCAATATTGCAATGAGCAATAAGAGATTGAACAGATTCAAGAGATTTACCTTTTCCTATTATCTATGTTTATCTTTGAGCTTATCCCATGGGATTCCATATGTCTTTGCCTAATGTCCATTCTTGCCACAACAGACACAACAAAGATTGTTGGACATTGGATAAACCAATGCTCCCTGTGTGTTTCGTGACATGTGCTTAACCGCCTCTAATGGATCTGTTAACACTGGCGATGTGCCTGTTTACTAACACCTGTGGGTTTTGGTGTAATTGAAATCATGATTACAATAAGTGGTATCAGAGCTAAAGGTCTCAAGTTCGAATCGCACTCGACACAATCTGGGGGGGATATTGTTGGAAATGGATAAACTAGTGCTCCTCGTGTGTTTTGTGACATATGCTTAACCACCTCTCGTGGATTTGTTAACTTTGGCGATGCATCTGTTTACTAATGCCTGCGGGTTTTGGTGTAATGGCAATCGTGATTCCAACAAAGATGAGATATTTCACACAGTGAGAGAAATGCTCTTTGTGCCTCAAGGAGCAACCTTGTTGACTATCAAGAGTCTACTCTCCAAGCTATATGTGTTGAGAAGTTCAACACCTTTAGCTATCCCTTCAATAATGCTCATGGTCACAAAACCAAAGCCACATGACTTTCCAGTATTTTTGACCATAATGGCATTGACATCGAAGATGTCTCCAACACCTTCAAAGAGCTTGTCAAGCTATTGATTATCGATTTTGAAGGGCGACCTCCTAAAAATAACCATGTCATTGGAATAAACGATATAGAGGTCAATTAGAGTGCCAATGGTCTTTATGATATGCCAATTATCTCCTGTTTATGCCAATGGTCTTTATGATATGCCAACGGTCATCGTCGCATTGAAAAACATGCCAATGGTCTTGATGATATGCCAACAATCTTGAAGATCGGCAATCAAATTGAAAAAGATGCCAATGATCTTCAAAGAGACGAATATCAAACAACCTTGAACAAAGATAAATGCCAACAGGGACTTGCTTTCCTTCACACCAACACACACTTGATCGTTCAAAGATTACATATTCTCGCCTAGAAGGTGAAGAATTCATTCAATTTCATGCCCAAAAGTTGAAGAAATATCATTCTCTGTGTCGCAATAATCACAAGAATGAGATATAAACAAGGTCTACAAATCTTGCTGACCGTCAGGAAAAAATATTAAATATTTGATATTTTGAGGTTTCCAATGACAATCGCAGAAGTAATGTCACCATCTCCTAAGACCATCTCTCTGGTGCACATGGCATTGCTTTTCTTGACATATGATAATGACACATGCTCTCAATTTTCGCACCCAAAATTCCTGCTCTTTACAAGACACATTTCACCATTCCAATGGCCAAAACCATTCTCAACACCCTCAACACTCGTCTCAATCCTCACAATATCACCACCATTCTTACGCAAAAAGGGCACACAAGGGAGAATGGATGCAAGTCATGGAGTTATATAATAAAATACACCTCTAATACCATTATCAAGCAAAGGATTGAATAACTCCACAGTCGAATAATTGTATTAAAAAGAACAGTATATAAATGTAATCAAAAATGACATTTAGTTTCATCATCCCACTGGTCCACTAGTTGTTCCTATTCACCTAACTCTTCATATTCCTAAATTAAATATTTACAATGATTTTACAATATACCATAATCCCAAGGATTAGATATTTAGCAAAAATTTCATCTCCAAATTATTAGATCTCAATAAATAAAATAATAAATCCAGGTAACTAATTTAAGGTTTTAGGTCCACTAAGCCAAAGTTGGTCTCAAAGGACGATAATCATCATCATATCATTAGTTTAACTTGCTAATAACAATCATGTGTTGCTCATTGTTGTTCTTTACAATTGTGTAAAGTAAAAGCCATAGACGAATTGTGTAAAGTTGTGTCCTTAAGAAGTGGGACTCACTATTAAATTGACATTTTGACTTGACCACTTTGTCACCCTTTCATATTCCAATAATACTGTTAACTAGTAAAATTTGTAACTATCAACGTTGCTACTATCTTATACATGTCAAGATGGAGGCTTTCCTCGATTATCTTATCAAGACATATTTAAATGCATTGTACACTCCCAAACAATTAGTCATTCTTTTTATGTTTCCAATTCTTCAATGTGTCCATACTAATGTTATGTTAGTACTGCATTTTCCTTCGTATCTCAGCATAATGAGCTTCAAAAATACATGCATTTCAAACTTGTTAGTGAAAAGAAGCATCTCATATACATAAGACAATTTCTCCATCTGTACAGATTTTCATTTCATTACATGCCCGTGTCATGACCCATGAAAGGAAGTTCTAAATAGTAATCACTTCAGAACTATTAACAGTAGGTTTCACAGATTCCTGTCAATAGCTGGTTCACCCATACACACAAGGTGAAGGCTTGATACACCTGATCTATTTGCAAATATTACCATTTGGTTTAACAACCTCTAATCATTTACACAGAAAGTTCCGAACACATTTTCAATAAAAACCATGATTGCACTACATGGGCAACACTCTACCAGTCCTATGATGTAAATCAAGATTCAATATGCAAAACGTGGAAAGCATTAAACAGCATTGCAATAATACTCATCAAAACTAGACGCTTGATTAAAGAAGGAAGAACCATTAAATTCCAATTCCCTTTAAAGAAAATATAGCATTTAAAGTGTCTTTAATAAAACCAGAACTACAGAGGACGGATAAATTCCAATTCAGCCTATAGAGGATGGATAAATCATAAAATAGTGCAGTGGATACTCTATGTGGATAAAGTTTTCATTCTTGAATATCACTTTCAGCCCTTTCAGATTGCAGATTTTTGGGGCTCACCCGAGCGTTTGAGTTCAAATCAACCCAGTGCAACAATCTTATTATGGACATTACGTTGTGAGCAACTGGCATTGAAGTTTAGCAGAAAATTTAAAATGCATTATCTAAACAAGCCTAATGTAGACTTTGCATGAAATGAGGAAATTTACCTTATCAAAGATTGTCCTAAACAGAAAGCTCAGCAAGGCAAGAAGGAACCGGAAGCCCCAAAACTCACAACCTTGGAACAATGATACTAACAAAAGCTAAGGGTGGTTTGGATTAACCACAAGAAATGCGTTGAAGGTGGTCTTCCCTCTCCTAAATGGGGCCTTGGCAAGCAAAGATCTGAACTCCAACGTAGCTCCAAATGAGCCATGCAAATGTTGATTTGGGGTAGCATCGGATGTGCTCTAGCCACGAAAATTGGTGGAGAGGCTAAGGCACATGAGATATCTAACACCCAAAAAGGGTTTGGGAAGATTCTAAACAGTTTGGAAGATATTAAAATAATTAATATTTTTAATGGAGTCCCTAAGTCTAAACTTAGGGAAAATAAAATATTAATGTGTATTAATATAAAATTGTGTTAGAATGGTCCAAAAGTCATGGATCAAGCCAGATCTAATATTAGCAGTTTATTAGGGACTTAATCTCGGTCGTTGATTTGTCAACAAGAAAAGTATAAGAGGAGGCTCGAGGGTCACTTGGAGAACGCACTGAGGGAGACCAGTCAATTCAATTTCTGGAGCAGGGTTAGCTGAGAAATTGAACCTGTGGTCTGGTGAGCAGTCAAGAGGCAGCAAGTACGAAGCAGAGAGGCGGGATCAACCACTGGAGATCAGCACTGAGACAGAAGCGGCAGACGCAGAGGCAGCAAAAGACTGCGCAGTCGCTTGTTGGGCCTGCTTGAGTGACCCAGAGAGGCCCAGGGTTGATGTAATCAAGCAGGGGCTGACACAGAGGGTTTGAGAGCCACGCAGAGGTTAGCCGGGCTAACGCTGGGATTGGGAGAAGTGCTGGAGAATTATTTCTCTCTATGGGTAAGCCAATTTGGCACCCTGTTGTACAGAAAAATTGCTGAATAATAAAATCCTCCTTTGCTGCACCAGTTTTCCCAAATAGGGTTTTTTCAGGGACTGCTGTCCAAAATATTTGTGTCAATGTGTTAATGCTTGTGCATATGTTTGTTTCTGGATTACGGTGTGATATCTACAGCAGTATTTATTTTAATGTTTATTGAAGTAATTTCATAAATAACTTATTGTGGAATAAGTAGGAAAAATAAATCAGTTGCTGCAGTGATAGAATTTTCACATGGTATCAAAGCAAGTAATCAGATACAGAAAGGGAAAATCAATTATGGGTCGAGACCACGATGCAAAGGCATCTACGTCAGGGGACTCACACATATTTTCAGAAGATTGCACAAGACAAAGAGATTTCAATTTCTCTATGTTGGCTTCCAGAATGGAAGAAGAATTGGCGTGTATGACTAGTGTTGCATGATGAGAAGTATGGTATATAGATAGTGGAGCTTCGTGCCATATGACGGAAATTAGGGAGTGTTTCTCAGAATATCGAGAAGAGAATATGAACTTTCATATCACCATGGGGAACAAGGCAAAGTATACTTCAGTAGGGAAGGGTACCATAGTTTTTCAAACAGAATTGGGAGAAAGGTTTCGTGCTACAAATGTAATGCATGTACCAGGATTGGGGATGAACTTACTTTCCATGTCGCAACTACAAGGCAAAGGCTATGACGTCTACTTCATCAAGGAGAAGGTATACGTCAAACACCCGAGCTGAAAAAAGAAAGTGCAGATCGGGATCAAAAGTAATCGGTTGTATAGATTGCAACTAGAATCACCAATGGCACTAATAGGCAGTCATGGAGACAAGGACTTGAAAGAACTATGGCACAGAAGAATGGGTCACTTGCACCATGGAGCTCTGAGAATTCTCGGAGCAATGTGATAGGAGTTCCCAATCTGGGTACGAAACGAGATGATGTATGCAGGGGATGTGTTCTAGGAAAGTATGCCAAGGCAACATTTCAGAGGAGCAAACACAGGGCCAAGAGTGTACTAGGATTGATACACTCTGATATCTGCGGACCTATGTCCGTCAAAGCTCTTAGTGGTGTCGGGTATTTCCTTACCTTCATTGATGACCACTCAAGGGAAACTTGGATTTATTTTCTGAAAACCAAGGATGAGGTTTTATGTCGATTCAAGGAGTTCAAGGCTCTAGTGGAGAATCTGACTGGGAAGAAAATAAAAGTTTTGCGCTCAGATAATGGTGGAGAATATGTCGATAAGGACTTCACTGATTTTTGCGCTAAGGAGGGCATCAGAAGAGAGTGGACAGCTACATATATTCCGGAGCAGAATGGGGTGGCAGAAAGAAAGAATAGGACTATTGTAGAAGTAGCTAGAGCCATGATGTATGATCAAGATATGCCAAAATTCCTGTGGGTAGAAGCATGCAACACATCAGTTTATGTTCAGAACAGGACTCCTCATTGGGCAATGGGCAAGATTACTCCAGAGAAAGTCTTCACAGGGAAGACACCTAAAGTTAGTCATTTCAGGATATTTGGGAGTCTAGCATATTGCCACATACCCGAACAAAAGAGGAAGAAGCTCGATCAAACTGCGGAAAAGGGATATCTGGTTGGATATAACGAGAACACTAAAGCATACAGAATCTATCTTCCAAGGAGCAGGAAGGTAGTAGTACGACGAGATGTAAAGTTCATGGAGGATGGGGCTTTCAAAAGATCTCGCAAGATGCCTTCCAAGGAGTAGTTGAAAGAGGAATCGTTGGTTAAGCCTCTTCAACCAACAGAAGTAAAGAATTATTCCTCAAGCCATGAAGATTCTTAGGATGAGGAGGAGGAGAAAACAGAAGCACCTGCTGGTAGAGGAAGAACTAGCAGGGAACTTTGTCAGATTCTGCGAGATGCAGAGGACTTCATCGGTGCGCCAAGAAACAATAAGAGGGAGCGAAAACAGCCAGATATATATCAGGAATTAGTAGCTCAGAATGGAGAGCCTATCAGTTTCAAGGAGGCAGCTCAACATCAAGTTTGGCTAGATGCGATGGTAGAGGAATACAACTCCATAATGGTAAATGATGTCTGGGAGGTGGTGCCAAGACCTCAAGACAAATCAATGGTAGGTTCAAGATGGATCTACAAGATCAAATACGCTGCAGACGATAGTGTTGAGAAATACAAGGCCAGGTTTGTGGCTAAGGGGTATGCTCAAAAGGAAGGGATTGACTATGAGGATACCTTCGCCCTAGTAGCTAGGTATACATCTATTAGGACCGTGATATCTCTTGCAGCCCAGATGGGATGGGAGAACCATTAGATGGATGTCAAAACGGCATTTCTGAACGGGGTAATAGAAGAGAAGGTATACATTGAACAACCAGAGGGCTTTGAAACTCATGAGAAGAAGTCTCATGTATGCAGATTGAAGAAAGCCTTGTATGCGCTGAAAGAGGCGCCGAGAGCATGGTATGGTCGAATAGATGGCTACCTGCAGAAGATGGGGTTTGTCAAGAGTGACATGGATCTGAATCTCTACTATCTGGTTGTAGAGAATGAGCCGCTAATCTTAGTATTGTATGTGGATGATCTCTTTCTACAGGATCATCCAGACTCATTAGGGACTGCAAGAAGAATCTAACCACAGAATTCGATATGAAGGATTTGGGACGAATGCACTACTTCTTAGGGTTGGAAGTTTGGCAGCAGAAGGGAGAAATCTTCTTTAGGCAAGGGAGGTATGCTACAGAAATCCTGAAAAGATTCAAGATGGAGGATTGTAGACCTATGGCTACACCAATGATCACCAACTAGAAGAAGATTGATGCATCAGAAGACAAGGATGTCAATCCCACCCTATGGAAGCAGCTCATAGAGTCCCTGATTATTTGGTCAATACCAGGCCAGAGATTTGCTACTCTGTCAACACCCTCAATCATTTCATGGTGGAATTGAAAAGGGCGCACTGGTCAACAACCAAACATGTTCTCAGGTATTTTACAGGGAACAATCAATTATGGACTCTTGTACACCAGGAGTAAGGATATCAGATTGAGTGGAATTACTGATGCAGATTGAGCAGGAAGTTCAGTGGATCGAAAAGTACCTTTGGGTATTGTTTCAACATTAGATCAGGAATGACCTCCTGATGCAGTAGGAAACAGAAGTTTGTGGCTCTGAGCTCATCTGAGGCAGAATATATGACGGCAAGCACAGCTTTGTGTGAAGCCATATGGCTTAGAAAACTTCTTGTGAACCTATTCAGAAGGAATATGAAGGTGACCAGAATCATGTGTGATAATCAGAGTTGCATCAAGCTCTCTGAGAATCCAGTGTTTCATGATAGGTCGAAGCATATTGATATTTGGTGTCACTTTGTCAGGGACTGTGTCCAACGAGGAGCTATATAGTTGAGCTACACTCCTACAGGAGAACAGGTGGTGTACATCCTCACCAAGGCCCTTGGAAGGAAAAAATTTGACTACTTCAGGAAAAGATGGGGGTGGTAAGGAACCTGTTTCAGTAGCAGAAATGGGATTGATAACTGCAAGGATGCAGAGGGAGTTGCAGTGTGGATGTAGTGTTGGGAGAAAGGACTAGTAGTAGCACGAATGCAGAGGGAGTTGTCGTGCAGATGCAGCAATGGTAGTAGCAGAGCCATGGGCAGCAGTACAGGATGCAACAGTGCAGAGGATGTTGGGTAGGTAGGCTTAGCATCAGCACATGGACAAATGTCAAATGATCAGGGTGATACTCAGTGAAGAGTATTACTAGAGCACAGTCCTTGCTAAGAGGGAGTGTTGATTTGGGGTAGCATCAGATGTGCCCTAGCCACGAAAATTGGTGGAGAGGCTAAGGCACATGAGATCTCCAATACCCATAAAGGGTTTGGAAAAATTCTAAACATTTTGGGAGATATTAAAATAATTAATATTTTTAATGGAGTCCCTAACTCTAAACTTAGGGAAAATAAAATATTAATGTGTATTAATATAAAATTGTGTTAGAATGGTCCAAAAGTCATGGATCAAGCCAGATCTAATCTTAGTTGTTGATTAGGGACTTAATCTCCGTCATTGATTTGTCAACGAGAAAAGTATAAAAGGAGGCTTGAGGGTAACTTGGAGAATACACTGAGGGAGACTAGTCAGTTCAATTTCTGGAGTGGGGTTAGCTGAGAAATTGAACCAGTGGTCTGGTGAGCAGTCAGGAGAGAGCAAGTACGAAGCAGAGAGGCGGGATCAGCCAATGGAGATCAGCGTTGAGGCAGAAGAGGCAGACACAGGGCTTTTCAAGCAGACACAGAGGCAGCAGAAGACTGCACAATCACTTGATGGGCCTGCGTGAGTGACGCAGAGAGGCCCAAGGCTGATGCAGTCAAGCAGGGGCTGACGCAGAGGGTTTGAGAGCCACGCAGAGGTCAGTCGGGCTAGCGCTAGGATTGGGAAAAGTGCTGGAGAATTATTTCTCTCTGTGGGTAAGCCAGTTTGGCACCCTGTTGTACAGAAAAATTGTTTAATAATAAAATCCTCCCTTGCTACACCAGTTTTCCCACATTGGGTCTTTCCGGGGACTGTTGTCCAAAATATCTGTGTCAATGTGTTAATGCTTGTGCAGATGTTTGTTTCTGTATTACGGTGTGATATCTGCAGCGGTATTTATTTTAATGTTTATTGAAGTAATTTCATAAATAAGTTATTGTGGCAGTGATAGAATTTTCACAACAAAGTGGTGCTAAAAGTAGGCTACAAAACTCGTGTAAACTAGACAAGGAGACAAGACACGACATGCATCTCCTACATTACAAGGAAAGCCCTCAGCTATGAAGAAACGGAGCATGAATAAAGGCCAAATCCAAGAAATTTATGTCCCAGAGGAAATTGTGCACTGGTTAGAAATTTACAACACTACTTCAATATCTCTAGTTAGTGATTATAAAATAGCTTCATACTTATCTGGACCAAAACAAATAACTTAAAAAACTCTTTTAGAAAATCACCTTATTCAACTAGCCTCTTAACCCTAATGGCACCTAATACCCATATTAGGCATCCTAATACAAAAATATGCTTATCTACTTATGTTAAAATGTGCAACTAGGGCCAAATTCCACTTTGGACAGCGCATTTGATGGAGATAATTATTGCATTGAATTCCTCTTTTCGAGAGGACCAAAATTGACCTAAGGTTCACTGAAATAGGATAAGGAGAAATATGTTTTTGACGTGAAACCCACACGTGCAATTTGTCAAGGTCGACCTCACCATCACATAAGCTCATGAAGCCCAAGAGGCATGTCTTTTGACCCACATGGATTCATATAAATAAAAGAGACCTCAAACCTCATTTGGCATCATCACAACTCATCAAATCTTATCTCTCCTCATGTGATTGGGTTGTACAAGTTGCAACCAGCTGTCCTTCTCTCACACATGTAGTTTTCAAGAGGCTAAATTGACTGTCGTTGACTTTCTGTTTCAGCTAAAGTTTGACCAGAGTTGACTGGGGCACTTTTGACCAGATTTGACTGAAATTTGACCAAGATGCATTCACTGACACTGGAACCAAGGAATTCTAGGTTGTATGATCTGCGTTGACCACAAGCTTGTTTGATTGCAGGGTTGACTTCAGGCTCATTGAGTTTGACTACTGATTTGTTAATTGTTTTGGGTTGACTTAACCAGCAAGAAAGGTCGAGTTCCTTTCTCCTTTGACCGAGTTGTTTTGGAAGAGTTTGACTAGACTTTGACTGTTGTTGACTTTCTAGTTAGGGCAAAATTTAGCTATTGTTGACTGAGGCAAAATTGCATCTTTGACTAAGTTGTTTTGGACTGTTAAAATTGGAAACTAGGTCCAAACTCCATGTGGGTCACTTTATTAATGGAAGCTGATATTTTTCATGGATCCCTCCCATTGAGAGGTGTAGGATTGATCTAATGATCATCCGATTCTGATAAGTATTCATGGATATATGAATTTATTTGTGTTATGGGACAATTCGTCAAGGTCGGCCAACAACCAAATAAACCCCACTTGTGCTCAACGTTTTAGTATAAATAGAGGTGGTCTTCAAGTCATTTCAACACAATTGGGATCTCTTCCTCTCTACATGTCTTTGGGTTTTAGTAAGAGGAGAGATCCTAAGGGATAATGTTACCCTAATCCAAAGGGCAGAAGCTGGAACTACCGGGAAAAACCGGAACTGCTGGGAAAAGCTAGAACTATAGAATTGCCGGAATTGTTGAAACTGTCGAGAATTGTCGGAACTGCCGGAACTGTCGGAACTACCGGAACAGTCGGAACAGTCAGCACTGTCGGAACTGCCAAAAAAGCTGGAACTGTCGGGAACTGTCAGAGCATCTATCTCCAAAGGAAAGCAGCATGCAAGGGATAGCTAACTAACATTGAGACAATTGTATGGTACTTAGCAGCAAGCATGCAAGGGACAGCTAGCATGCAACAGCGAGCATGCTAAGGACAACAAGCATGCTAGGGACAACAAGCAAGCAAGGGACAACAAGCAAGCAAGGTGCAGCCAGAACATAGGTCAGTATGGCAACATAGTGCAACAATGGCACATAATGTAGTACAGTCATGGGTACAGTCATGATTAATGAAGCATGATGAGATGTAGCATAGTGATGATGGGTGCAGCACGGTGAGGTGCAGCATGATGACGAAATGCAGCACAACGATAGGTGAAGGAGTCACCTTGGAGAATCAATTGAAGCAGCATGTCTTCAACTGATCTCACGTATCATCTTCTTAGAGATGATCTATGCTCTTATCTAGATAAGTCAAAGTGTTGACTTCTGTTGTAAACGTACTATCTCTCTCTCTCTGCTAAACTACTGAAGAACATATAAGAAGAATTGATCAAGGGTTTCCCCACATTGGGGTTTGTCCCTGGCTAGCGCCACATCTTGTGTCCTCTTATCTTGGCTTGTCTTCTGCGATTTATGTTTATGTTCTATCTGCAATTTACTTTAATGCTGATGTGATTGCTAATCTGGAAAAGATATTGAGCTAACTGTGAAAATTGAAATAAATTGCTCCAAGCATAGAACATACCTAAAATTAACATGGTATCGGAGCTGAGGTGAAGGCAATGCCCAAGCAAGAGTGAAAGAGCAATCACTGAAGACAGTTGGGAAAGGACAAAAGAATCAGTGGATTCCTCATCCCTCTTCAAATTCATCGAGGGTGAAGTCGAAGCAGAGAATATTATCAAAATGGCGCAGCGGAAGTTTCTGATGGCCTACCTAAAGATCACTTCATTGGGAAGTCCGGATCTAAGGGTGGAAGGAAAGGCAGATGCCTTGGTTGCAATAAGTTCGGCCATTATGCAAAGGAGTGTACAAATGGCAGAGACACATCTCTTGATGAAGATACCAATCATTCCAGGGACATCTTCAATGATCAAAGGAATGACAGGTAATGCAAGTCATCAAGGAAATGGCTGACTCTTCAAAAAAAAAGCAAGGAACCCCAGGTATGAAGAATCAAATGTTGTTTTTGATAAGATAAAGAAGCGTTATCTTGTATTGGCCCTCTCCTACAGATTCTTTGGGAATCTAGCTTATTGATTGTAGTGCTTCAAGGCACTTCATCGGATAGTACGGTGCACTCTCTAATTTGGTAGAGATAGAAACAATCGTGGGATTATACTTGGAGCCGATACCACCTATCCCGGAAAGGGTGTAGGGAATGTTACCCCTCAATTGAATGAGGGTAACTTGATTCATTTACAGAATCTCTTTTATGTACCTGATCACAAGAAGAACCTGGTGTCCATTTCAACAATGGAAGTCAAAGGTTATGAGGTGGCACTCATCGGTGGAAAGGTACGTGTTTGAAAATAGAATTTTCAAAGATGTTTTTGAGTTTAGGGTTGTATCAAGTTGCCGAAAGTCCATTGGGGACCATGTCCATTGACACATAGCACCGGAGGTCTGTGAGTCAGATGGTGACAGGGATGCCTGAATTCAAAAAGAGCATGAAAGTACATGTTTGAGATGTACCGAAGGAAAATCTTACAAGGGGGCCATTCCCCTCATGTAGCAGGTCCACAAGTTTGGAACAACCCGAGGGGTTTGAGATTGATGATCAGGAATCTCACGTATGCAGGTGGAAGAAATCCCTCTATGGATTGAAGCAAAACTCCCCGGGTGTAGTATGAGAGGATTGATAGATGTAAGATGAAGCTGAGACTCACTAAGTGTGAAGCCGATCCAAACCATGTTTGAAGGTTGTGGATGATAGACCTATCATACCAGCACCTTATGAGGACGACCTATTTCTGACAAGTGCAGACCCTCTCATTTGCAGAAGTAAGAGGGAGTTCGATTCTGGATGTGGAATGATAAACTGCAAGCCTGTGACTACCTTGAGGGTCTTAACTTTCAGAAGCTATATGGTAGTGATGTCGAACCAGATTTGGGAAATGCCTCTGGGTTTCATAAACTCATTCGCGTTGATGTTCTTGGTGAACTTCCATCCGGACATATGTTTTGCAGTTAGCATGGTGAGCTCATATTTGGTTGAGCCTCACTGGATTGGTGCCAAGAATCTTCTGAGATATCTTTGGGGCACAATCTCTCATGGATTGAGATACACTGCCAGAAATATGAAACTGCATGATTATTCGAATGCTGACTGGGCAGGCAGTGTGGAGGATCACTAGGGCACTTCTCAATGTTGGTTCTCTTTGGATTTTGCTTTGATATCATGGATGAGCGGGAAGCAGAAGTCGGTTGTTATAAGCATCGTTGAGACAGAATACATAGCTACTAGTATGATCTCGTGTGAAGCTGCATGGTTGCAGAAGCTCTTAAGTGAGCTGTTTGTACCCATGATGAATACCACTGAGATTCTTTGTGACAACCAAAGGAGGGATTCGATTATTGAGGAATCCCGTATTCAATGATTGCTCCAGCAAATAGACACCAGATACTGCCTTATCTAGGATATGGTAAGTCGATGAGCGAGGAGGCTTCATCGCATTGAGACTGATGTATAGGTCGCAGACATTTTGTCAAAGCCCCAGGGAAAGGTCAAATTTGTGACTTTCCAAACGAATTGGAGTCGTTGAGAGACCTTTTATAAGGGTCCTACATGTTGCAAGCATTGAGCTTTGGGAGCTCTGGGGGGCTTGGGGTACTTACTGGAGCAACATACGACCACAGGGCGACTCACCCTCCCCTGGTGGTACGCTATGTACAAGATGACAGGTTCAACCTTCCCCTGTGATACCCCATGGCGACTGTGGAATAGGATGATTAGTTCTCCTGTGGGCCGAGATGATTAGTTCTCCCGTGGCAACTATGGAACAAGATGATTAGTTCTCCTGTGGGCCGGGAACACGATGATTAGTTCTCCTGTGGGCCGAGATGATTAGTTCTCCTGTGGAAACTATGGAACACGATGATTAGTTCTCTTGTGGGCCGAGATGATTAGTTCTCCCGTGGAAACTGTGGAACAAGATGATTAGTTCTCCTGTGGGCCGAGATGATTAGTTCTCCCGTGGCAACTATGAAATAGGATGATTATGAAATAGGATGATTAGTTCTCCCATGGCGACTATGGGGCAGGATGATTCATTCTCTTGTGGACAGGATGATTAGTTCTCCTGTCGAGGCATCCTACCCATGCAGTCTGGGACTCATGGGAAGTACCTCTCATTTGATCAATGAGCAGGGAAATGGGGTTAGGGACCATAGTAGTACTATCGATGGACACATCGATGTATGTACCGTACTCCCTATGCTAGGATGACCTTCATTGATCTGGGATCAATGAAACTGATCTGGGATCAGTATAAGTGGTTTGAGACACTCTCTTGTGATATTGATCTCGGATCAATAAAACTAACTTCAGGCCAGTAAGAGTGATGTGACACACTCTCTTCAGATGAAACAGACTTCAGATCAGTAGAGAATGGTATGAGACATTCTAGATCAATTCTTCTTCTTCATGGTTCAGCAGAGCAGAGCAGTGCAGGGCACTGATGGCAAAGATACTACAGTCGGACATATGGATCAGCGGATGGAGTTTTCCCTACTTGAGAGAGAGTGTTAAAATTGGCAACTAGGGCCAAACTCCATGTGGGTCATTTTATTAATGGAAACTGATATTTTTCGTGGATCCCTCTCATCGAGAGGTGTAGGATTGATCTAAAGATCATCCGACTTCGATAAGTATTCATGGAGATATGAATTTATTTGTGTTATGGGACAATTCGTCAAGGTCAGCCAGCAACCAATTAAACCCCACTTGTGCTCAACGTTTTAGTATAAATAGAGGTGGCCTTCAAGTCATTTCAACACACTTGGGATCTCTTCCTCTCTACTTGTCTTTGGGTTTTAGTACGAGGAGAGATCCTGAGGGATAATGCTGCCCTAATCTAGAGGGCAGAAGCCGGAACCGCTAGGAAAAGCTGGAACTGTCGAATTGCCGGAATTGTCGGAACTATCGTAACAGTCGAAATAGCCTAAGCTATCGGAACTGCCAAAACAACTGGAACAGCTGGAACTGTCGGAACTGCAGGGAACTGCGGGGAACTACCGGGAACTGCCAGGAACTGTCGAGAACTGTCGGAACTGCCAGAAACTGCGGGAACTGCCGGAACTGCGGGAACTGTTGGAACTGTCAGAACTGTCAGGAACAGCTGAAACAGGCAGAACTGCTGGGAACTGTCGGATCTATCGGAACTGCTGAGAATAGTCGGGACAGCCGGAACTACCGGGAACTGCCGGAACTGTCGGAACTGCCGGGAACAGGCGCGACGCCGGAACAGGCGCGACAGCCGGAACTGCCGGGAACTGCCAGAACCACCGGGAACAGCCGGAACTGCCAAAACTGTCGGGAACTGTTGAAGCATCTGTCTCCGAAGGAGAGCAGCATGCAAGGGACAACTAACTAACATTGGGATAGTTGTATGGTACTTAGCAGCAAGCATGCATGTTACAGCTAGCATGCAAGGGACAGCTAACTAACATTAGGACAATTGTATGGTACTTAGCAGCAAGCATGCAAGGGACAGCTAGCATGCAACAGCGAGCATGCTAAGGACAACAAGCATGCTAGGGACAACAAGCAAGCAAGGTGCATCCAGAACATAGGTCAGTATGGCAACATGGTGCAGCAATAGCACATAATGTAGTACAATGATGGGTACAGTCATGATTAATGAAGCATGATGAGATGCAGTATAGTGATGATGGGTGCAGCATGGTGCAGCACAGTGAGGTGTAGCATGATGACGAAATGCAGCACAACGATAGGTGAAGGAGTCACCTTGGAGAATCAGTTGAAGCAACATGCCTTCAACCGATCTCATGTATCATCTTCTTAGAGATGATCTATGCTCTTATCTAGATAAGTCAAAGTGTTGACTTCTATTGTAAACGTATTATCTCTCTCTCTCTCTCTGTTGAACTATTGAAAAACATATAAGAAGAATTGATCAAGGGTTTCCCCACATTGGGGTCCCTGGCTAGCGCCACATCTTGTGTCCTCTTGTCTTGGCTTGTCTTCTGCGATTTATGTTTATGTTCAATCTGCAGTTTACTTTAACGCTAATGTGATTGCTAATCTGGAAAAGATATTGAGCTAACTATGAAAATTGAAATAAATTGCTCCAAGCATAGAACATACCTAAAATTAACACAACGATATTGGATCATCAAATTGGAAAGTCAAATTTTACTTTGACCTTTTATTATTGTACTCTCTCTCTCTCTATTCGCTAAACATTTGGTATTTATAATAAGAAGAATTGATCAAGGGTTTTTCATTGGCTTGAGCCAAATTCTTGTGTTCTCTTGCCTTGCCTTGTCTTCTGCATTTTACTATTTATGTTCTATCTACAGTTATTATCAATGTGAATTAATGGTTTATGTGATTGCTATTGGAAGCTAAATTGGAATTGACATTGGGCTTATAAAACGACATTTAAGTAATTGTTGCAAGCATAGAACATACCATTGTTATCTAAAATTAACAATTTATTTATCCACCCATTTATGACATTTCCTCTTAGCTGATTAAGTAACTTAATGCTCTATATTAAAAGGTTATAAGGATATATTATAAATTACTTTACTCAAATGGCCTCTTAACCTTAATGATCCCTGATACCCTTTTTAGGCCTCTTAATACAAAGAGGCTTATTTATTTATGTATTTACTCATTTCTGCCATTTCCATTTTTACTGAAACAGCAGAGAATATCCAGGTATCATATGAAATACATCGTTTGAAGAGATGAGAACAGACCAAGAACAAACTTGCTTTGCCTAAGAAACTCATTGTAGCAATCCTTGCTATAGCTTCTTATTTTGAAGACTTTATTAAGCTGAACTCACATATAGACAACCAAATTCCACCTTGGAAAGACAGGAGTTGGAAAATGAACCAGTTGTGATGGCTTTCAAGCCTCATAATATTTAGTCAGTGTAATATGATATTCAAGTACATGGTATATGTTCAACCCTTGGATCGTCTGTGATGGATTTACATATGGGAGATGGTCAATGATGGGTTTGCACATTGGAGATGGCTTTACTCAATGGTTGCTTGACCCTAGGTGGGTGTGTGAATCATATTCTTCCCTAGGGAGTTGGAGATCTCCTAATAGCTTTGGTGATATTCTAAAAGATGGCAACATGGACATGGTTACTCGCTTGGAAAATCCCTACTTAGGAGTATTTTGCATCCTATATGAGCACATTGGGTCATAGACAACATAGGTTAGATTGGATGCTTGCATGGATGTTTGGAGTTGGCATGAGGATACCTAGGTTGCAATAGCTTTCATATAAGGGGGAGTGGACCCAATGGGGTACATGGCTTCAAGGAGTCATTGGAGTCATTGGACACTTGTAGGAGTTGCATTGGAAACACCCCATGCAACCACCTTGCATTTGGAGCCTTCCCTATGAATGACACAACCTTGGAGCTTGACATGTGTACCCTGGGTGTTCCGCTCCACATGTGTGACCCTACATGTGTTATTTTAGATTGCTTGTAAGGGCATTGGCCCACATATGTATTGTTGGCCTCTCCTTCCTCTCATATATAGAGAGGAAGGAGAGATTCCTTCACTTACCATTTATTTAGAGCTCATTCTTGTTGATTCTTGTGTTAGAGATGTAATCCAGACGAGAAAACCACTTCTCTTCCCTCTTCGATCTTATGTACTTGATCTCTTTCTCTCTCTCTTAGAGTCACTAGGGTTTCTTGAGTTGGATGGAATATCTTGAGGAATAGGTTTAGGTTTCATCCCTTGGAGACTTAGAGATTAGGATTTTTGAGATAGACAATGAGTAGTGTATGGCGACCATCTATACATTCTATGTTTTAAACTAACAATTGTTCACACCACAACCATTCAATCTTAACCTAAATCTCAACTTCTTTACATAAGCTTCATCATCATTCTTAATATATAAAATAGATTTCATGCTTTTAGATTAACATGGTACATGACGTTACCAAGTCTATTTACATATTCAGTGAAAGAGGCATGGATAGATACACTCCATGCCTCTTAATTGTTTGTGAACTAGACAGGTTAAGTGGGACTGAAACATCTCACTTCTCATGTTTCTGAAACCAAAAGAAGGTTGGTCATCGATTTTCAATATATTCAATGCAGTACAATTTGTGTTAGATTCTTGCATGTGTCATGTGTGGGAACTTCTTACCGCTAACAATTCTTTAAAATACATTCTATTGTGGTCACTTTTCACTTGTAATCTTTACATATTTATCATGGTCAGTTGTTGAAAATCCTACCTCTATTCATAAAACATTGACTTCATATCAGTGTTGCGAACATCGCGATTTAATCGCAATTTTTTCGCTCGAACGATTTTTTTATTTTCAAAACATCGCGAAAAAATTGTGGGGGACCGGAACAGTGCGTTTTTAAAGCGATTTTTGGGTTTTTATTTGTCATTTTTTGTAGATAGCAAACTTGTTTGAGAGCTTAGGAGAGTAAGTTGACTACAAGGGCAAAGGAGAATAAAAACGAAAGATTTTAGCATCCCAAACAAGACAAATTCGAGTTTGGACCAAATTTTTTCGGCAAAGCGTGGTTTCCAAGTATGGGCACCAAATTTGACCATTTTTTTCTTGTTTTTGCTTGGGTTTCTATAACCCATTGATTATCAATGATTTTTTAGTGGATTTGAGTGTGTTTTTTTTCATTTTTGTTGCATAAAGTGAAGAAGGTTCATTTTGGTCAAAAATGCAAAAACTTTATTGTTAGATTTATTAGTTTAATTTCTTCTCGTGCTCTATTTTTTGCATCATTTTTGTTTGGGTTTGAATGAGTATTTTTTCTATTATTGTTGCATTGAGTTGAGGTTTTTTTTGGGTCAAAAATTCAATGTGTTGTATGTAATTTTTACTTTTAGTTTTTTAACTTGCAATTCTTCTTGTGCCTAGGTTCAACTTCAAACTTCATCTTACATTAAAACTCAAGATTTCAACCAAAGTTACAAACACGCCAAGGAAATTGGACCCTCCATGCGAATTTGGTGAACCTGATGGAGGGTTTGACAGAGGAAACTTGTCTTGCAAGTTGTGTGCGCATCATATGACAGGGGGTGTATAAATTGAAGTATCACCTTGCACAAATCCCTGGACATGAGGTAAGGCATTGCACCAATACAAATCCGGAAATCATCCGAAGAGCCCTCCGATCATTGGAAGAAATAGAGCAAACCAAACAGTCCAAGTCGACTATGAAGAGTCAACTAGCAAGGAACAGAGTGTTAGGAGGTGAATATGAGAGTGGCACTAGTTCTACTTCAGCATCAATATCTACAACCAACCTTGTAGCTACCTCATCATATTTTGTTCCTAGAACCACGACTGGTTCACAACTATCTATCTCTTCAATGCTTAAAAAAAAGGAAAAAGAAGACGCTGACAAGTTGTTGGGCAAGTTTCTTCTTTGGAGTGATATTCCTTTCAGCATTGCAAGGAATAATCAATTTTCCCAGCCTATTATTGATGTTATTGCAATTGTTGGCCCAGGGTAAAAAGTCTCTTCTTATGATGACTTTAGAGGTCGTATTCTTCAAGATGAAAAGGTTGACTACGCCAAAAGATTGGAAGAGTTTAGGGCATCATGGGCACACACAAGATGCACTGTGATGTTAGATGGTTGGACCGATCAAAAGGGGAGAAGCATTATAAACTTCTTGGTTAATTGTCCTAAGGGTACAATGTTTATGAAATTTGTTGATGCATCTGCACATATCAAAGATGCAAAATTATTATGTGATTGGTTGGATGTGTTTATTTTGGAGGTGGTTCCAGAACATGTTGTCCAAGTCATAATGAACAATGCTACAAATTATGTTGTTGCTGGCAAGGTGCTTATGTAGAGGCATCCTACTTTATTTTGGACACCTTGTGCTGCACATTGCATTGATTTGATGTTGGAGGACATAGGAAAAATTCATTTTGTCAAAGATATTGTTGACTCATCAAAAAGCATTGCCAAAATTTATATATAATCATGCATTTGTGCTTCATTTGATGAGAAAAATCACCAACAACAAGGAGTTGGTGCGCCCCGCCATTACACAGTTTGCCATCAGTTTCAAATCTCTTCAATCCCTCTTGAATTCTATGTGGGATGTGAAGATAATGTTTCTTTCAGATGAGTGGCGTGCTTTGGAAATTAGCCGCAAACCAGAGGGAGAGGCCATATGCAAATTAGTTTCATACCAGGAAAGCTTCTAGGCAGGAGTGCAGGAGGTGTGCAGCGTTATTAAACCTTTGGTAAAGGTTCTTCGATTAGTTGATGGTGACAAACCCGCAATGGGCTACTTGTATGAAGCCATGGACAGGGCCAAAGAATCCATTCGGACCTACTATGATGATAAGGGAGATGAGGGGTTTCAGAAGCAACTCCTCCTATGGGAAGTGATTGATGAACGAAGGAACAACACACTCCATTGTCCCATTCATGCTGCACGGATCTACCTTAACCCCGCATTTGCTTACCCTTGTGGGTTCTTATTTGATGTTGAGGTCATAGATGGATTCTTCACCTGTGTTCAGAGGATGCTACCATCTCCAACAGAACGTGCAGAAATCTCCAAAGAAATGGAGATATACAAGATGGCAGGGGGCACATTTAGCTTTGAAATGGCTATGGTTGATAGGAAGACTAAAATGCCAAGTATTTTTTAGTTTGTTTCAAATTTCATTGTCTCTTCAAGTTCATAATTTCATACTTTGCTTCAACTTTCAAATTTCATTTTTTTTGTTATGTTTATCTTATTTGTAATTTTGTTGTAGATGCATGGTAGAGAAGCTATGGTGCCAAAGTACCCCATCTGTGAAAGCTTTCCATTCGAATCCTCAGCCAAACATGTAGCTCCTCAGGATGCGAGCGCAACTAGAGTGTATTTGAAAAAATACACACCAAGAAGCGCAACAAGTTAAACTTAAAACTTAAAATATTTCAAATTTCCAATTAATTTTTGAATTCATTAAATAATATTTTTTTTATAATTATTATTTTATGACCTTTGTACAGGTTGGAGTCCCGGCGACTTAATAATATGGTCTACGTCTACTACAATCTTCGATTGTGGGTGAGGAAACTTGAGACGACACATGACATGGAGGCCATCTCATTGGATGGGATTGACACCACTTCTACATGGAGGGTTGAGGCCAAGAGGCCTCTCATGGAGTCTGTCGATGATTAATTAGAGCAGGAGGTAGTGGAGGGGGTAGAGGGAGCGGAGGAGGAGGAGGAGGAGGAGCAACAGAAGGAGGAGGTGACACCACCTACCCAGGCTACCCCTGTTACCAAAAGAGGACGTGGTCTACCTCTTGTAGCTTCTAGTTCTTCAGCTTCTAGAGCACAACAGAGTCCACTGCCAACTCCACCGGTATCTACAGCTAGAGGGAAAGATATTACATTTTCTCGCAAAAAGGGCAGAGGGAATCAGTAGTATTAGTTATTAGGTTCATTTCATTGTATATGACATTATGACTCATGATATGAGATACATTATTATAGTTTTTATTGATATTTTGAGGCTGAGTTGGGACTCAGGAATCATGACTTACTATTCAGGACATGATTCACTATTATGTGTGATGTTACACTAGAAATCATATTACACGTCTTATATATTAGTTCTTTTATCATATTTATGTGTCAATGTATTTATTTTATGTTGTAGATGCTTTAGATATTAAAAAAATGAATATTTTTGTATTTGTCGATTTTTTCCCCTCGCCAATTTAACCCTGATCGCGATGTTCGCAACATTGCTTCATTTATAACAAGGAAAACCAACCTATCTAGAGGCCAAGGCCATCTTGTACAAAATTACTCTCTATGTCAGAACCTACAAAGATAGGAATTCAAACTTAAAAGTGGGATTTCAAAAGTCAAATTTAAAAGTGGGACTTCTTACCGTCCTAACCACAACCCAAAGAGCCTAGAGGCAAACAAAGCAAGCCACGCAATTCCACCTCAAAGGCCCTGCCCCATACCTCAAACTATGGAAAGAGGTATCCTAGTCTAGGGGGTGTTCGAAAATGTAACTATGTTCGATCTTCAATAATGTACTCGAGTCATTATGTAATGTACTTGTCAAAATAATAAAGAAAAGAATTTTTATTATTATTATTGTGACTTATTAAAGCATGGGTTTCATGCTTGGGTCACCATGTTTTAGGTCAAAGAATCCCCATTGATATTTAACTTCTAGGATTTATTCCGAGTCTATAGAATTATTGTACATTTAAAAGAGACCATTCTTGGTCTTTTGAATCAAGTAAAAAGGTATAAGTATTTTGATGTCTGAAATATGAATTTATGGAACCTCCACACCAATGTCGGCCTGAAGAGAAATTTGATCAAGTATGGTCCTAAGACCCTATTCCACCCCACAAGAACCCTATAAAAAAAGGACATCGGATTCATGTGGAGCATCACTTCTCATCAAGTTTGAATTCTCTCCACTGGGCAGAAGTGCGAAAATCTTGTTGCTGGGCAGAAGTGCAAAGTGGGTACCTTGGAAAGTTTGATGTCGGGAAGCCGAAGTGAATGCGAGTTTAGGCGAGTCTAAGGAGTCAAGAAAAATCAAAATTTTGGTGGTGGTCTCTCTCTATTTCGTGCTCTAGGTTGGGAGAACGAAGTCTTCCAAGTTGGATTGCTACCAAAAGTTGTTAGTTGCTACAAGTTGTTGCATAGTCGAACTCGTTGGGAAGAGACCAATCTTCTGGAGGCTGATTTGGTGTGGAGGAAAGGTTTGGTCTTGGTCTAGGGTGAATTGTCTCAGAGAATACTACTGAAAGGAATAATTACTTTGACTGGGTTTTCCCCTCGAGGGGGTTTTTCCCTGGCATGTGCCTACATCTTGTGTTCATTGTTTTATGTGTTGCTGCTTTTGGTAATTGCTTGATGAACTAAAGAAAGAATATATAAAGAATCATAATAATAAGAAACATCACAAGTAATTATCCAGATCAAGAAAATCTTTACTGCCTTTCTGATTTTCCAACATGTTTTCAGAGCTTGGTGAAAAATGAAGAAAAAGGCAGATCCATCCATAGGCATAGGCACTATCTCAAGAAAGGAGTCTATTATATTCAAGGAAGATGTCTAACTCGATCAAGGGTGAGAACAAACTTGAAGGAGCATCCAACTTCAGATCCTGGAAGAAGAGGATTGACCTAATCCTCGAGAAGAACAAGGTGTTGGATTTGGTAAAAGGAAATGTAAAGAAGCCTACAGAAGAAGCCAGTGATGTCGACAAAACGAAATTTAGGGATTTAAAATTCGTGGCTATGACTCTAATGGTAGAAGGGATAAAAAACAATCTTGTCCCATTCATAGCTAACATCAATCATGCTCAAGAGATGTATGAAGCCTTGTCGAAGTTGTTCACTCCTAAGAACATTGGTCAAGTAGCGAGTTTGAAGAATGAGCTAAGGAATACGAAGATGACTAAAGAAGATATTGTGGCAACCTTCTTTGTGAAGATAGCTAGACTCAGGGATGATCTTTTAGCCATCAATGAGATTGTTCCGGACAAAGAATTGGTGATCACCACTATATTAGGATTTCCACCCACTTGGGGTGCATTTGCTTCAGGTCTGAACAATTGGAAGGTAGCTTCCACCTTTGAAGAATTATGGACCGCATGTAGTCAAGAAGAATTAAGGATCTCAATGGTTGCCAATCCTGAAGGAGTATCAAATGCTTATGTTGCTCATCATAAAGGAAAGAGATCAAAGGGACCAAGGAAGAAAGTTAACATGTCTAAGATAAAGAGTTATCAATGTCATAAGAAAGGTCACTACAAGAGTGATTGTCCCAAGAATCCAAGGAATAAGAAGATAGGAAGAGATCAAGCCAACTTTGTTGAAGAAGGAGACTCAAAGAAAGTCAAGCCTGAAGAATCTGACATTAGGGACTTACACTATTAAGTCATTTGCTTTACATAACTTGCTTTATATGTTCTACAATTTATAGGTTTTTAACATATTTTGGAAAAGACATTTTTGTATTGTTTTAAGTCTGTAAGTTTCCCTCAAGCTTTGGAGGGAGCTCCCAACAACTCTCAAAGATAAGTATCTCATGTATTTTAAGTTTTGGGTTCATGTACTCATTTAGTTTTGATTATATTAAATACTAATTTCTCCCTCTGTTGTCTTGACTAGGAAAAAACATCTAAAAGGAGGATCTTTCAGGACAAGGTTGGTCAAGAAACAAAGGTATGCTTTGATTGAAAGGATTATTCATTTGATGATCTATTACTAACTCTCTTATGACTAGGTGTATTGAATCTTAATGATTCTTGTTTGGGTGATTCATCTCTTGATAAATCTACCCACCCCACTCATATTCTTGATTGACTATGTAGAACACTAGACAAGTTCTAAAAAACCCTAACTGAAGGGTATGCTAATGTGAATGTCTGAAATCCTAAGTTGTTTAGGGTGATTGTGAAATACTAATTGAAGTTTTATTGATGATGTCTTGTTTGGAATTTTGGTGTGATCTGGAAATTCTAACTTGTTAGGGTTGAATGATGAGGTATAAAATCTTGAACTTTGAAGCTTTAGTAATAATGGGTTTGTTATGCTTCTACATTTGAACCCTAGCTCATTATGGTTTAGTGAAATGTGTGAGCAAGATCGTTATATTGCCTTAAAATGTTTTCCTTGGTATGTGTGTGTTTGTCTTATCAAACCCTAGTGTAATCAAAATGATTGTGTGTCTAACTCTTATTTGATATTGTTGTGAAGTTGGGTTTGACTAACACATGATATTTCCATCATGATGGAATCTAGGCATATATAGATATGTTATTTTGGGTGAATCCCTAGGTTGGTCTAGGTCAAATGTATTTATGTTATTGGACATATGATATGCTAGATATGTGTGATGACCTAGCCATTGATGGTCATGAGTATTAGGATTTAATGAAGTCCTTGTATGAGATTCTAGGATGATGATATCTAGAAATCTAGAGTGTTATAACTAAACCCTAGTGAAGTTAACATTGTCTAGTGTGAAATGTAACAATCAGTGATCTATGCATGTAATGATTGTTGAGATTGTGGAAATGGAATTCTAAGGTTTTGGAATTAAACCTTAGTCAAAGTAAAATCTACGAAATATGATGATCTGAGATTTGTATAAGTTTGTTGAATTTGTGAAAAATGGAATTCTAGCGTCAAACCTTAGTCGAAGTAGAAATCTCTGATGAACATTGATTATGTGATAATTTGAGATTGTTGAAATTCTAAACCTTTGGTTGAAGATTTATAATTGATCGGAAATCTAGGGGTTGCAACTAACCCTAATGATCGTTGGTCATTGACTGAAAATCTAGGAGTTAGAACTAACTCTAGTGGAAGCTGACCAGGTTAATGTAGAAATCTCTGATGAATATTGATTATGTGATAATTTGAGATTGTTGAAATTCTAAACCTTTGGTTGAAGATTTATAATTGATCGGAAATCTAGGGGTTGCAAATAACCCTAGTGATGGTTGGTCATTGATTGAAAATCTAGGAGTTGGAACTAACTCTAGTGGAAGCTAGCCAGGTTAATGAATAAGTTGGGATTGATTTTGATTGACTCTTTTGTATGAAATCTAAGATTTGCATGAATCCCTAGTGAAAAGTCTAACATATGTATTTTGAAAGGTTGTTAGATGTTTTGTAGATATATGTTTGTGTGAATTGTTTCTAGGGTTAGATATATGTTTGAAGGAAGGTATATCATATCTTTGGAAGTAACATTGAAACTCTAGATGGAATGAAAGTTGAAATAATCTAGGGTGTATGACAAAGCCCCTAGCAAGATGTTGAAGAGTATATGTCTCTTGGTTGGAATTGAGTTTGGTTATCTAATATGCATAAATATGAAATGCTTTCGTGATTCTGATATGGCTAACATCATGCTTCTATAGTTTTGTTTGTACTTGCTATTGAAGTTGTGTAGGTACACAATCTTCAACTTGGTGAAGATGTTCATTGATGTGATAAGCATGATGGGAATGATAATAACTCTTATGAAATGGTTGGAAGCCACGAAAGATTCTCTGATGTCGAAAAGGACGAAGTTGATCTCCCAAAGGAAGCATGAATAGAAGAGATCTCCCTAAGATTAAGAGGGAATCCAAATAAAGAGGTGCTTCTTGGTTGAGAAGGGAGGGCTTAGCTTATTGTCAATTGAAGAATGAATTTCGGAGGATATGTTGTTGTGTGAGAAATAGGAACGAAAGCATATGAATGAGGAATCTTCTGTCAAAGATTCAGTTGATAGTCCTACTATGGAAAGATGAGAAGCAACATTAAGTCATTTGTAAGACCCCGGAGGTTTGTTTTTTATTATGTACATGTGAAAAGTATATTATTGATTAGCGTTGTGTTGTATAGGTGAATGTCTCGAAGGAAAGCATGCTAGTTACCAATCAGTTTGATTGGGAGAGATTGATTATTCTTGATCTATTGGATCAAGGGGTGTTGATGCTTTGCGAGTGAAGCATTGCCTAGGTAGACATCTGGCTAGCACTTAGTGCTGATGTCTGGGTCCCACAGTTGGAAAGGTGGTGTTGATCAAAGAGCTCTGTTTTGGATACAAACCTAGATTTTTGGGTTGATGTTTAGCAAGTAAGCCTGATGGTACCTAGAGGGGTTGAAAGCTTGAGTCTATCTTAGTCCCACTTGGATAGATTGCCCTGGTCAGGAATTTAGTCCATGGCATTGCAGTGCCTAAAGTTCTTCATGGTTCATATAATTTGAGATCTTCCATTGTATATGTACATTATGAATACCTCGCTAGTTAAGAGGGAGTGTTAGAAAATGTACCTATGTTCGGTCTCCAATAATGTACTTGAGTCATTATGTAATGTACTTGTCAAAAGAATAAAGAGAAGAAACTTTATTATTATTATTGTGACTTATTAAAGCATGGATTTCATGCTTGGGTCACCATGTTTTATGTCAAAGTCCCCATTGAGGAGGACTTTTAGGATTTATTCTGAGTCTATAGAATTATTGTACATTTAAAGAGACCCTTCTTGGGCTTTTGAATCATGTAAAAAGGTTAAGTATTGAGTCAAATATGAATTTATGAACCTCCACACCATGTTAGCCTAAGACCCTATTCAACCCCACAAGAAGCCTATAAAAGGAAGGACATTGAATTCATTTGGAGCGTCACTTCTCATCAAGTTCGAATTCTCTCTACTGGGCAGAAGTGTGAAAATCCTGATGTTGGGCAGAAGTGCGAAGTGGGTCGCTGGGAAAGTCTATTGCTGGGAAGCCGAAGTGAATGTGAGTTTGGGTGAGTCTAAGGAGTCAAGAAAAATTGAAATTTTGGTGGTGGTCTCTCTCTGTTTCGTGCTCTGGATTGGGAGATTGAAGTCTTCCAAGTTGGACTATTATCGGAAGTTGTTAGCTACTGCAAGTTGTTGCATAGTCGAAGTTGTTGGGAAGAGGCCAATCTTCTGGAGGCTGACTTAATGTGGAGGGAAGGTCTGGTCTTGGTCTAGGGTGAAGAGTCTCAAAGAACACTATTGAAAAGAAGAATTACTTTGACTAGGTTTTCCCCCCAAGGGTTTTTGCCCGCCATGTGCCTACATCTTCTGTTCATTGTTTTATGTGCCACTGCTTTTGGTAATTGCTTGATGAACTAAAGAAAGAAGATATAAAGAATCGTAATAAAAAGAAACATGACAAGTAATTATCAAGATCAAGAAAATCTTTACTACCTTTCTAATTTTCCAACGGGGGAATCCCTAAAGATCAATCAAGCTAAATCATGTATAAGTGGGATGTCAAACAGCTTAGATTTATAATAAACTTTTAATCAAATGATCGACTTTGATGTGTAAAAAATTAAAGTGTGCCGAGTGTTTTCTTGATCAACAAGGGTCTAACACAAGTCAGATCAAAGTGAATTATGATCAAACTAATAACTTGTGTTTTTGGAATGCCAGATATGACCAAAAAATATTTATGTTATTCACCACACAATTGTTTAATTATGCCTAAATCCATTGACATCATTAGCAACTGAATATGATTTGAATGAGATTTAATTCCTCAAAGCTCAGAAAGTGTACTCCTGTAATAATATTTCAAATTTGGAAATCAATGCTCAAAATATGATTCATCCATTTTGATTCAACCAGACTTTAAATCATGACATGCCCAGAGATTGCATCACAAGAAGGTGAATGGTAAATTTCCTTCAATAGGTTAAAGTGTGAAGATCAGATTTGTTTCAACAATTTCCTCATGAATAACCCAACGTACAATGTGATTCTATCTTCTAGAACATAAACAGCAGTGTGATAACGAGAAGATGTGAAACCAAGAACTACTCTTACCATTAATGCAAAAGGAAGGAATACTGTTCCAGACCTACTATGAATCATGACAAGGATAAGTGAATTAGATTGGTTGCAATTAGTTTTATAACAGTCCAAATAGCATCCATGTGCTCACACGCATGACACAATTATCTTTTAAATGTCAATTCAAATTATGACAGAAAAACACATTGACATGCATAAACCAGTATATGAGTGCAGCGTGATCAAGTCATGTTTGTAGCAATGAACATTTATTTAGATTTGTATTTTAGTCCACTGGAACAACAGATTATACCCATATAAACATGCAGAGAAATAATTTTGAAAGCATGAGAATGCTGATCCTTGAACGAACCATCCAACCACAGAAATATTCCAGCATATATGCAAGTGAATCGTTAGGCTGTATATGCAGGTCGTTCAGCCCTTGTAGAGATTTATTAGATACATGAATACGTTTAGACCAGGAATGAAGTGAAATTTCCAAGATAAGATTTGGCAAAACCCTTAAACAGTGATATTTTCCAGCAATAAAATTGCAAAGTAAAATGAGACAACAAGCTCTTAAGGTTATACATTTGGAAATTCCGTGCATCTTTGACCTGTAAATGTGTCTAGAACATGAATCAAATGAGATGTGCTGAATTATTAACCATATCCATATGTTCCAGTACAAAGAGAAAAAAATCTCATGTTCTTAAACCAACAATCATGCATCACTTAGGTCATTAGACCTAAGAGCCTTAAACTAAGGATCCCAAATAAAAAATAAAAATCAAGAAATGAACCTTAACAACACAGATTTCCAGCAAAAGTTACCCAAATTATGTGAAACGTTGAGGCCTATTAAGCAAATCATTGCTGGCTATTACCCATTGATTTAGTGTGTACATAAAATTAGATCCTAAATATGGCAAAACGACTTGAAAAGAACATGCAAATGTGCATCAAAACGATGATCAAACCCTCAAGGTAGTTTTCAGCACTTCAACAAATCAAGTAGATCAAGAAATAGTGAAGTATCAACCATTAGGGCATCCTTTAATATACTTAACCACTTATTGAATAGATCTACAAAAATTTAAAATTTAAACCATCAGAGCTATACGATATGCCAACGCTTAAGTGATTTTAGCATGAAATAGCAAGGTGATCCTGCAATAAAGTTCAAGTCTTAACTAGATTTTAGATGAATGTTAGTCAAGAAGACTTGAAATGGCAACCTAGATCTAAGAAATTCAGCATTGAAACCCTAGATTGGTAGAAAACAAAAAACTATAAATATAAAAGGGTAAATCAAAAGATTGTTGGTTAAAAGTGTAGAAAAGGTGGACCAACGCCTACCTACATGTGCTATGGGGTCAACTTAATCAAGCTTGAAGATGTTTACTCACTTAAGTATTGCAATCATGTGCATGCACCAAGAAGGATTGCACTATGCGCAAAAACTAAGGTATTTGAAAATCTACAAGCAACAAGGGAAGGCAAGCCCTAGAAGAATCTAGTCTAAGTACTACAAATGACCTTCATAAATAGTCCTAGAACAAAAACTCAAAGCCCCTATAGATCCAAGCTTAATGCTCCAACAATACTAAATACAAACAAATCAAAGAGGGTAACGCAAGATGGACTGTACCTTACAAGACTCCTCCAACTTGGCAAGGCATATTTCCTCATTCAAAGTAGCTCCTTCCTCCTAGCACACTTGCAAAATACAAACACCCATTATATCCCTAGAATGATACTCAAGCATAGCATTGGCAAGCAAGCCTAGTTTTCCCAATTATCTGCAACCAAGCTACAATGAAAAGAGGCCTCTCTTATATAGATGAGCTGCCTCATGAACAATACCAGGTGCTAGATACAAAATGAAGCTAGTGCAACCTCCAACTCAAAACCATCTTTCATCATTCCCTTGATACCCACCTCCATCCTTTGGGTTAACTATAATTGGTTCATTGGGATATAGCACTTACATATCGACATCCTTGAGTAGGGCTAGAAAACTTTGCCCTAGAGGTTGATGCAGCTAAAAGAATGAAAAAGCATAAATGGCTACAAGAAAAGAAAAAGAAAAGTTAAAATGCAAAAGATGGCAGGGACAAAAACTAGTGCATGGGCAAAAGCCTAGCATGAGCTCTACACCCCTCATTAGCCATCACCCGGTTCTTGAAAAAGCAGGCCAAGGAAAGGGGTAACTCACACCTCCGTGATTGCTCCTTCTATTATATCTATACACTCAAGATGTGGACTTTGTAATATCCTAGGGTGATTTTTGGTCCTAGGGTTTCCTATTCTGGCTAGGTTTTCCTTCAAAAAATTATCAACAATGGTACATATTCATAACCATATGTAGGCATGAATAGAAAGAGGCAACAGCATTACAATTCTTCAATGGAATTACACATACTTAGGACAATTTTCTTCAATGAAACAGAGAATATACCCTAACCAATGATGCACATTTTACTACAATTATATTGTTGACAGTAGTTATGATACTTCAACAAAAACCAGGGAAGTTAAGGTTGGTTACCCCCAATAGTGAATGTGTCCAATCCAAAAATTCATCAGTACAAATTCTGATTTGCAATGTCAAGGCCAACATTCCACTGTATTCATGCTAGTTCATTTAATACTATTGTTACTACACTAATCAACTCACTGTCTAAGGTGTTGCTACCAAACTTTTTTGTTGTTAGGGGGAAGGGCCTGTAGCAACACTGACCAATTGCCTATGCTGATTTGTGAAGGTCTATGCTGTTTCAGGGGGTCCAACTTCTTTGTCAAAGAGACTCAAATTTCATGCCATCCTTCAATGATTCCCAAACAGGCCTTTGTCTTTAATTACCACCATATCAGACCGGAATTGAGGTTGTCGGCAACACAATTCACATTTTCACAGAATTTGTCCCTCAGTCCTGTGAATTTCGCTGCCCAAAAAACTTCTAGTGACCTGATAATCCATCGAAAGGTCTTAGCTACTTTGGAAGGAGACTCGTTGAAATTTTTTATATCACAGAGAGTTGCTTCTTGAGAAAATGTTGTGCCAGAACAAAATCAAATTTGATTTTCTCCAAGAGAATACCTTGTGCCAGAACAAAGAAAGGTGACTAGGTAGGGTGGGATCACCTCCACCGAAATTAGACAAAGAAGAGAAAGAGGTCTTAAAACCCTCAAAGCCTCAAACTCAAAGAAAACATAGACAAATCAATGCAATTCCATCATCAAAATGATTCTAACTCTCTAGTATTTATAGATTTCCTTGTGGGGGTTTCTCCTCCTCAATTAATTGAGAGGGCTTCATGGCAACCCCCAACTTTGGGATTTTTCCCCAGCTGCCCCAAAACTTGCCCCATGTTGCCCAAACATTGGGTAATTGGGGTTTTCTGTTTTATCGGAGACTATAACCTACTGGATTTATAGGCTACTTCATTCCTTGGGGCAATTAATCCATTGGAGAATTATAGTCCCCCCTTCGTGACATTGCTTGTTCCCAAGCAATGACATATTTGAGTACTGCAAAGTTTTCCCTTCCAATAATGAAAATTCCTCTTCAATTTTTACAACATCCTTCCTTAGATTTTGTAGCCTGATAATTAACATGCTAGTGGGGAACATCATCATGCCATCATTGTTTCTTCCACTTGTCAAATCATAGATAAATTCTGGGTAAAAGATACAGTTGTGTGTTGTTGTTGAATTAAGCCCCATCTCAGATGATGCTCCTCTTAGCATAGCAACAGTCTTTAGAAAAAAGTTGTAGGTAGTTGATACCCCTTTGGTAGTAAGACCCTTACAATAATTTCCACAAGTTGTCCATGCTTTGTTGTTGTCTCCTCTTCCTTTGAGGGTGACCTATTTCCATCTTTTAAAGTGTTGTCTTCTAGGCATGGTCGGCCATTGAAAACCTTCAGCTTTGTGTAGGTGAAAGGCCCATCAACCTGTGAGGGTTCAATGGCAGTATATTCCCTTGCAATCTTGCAGCCGTTTGTCCTTGATAAGAATGATTTGGTAGCCTTCATAGTAACTTCCTAACTTCGAGGTGTACTGAAAATCCCCTTATTCCTATGGATCAGATCTTCCCTTCCTGTAATTTTGGTCACCCAAAGATGCTTTGCAACAACATTGCGAGCATTGGGTGTGGTAAAAGCTTTGTAACAGAACTTGGCACGTAGTTCAAGGGCATGAGACCTTCCTGGAAAAATCAGTAGCTTTTGCTACCAAATAGTAGCTTTTACAAAAAACAGCAAATTTTGCATCTTTTATAACATTGTTGATTACAATTTTTGTTGCTATGTACCTTTTTTTACGTCCCTTGAAGCACTCCTTATAACTAATACAATAGATGCTTCTTCCCTTCACATTTTTGGAGGAAACTGCAATTATAATCTGCTCTCCCTTGTGGCCCCTGTTTTCACCAACAATCTGTTCCATATACACTGTTGTGCAATCCTTGAGTTGAGCGTGAGTTTCCAAAGTGACTTCAGCTGGTTTGTCATGTGTAGTTCTAATAAGCTTATCCCTTAACGTAGATTCAGGGACAAAATATAACTCATCTTCATAGACGATGATCTCGTCTTCCACCTTGCACTTGCCATCATGAATGAGTCCATCCAATAATTCGCAAGCAAACTTATTCTTGGAGTACTTTACTAAGAGGTGGGCTCTCCAATCTCTCAAGAATGTGCCACGCTCAGCATTATCTTCATATCTCGACTTCATTAGATTGTAAATCATTACTTGTACAGTTGTACTTTTACAAGTTTCCCTACAAGGCTACAAATCACTTCGCCCTGCTAGGGTGTGACCTCTATTTGCTTGGTTGTCACAACTCGGGGACCCCCATTGGTCATGCCTCTTAGTACTACCTTGCTGCCATTTGGGTTATGGAATTCCATTCCCATAGCTTGGTAGTTCATTACAAATCTTCCTAGTAAGTACAACCATTGTACTCCCAGCACCACATTAGGATCTGCCAATTGTATTACATAAAAATCATCAGTAAGTGTATACTTTACTAATGTGATGCTCAAATGTGGAACTAGTTATGTGCATGTCATATGATATCCATCAATTGCCCTCACTTTGAAGCCCTCAAACCCTTGGGAAAGGATACATATCCTCACCACCACAGCTGCATCAATAAATTTGTACGTTGCTCCACCATCTATCAATGTTATGATTCGTTGCCCTTGTACAACACCCTTGATTTTGAAAGCATGATATTTAGGGACTCCTAAGAGAGTGGTGATAGTACCTCCTTCAATTCTCAAGCGTGGCTCCTTAGCCTCTTTCAGGGATGTTGCTTCTTAAAAAAGGTTAGGCTCCTTGTTGGGTGTGTTGGTGTTGTATCATTCTCACTATTGCTATCAAACCAAGGTTACTTGGGAGAAGAGCGGAAGCAAAGAGCATGAGCAGGAGCAGGGAGCGACATTTTCAAAAGCTCTTGGTTCAGGAGCGAATCATGAGCAAATTTTTATATAATAAATATTTGTATATATTTTGATGCATATATGTCAACAAAAGCATGTAGAATGATGAATTAGATATAAAAAGCATAAAAACATGGATTGAACCATATAACATCAATCATCTAGAAGTTATAATCTTCATCAACTACGTCCACAAGTTTGTAACATACAACACATTGAGTCTCATGATTCATCAATCTTAAAGTTTCAAGCTTTTAAAATTCGATATATAACATTTATCATCATTGATCACTAAAGTTGCAACTTGTACTTGTAACCATTACCATTACCAAGTAACAAAACGATAACAAAGAATATCTAACATGAAATGAAATGTTTCAACTTTCACGAAGCATCATATTCATAATTCATTACCAATGAGTTATAATTGCCAACTCCAAACTTCAAACTTAAATTGTCATATATTGTTTACAAAATAATATCATAATAAATATGAAAGAGTGCACAGTTATAAAAACTACTAGAAACTAGAAAAGACAAGTAAATATATTATCTATTGCTAATGCTTGGGCCTCTTGCCACCACAAGAAATGTTTAATTTCTGAGAAAGCATGTAGAATGATGAATTAGTTATAAAAATCATAAAAACATGGATTAAACCATATAACATCAATCATCTAGTAGTGACAATTATCATCAACCACAAGTCCACAAGTTACAAGTTTTGATTTATATAGCATGTAAGGGTGCACACAACCAAAATAGCATCGAGTGCAATCCATCTCTAAACCGAAAATACATCAACAAACAGGCGCTAGATGGCCTCTAGCATCCAAAAAAATTATGCTACAACAAATACCTAGATATCATCAAAATCATTGTCTATCTTGGGATCTTTGTCATTAATATCGCCCTCTAAGCATTAACATAAGATACAAAAAACGCAGCATGTCAAGTCAATATTTTGTTTGAGTGATGGGTACATTTTTAGTAGGTTCATGATAGAGGAGTTCGACAACCAATGTCACTATCAACAAGGTACAGATAGAGATTGGTGCTCTTGATTAAATAGGAGTTCCATACCCTAGTACATGACAATCTAATGGAAACATTGCAATCCCCTCAATCTTGAAATCTTGAAAAACTGATAAGTCTGCTAGATTTTGAGTGAGATCTAAAATTCTACTTTCTCCATATGAAATCCAATGATGTCAGAACCTAATCTAAGGAGTAAAAATCATTCACAAGTAGTTATCTAAAGAAGAGAAATCACTTAATCTCTCTGCCCTAGATTTTATCAACATGGTATCAGAGCTAAGGTGACTAAGTCAACGAAGGGTATCTTATCAAGGGACACTCAAGGATCAAATCTTGAGGAAGGCATCAAAGCGAAGATCATCTTGCAATCAAGATTTACAAAGGAAGCATCATAACCCTAGATCAAAGAAAGTCTACACCAACAAGAACTATTGGAATCCTCAAGTTGAAGAGATTCATCCACCCTACATCTACTCAAGTTGGAGAGATTCATCCAAGAGAAGCACTTCAAGATCGAGATCAAATAATCATCTTGAAGAAAGTAAAAACCCCAGCTCAAAGAAGCATTCCTGGGATCCACTCTCAATCAGTTTGAAGTTGAAGTGTCTTGAAGACTATTCATCCAAAGAAAGTTAGATCAAAAGCGTTGTCATCAAGATTCTAAGGTGATCTCTCTCTCGTTGAAGCAAGGTCCTTACCATTGAAGACATCACCAAGAAGTCATCATTGATCTTCATCAACAAAGACATCACCATCAAAGGATCCAAAGAGATCTCACTCTCTATGGGATCAAGGATCATTCTTGAAGAAAACTATCTTTATCAAGGAGAAGTTTTCTATCCTCTATATCATCATCAACATCAAGGAAGCAGCAAGAAGGAGCATCCTATCAAGTAAGTATATTTATGTCCACATCTGAATCTGTCAAAATGTCTTTTTGCAAGGAAAGCAACAAATTGGTTGGGGCTTCAAACTATCTTGCATGGAAGAAAAGGACAGATTTGAATCTCATTGAAAATGAGGTGATGGAACATGTCAAAGGATCTATCACAAAACCAAGAAAGGAAGATGCTCAAGCTCTTGCAAAGTATATGAAAGGGGAAGTTAGGGCTCAAAGGATTCTCATAGAATCCATCAAGGACCCCCTCATCCCATATGTATCCAAACTCCAAACTTCAAAAAAAAACTATGACAAACTAGTAGAGTTGTATTCCGTAAGCACTGCTGGAGAAGTCATCTCATTAAGGCAAGAACTCTACAAGCTGAAAATGTCAAGGGAAGATGGAATAGCCTCATACTTTATGAGGATATCTGAGATCCGAGATCAACTTCAAGATCTGGAAGAAGTCATGTCTGATAGAGAAATGACTACAGTTGTACTAAATGCACTACCGAAGGAGTGGGGTAACTTCACTTCATGTCTTTATGGGAACAAAGAAGCTACTCCATTCCAAGATCTATGGTCACTATGCAAGATTGAAGAATCTAGACTTAAATCTAAATTTGATGTGGGAAAAGGTGAGCAAAATCAAGCTTATGCGACAATGACAAGAAGAAAGGGAAAATTTGGAAAGTCCAGTTCTCAGAAAAAGAAAAGCGACATGGCTAAGATTCAATGTTATGGGTGTCAAGAATATGGGCACTACAAAATGGATTGCCATAAGATCAAGAAAGACAATAACAAAAGAGGTAGAGAAGAAGCCAATATCACCGAAGAAGTGGAGGAAGCTAAAAGAAGAAGTCCAGGAAAGAGGAAGTAAGAGATCTCTACTATGACTGAGATAGTCTTCCTCACCTAAGTTCTTTTTCAAGTTCCTAAGTCTTCTGTTGTAAGATATGGCTATCATGATGCACTAAGAAAAACGATGCGATGCATCATGGCATCATAGAAGCATTGAAAGCAAGAGCTCGAGTCAGTATGAAAGATGGTTGAAATTGAAATCTATGGCAATCAACTAAGAAGGATATAGCTTTTGGGAACCTCATTGGAAACATAAGTGGTGTTGAGAATTAGGGTAGGGCAACATTTAATTCAATTCTCTTTACTTGATTACTACTTGTGTAACTCTTCTTAGATTATCTTTGTCCATTATTATTATTTATGTGCAGTACATCAAATAGCAATCAAAACAATAAGAACAATGACACAGTGATTAGGCTACAAGCCAGGGCTAAAACCCCTCCTCTTGAGGGGAAAACCCGCAAACCTCTTCTCATAGATTCTTCACTAGATGAGTACAAAGACCATGACCAACCTAAGACCAATGCTACCTCACCTAGACCAAGACACAGTCATCCTCCTTCCTTGATTCTTCTGTCATCATCATGTTGCACCATGTCTCATCACTGATCATCATACTGAAGCATCATCATCACTGATCATCATGTAGCAATGAGCACCATATTGATCATCATCGAGCCCTTATCATATAGACTGAGATCTTATCCGAACTGAAGTATGCCATGTCAACTATATCTGATCTGTATCATTGTGTTACCCATTCGAACTGTATCACCCATCCAAAGTTGGAGCACTGTGACTTCCATCTGAAATTGCAACACTGTGATCTATCTGAAGTTGCAGCATTGTCCTTTCTCTGTGATTTGAACCTGATCTGCCCATCCGAGAATCACAAAAGGAGGTCCAAACTTGTTGTGTTATCCGAGCTCCTGTGGTAACCCTTCTTGTAATAACCTCCAAAAAAACTCAGAGAAACTGCGAGCTTTCTATATTCTGACAGCAAGGGTATACACTCCCTTATATAGTTGTTGGGTCATACATTTGAGCCAACCTGAACTATTGAACCAACGTGTCTATATATGCAAGCCGACATGTCACATTTGAGCATATAAATAAATAAATATATTTATATATATATATATATATTGGAGTCAGCATGGAGCTTCTTTCTGCACATGTTGAAGCTGACTTAAGGATGACTGTGCTTGTCTATTCTGGAGGACTTTTACAAGTGTAACAACACTTCATATACATGACTCTGAATGACAAATCCCTAAAGACATCAAGAAGAAGTCTTTGACCTACAATAAAAACTCCTTGCTCATGAGACCCATGATGCAAGTATTACACACTACATTTTATTATTTTTGTCTTCTTCATTACATGAATTCATAATTACAAGTCATTATGAAGACCGAACCTAGTTAAATTCTAAAACAAGTGGCACTTATGGAAAAGAAAGAAAAAGGTCATCCAGTATTAGACTCATCATACATCTGTCAAAAGGAAACATCCATTGGATGGGGATACTATAGATCCTCAAGATTCTCTGATGGAATCTTCATCGAAAGGTTCACTGACCAAGAAGAGAAGCAAGTGTTTCATCAAGAATTCCAAACTTGTGGAATTCACACGATGATGGTATGATGACATAAAAGGTGAAGCAGATCAAGGGATTGAAGCTCTTTTCAATCAAGGAAATTGTTGCAGGAAGTCTGGATGACCCAAAGGAAAATGAGGTATGTATGCTTGTATTCGATATTGAAGAGTAATGTCATATGGTTGTAGGTAACAAGGATCAATGCTCTATATTGAGACCATGATCAAAAGAAAAGGATCTTCTCCTTTAAAAGGATGTAGGAAAGCTTGAGTCACACATTGCCTAGATGAAATCAACATAATATGTCCTCATATGAAATATGAGGTGGTTAACATTAATTTAAGGAACTCTAATTGGAATTTCTTGGGAATGAAATACGTGAAGAAAGGAAGGAAGAGATCATGGGATATGCAACCATGGAAAAGGTAATCAACATCCAAAGACCAAGAAGATTTAACTAGGATATCTACATGAAAGATATGAAGACTCTGATGGAGTCTGAAAAAGAAAGAGACCATTGATATATATATATATATATATATATATTTGGTAGATATCTCGATATGTATGCAGGATGCTGATGCAAACTAAAAGATGTCATGATGAAAGACCATCACAAAGGTAACTTTGATTTAATTTTCATTTCTTTATTTTGGAACAAATATCTGGATGGGCTTATGTCGGGTTGCCAAGGGAAGATATATGGATGTCTTCCACCATCAACGCACATGTAGTAGGATGAAAGATCCTTAAGGAAACATGGCATGAAGAAAGGTCAGATATGGATTGATGGATCACTTTTTGATGATAACATTGCTGACTCATGGATGAAAGTGATGGACGGTCGATGCCCTATGAAGAAGTCCCAAACATGAAGACTCCTGGATAACGAAAATAAGTTCATGACATCGTGAGGAGTTCTTTAAGCAGTTGGTTGTCCCATCATCTCCACCTGAGGAGCTATTGTAGGTCCCTAATTAGAGAGAGCCTAAAAACAAGTTTCTTACTTGGAAGCAACTTGGAAGCCAAATTCCCAAGCCAAGAGGGAGCTTAGGTACATTCCTTTTGTAGCAATGAGTACATTCCTTTGTTGGAATAGATATGATTTCCCTAATTAGGAGGGAGAGATAGACACATCATTCTTGTCTTCACTTGGGAAGACATAATGGAGGATTGGGTAAACATTTGGCATCTGATGCTCTTTGAGGATGTCATAGGCCATCCAAAACAAGAGTAGTCATAGAGGACCGATATTCTTTGAGGACTGGGAATCCAAGATAAGAATAGTCCTGGTGGAACACAATCTGAGAACCCAGGCAGAGTATGTTCCAAAAGAGACAGTGATGAGGGTGTCTGTATATCATTGGTCTCACTAGCATTGTGCTCTGATATTGTGGAGAGATAGAGTTGTTAGTCAACACCTTGCTATGTGACAATGCTGGTCGATATGATGCTAAACAGATGGATTTCCAATTTGACTCTTCTTATGAGAATTCCTTAGATTGAGAATGACCAAGTACCATTATGAATACCTCCCTAGTCAAGGGGGAGTGTTGAAAAGTGTAACTAGGTTTGGTCTTCATAATGACGTGTTTAAATTGTGATTTTATGTAATTGATGAAAAGAAGAAAAGAAAATTATTTTTGTAGTACTTGAATCATGGGTTTCATGATCAAGGAATTTTATTTTAGTTAAGGTTCCCATTGTCAACCTTTAGGTTTTTTCATCTAGTCATATAACTCAATTTGAGTCAATGTCATGTATGAAGGACCCTTCTTGGGAATGTTACATTTTTGTATGAGTCATTAAATGTATAAGAAGGCCCTCCAAGACCAAGCAGGGACTCCTCCTACAAGTCGGCTACAAGATGGAAAAAGTGATCTCCTCCAAAAGTCATGTCAGCTCACCCTCACTCAAGTCGGCCTAATTTGACTAGGAAACAAATATAAAAAGGCAACTCAGCCTCATTTTAGATATATGCAATTGGATCATGGTCTGAAATAAGCAGAAGTGCAAGAATCACTGAAAGGAAGCCTCATAATCAGCGAAGAAAAGGAAAAAGAAGAGCGAAGTCTTTGGTGTTGTTTTTGGGTCTGTTTAGGGCTAGGCTAGGTACACGCCACACGTGCAAGAATCTATTGTTGTCTACTGTAGGAAGAGTGAGTTACCACAATCACATTGTGAAGACAGTTTTTGGTTGAAGAACAAGGAAGGTCTCAAGCTGAAGTGTCAAGAAGAAGTCTCCTTCTAGAGCAAGGATAATCAAGGGCCAAAGTTGATCATTCTCACGTGCTAAGGATTCCTGAATTAGGGCAGAGAAATTGCAAGTTTGAAATAGAGAAGAGGAAGTCGAGGTTATCATGAGGGAGGAAGGAAAAAGGAATTTGACTTTCGTTGACTCAAGAAAGAAGAGGAAGCTTTGTGTCTTGGCCTTAGAGTGGCAAATAGGTCAAGGATCTTGGTATTGGTATTCGTTAATTGAAGTCTCTAAAAGAAGAAGAATTTGTTCAGGTTTTCCTCTCAAGTGGGAGAGGTTTTGGCCCTGGCTGATAGCCTATATTTTGTGTCTCATCTCTTTATGGTTTATGCATTGGTTTATGCATTGGTAGTTGTTTGATGAAGAATAACACTATACTAACTTAAGTAAAAGAAGATCCTAATCTAAGGAGTAAAAAGCATTCACAAGCAGTTATCTAAAGAAGAGAAATCACTTAATTTCTCTGCCCTAGATTTTATCAACACGTTTCAAGAAAGGTGGAGGAAGAAAGAAGTTTGGTTTCCATATAAAAAATGGTGGAAGAAGATTTGAAGAAAGAAGATCTGCTCCTCAAGGAAAGAGAGACATGTCAAAGGTTCAATGCTATCATTGTCACAAAATTGGTCACTACAAAAGTGATTGCCTCGAAAGATCGAATGATATAAAGAGAAAAGGAAAGCAAGATGCCTCCACAATAGATTTTGAAGAACTTCCAAAGAAACCAAAGAACGAAAATCTAGTTAATAAATAATTCTTCTATTTCTCTGCTCTTACTGGTTTTGTTGCAAATAGCGAAGACTTGTGGCTAGTAGATGGTGGTGCCTCAAGGCACATGGCAGGAGATCCAGACAACCTCACAAGTATAGTGGAAAGAAGATTCGCACAAAAGGTGGAACTTAGAGACAATAATAGTTATGCAATCAAAGGCATTGGGAAGACATCCATTGAGCTATAATCATGTGATAGTGTTCATCTTAGCAATATATTATATGTGCCAGGTTTGAAGAAGAATTTGGTTTATAATTCATGCTTGGAACATAATGCAGAGAGTAGCTTTTGTTGATGGCAAAGTTATTGTTTGGCCCAAAGGCTCTAGTATTGATTTTGCAAGAGTAATTGGAGTTCGTGAAGGAAGGTTGTACAGAATTTTGAAACAACCTAGTCAAGCATTTGTACATAATGATATTAATCCATCTAAGCTTTGGCATAGAAGATACGCTCACCTTCACTATAAGGTTTTGCCAGCTTTAAAATAATTGGTTTCAAGTGCTCCAAATTTGCAAGAAGAACATGCAAAAGTATGTAAAGGATGTGCGCTTGGAAAGAATGTCAAGAAGCCTTTTCCAAGCAGCGAAAGTAGATCCAAGGAAGTTTTGGACTTAATCCATTCTGATGTATGTGGTCCTATGCCAGTGAAGTCTCTTGGAGGCTCTTTGTATTATGTAACATTCATTGATGATTTCTCCCGCAAAACGTGGATCTACTTCATGAAGACGAAAGATGAAGTCTTTGACAAGTTCCAGGAATTCAAAGCTGAAGTTGAAAATTTGAAGGGAAAGAAGATCAAAATCTTGAGATCTGATAATGGAGGAGAATATACCTCCAAGGAGCTTGTTGCCTTTTGCAAAGAAGCTAGGATTAAGAGGGAGTTGATAGTCCCTTATAATCTGCAACAAAATGGAGTTACTGAAAGAAAGAATAGATCCATTCAAGAATCCGTCAAGGCAATGATGCATGACCAAGATCTTCCTATGTTTCTATGGAGTGAAGCATAGATGACCGTTGTCTACATTCAAAATAGAAGTCCTCATCGAATCCTAGAAGATAAGAGTCCTAAAGAAGTGTTCACCGAATATTTGGTTGTCCTGTTTATATTCATGTTCTTGAAGATAAGAGAAGGAAGTTAGAGCCTTCAGGAAAGAGAAGAATATTCATTGGTTATAGTGAATCATCAAAGGCATATAGAATATATATTCCAGGACAAAAACAAGTTGAAGTTAGCAGGGATGTGACCTTTGATGAGAATGTGGCTTATTGGAAGTTTAAAGAAGTGGACATTGATGAAGACGAGGAACATGAAGCTCTCAAGGAAAAAGAAACTGGTGTTGGGTGTGTTATATTCTTTCCACGACTACCCCGCGCGCGAGGGGATCACAGGGGGGCGGTAATCTAACTTGTACGTTGCGTCGAGCACAGCAGGGGGATCTCAAGGGGGTGGTTGCCCCCCTGTGGAGGGGGTACGCAGGGGGCGGTAGCCCCCTTGCACGGGGTCTGAGGCAGTGGCCAGGGAGAAAAAAATTGGACCCTATATTAGGTGGGTGGACCTACCTATGGTTTTGTGCATGGATTTCGCACATGGTTTTGGGCATGATGGTTTTTTGTCCATGGTATTTTGTAGATCCAGTCAAGGGAACTACGGTTATGTTCTAATCCAAGGTTAATGGATTGGGGTTTATGGATGCTTCAACATGTATATATATGTATTGTAACATTGAAAGGAATATAATGAAAAATCAATCTGGTAGTCCCAGTTTTGGGATCCAGGGGAAAATCTCTATGTATATCTGTTTTATGTTTTATGCTCTTGCCATTGTTTATTTTTTGTTTTTAAGAATTCGTTTGCAGGTAATTTCTATACGGGTTAAAACCTACAACTGTTCCATCAAGTCCTTCTAAACATCATGTTGATCATCAAGAAGAGCCAAAAGGGCCAAGCAAACCAGTGGACCCGATTGTTCCTAAAATCAAGAAAAAACCAGCCTAGTAGAGATCCAATTTATAGGAAGTCGAAGGACCCGCAGCACCACATGGCACCTTCAGGGAAAGCAAGAGGCCAAAGAGTCGGTTATGTAGCGTTGATGACTAATCTTATTGATGTTGAACCTTCCACCTATGAAGAAGCCGCTAAACAACAAGTTTAGAAGAATACCAATCAATTATGAGGAATGATTTATGGAAAATCGTGCCTAGACCTGAAGGAATATAATTGGTGTTCTCCAAATCGGTATACAAATCAAGCATGCAGTGGATAGCAGCATTGACGAATACAAGGCGAGATTTGCGGCTAGAGGTTTCTCCCAAAGAGAGGGAGAAGACTATGATGATACTTTTGCTCCGGTTACTGGGGACACTACTATTTGATCCACTATTTCTATTGCTTCTTCTATGGGTTGGAACTTACATCAAATGGATGTGAAGACTGCTTTTCTTAATGGCATGATTGAAGAAGAAGAAGAAAGCCTTGTATGGACTTAAGCAATCACTGAGAGCCTAGTATACACAAATTGACAATAATTTGACGAAACTTGGTTTCTCCAAAAGCGATGTTGATCAAACTTGTATTTCAAGGTCGAGAAGAATGAACCTGTGATCCTATTGTTGTAAGTTGATGACCTACTTATGACAGGTATGGAGCATCTAATTATAAGGTGTAATAGGGAGCTAGCTTCCGAATTTGATATGAAGGATCTTGGATTAATGCACTATTACTTGGGGCTAAAAATATGGCAAAAGCCTAACGAAATCTTTCTTGGTCAAGGAAAATATATTATCAAGGTCCTACAAAAGTTTGGTATGATGGATTGCAAGTCAATTTCCTATGGTTACAAATCTGAGAAAGCTAAGAGACTATGAGTCTGAATTGATAGATCCATCAATGTACCGGAAGCTGATTGGCTCGTTGATGTATTTGGTTAATACCAGGCTGGACATTTTCTTTGCAGTGAACACGTTGAGCCAATTCCAGGTGGAACCTAGACACGATCATTGGATTGCAGCAAAGCACATATAGAGATACTTACGTGGTATAATTGACATTGGTTTGAGATATGTCACAAACGAAAATATTAAGTTGGAAGGTTATATAGATGCAGATTGGGCAGGGAGTGCTAAAGACAGGAAGAGAACATCCAAAGGTTGCTTCACTTTGGGCTTTGCTATGATTTCGTGGATGAGAAGGAAAAAAACATTTGTCGCACTCAGTATTGTCGAGGCAGAATATATTGCAAATAGATTGGTGAATTGTGAAGCAATGTGGCTTTGAAAGTTACCCACATGACTATTTGATCATGTGCTCGAGTTGACCGTGATATATTGTGATAATCAAAGTTGTGTGAAGCAAACAAAGAATCCATTGTTCCATGGCAGGTCGAAGCACATCAAGATCAAGTACAACTTCATCCATGACATGGTGCAGAAGGGCGCAATGAAGCTCCAGTATGTCTCCACTAATGAGCAGATTGCAGATATTTTGACGAAGCCTCTATCCCGTGTGAAGTTTGTATACTTCAAAGACAAGCTTATACTTGTGGAGAATGCCTCTCTCATTGAGAGGGAGTGCTGATGAGATAGCATCATGGACTGACATTCTCCCTGCGTCATATGTGACCAAAATTAAAGAGAATGGTCCAGCAGAGGACAGTCATTCTTCTTGTGTCAAGTATATTGACCAGAATCAGGAAGAATGATCCTAGAGGCGCAGAATTACTCTTATAGAGTGTGGCCTTTACTGTTGAAATTCAATTGCAAACTAGATTTTCTGATCATAATAATTACTTAAGACTGAAGTCTGATATGTATGTTTCTTTTTAGTATTTACTTTATTCAGGTATGTCATCAAGCAATTATACATTTAAAAACATAAAGAATGTAGAGATCAGAGAGACAAGAGACACCAAAGATGAGGCCAGTGGCAAGAGAAAAACCCACAAGGGGAAAACGCAGCAATCTTCTTTCCTTAGAGAACCAATCCAACAAGAGATATCAAAGTCAAGTTATGGACAAACTAACCAGCTTCACCAAGTGTCCAAGTCAGCGCTCTGAGCATAGAAGATGTATCTCAGAATTAATCTGCCCTTTGTCACAATTATCTACCACAAGTTTGGACCTTTGTCATGCTCATCCACGAGTTGGAATCTCTGTTACAATCATTTACATGTTCGGATCTTTGTTACAATCATTCACAGGTTCGGATCTCTGTTATAGTCACCCATAGATTTGTTCTCTATTACAGTCACCCACAAGTTCAGTTCTTTGTTACAGGTTCGGTATTCTGTCACAAATGGCACTCACAGCTTCGGACCCTTTTGCACAGGTAATATGTCACAGAGTTTGGACCTTTCTCCAAGAAACTAATCACAGAACTGAATTCGGCTCATGCATAGGGTACTAGTCAAAAACTCTGACCTTCTTGTAAATATATGAATCACAAAGATGATTTGCTATTTTGAGGAGACTTCACCTTTTATCTGCTTCTAAACTTAATTTGTGTGCTCAAAACTGTGTATGTATGCTAAGAGGAGTTGTTATTATACTTGTGCGAGTTCTACCTTTAAGGAGGACAAAGAGCTTCTACTTATAGCCACTTTATGAAGTCGAATGGGTGTCAATATTGATAGAGCCAACTTGAAGGAGATGGAGGGTTCACTTGAGCACTTGGGAGCCAAAACTAATTTTCAAAAATTTAAAATTTCTTTTTCTTTTGTTATATACAAAATTTTGATATCACGTAATAGCTACATCAATATGAAGCCCAACCATAGCTACAAATTCAACACTTTCAGCATCAAGATCATTTAGCATCGAGCCCAGAATTACTTTGGTAGAGTGTGGCATTTGGGGATACAACGTGTGTCAAGTAACGACCAGAATGATGGTGAACCAAGACTAGTCTATATACCATGTGTCAAATAGACTAGAATTATGGTGACTAGTTGATGCTAATGATGTGCCATGTGTCAAGAGTACCTACCGAAATTATGGTGAGGATGCACCATGTGTCAGAGGTACCAACCAGAACTATGGCAACCTGTCGATGTTATTGATCTACCATGTGTCATAGATGTTTGACTAGAATTATCGTAGTTTGTTGATGCTATTATCCTACCATGTGTCAAATTCATTTGCCCAGAATTAGGGTAGTTAATTGATGGTGATTTGTTATAAACTTTTCATAGAAAAATTTGTTCACAAGAAGAACGTTTGTCTAGTCACTATGAATACCTCCCTAGCTAAGGAGTGTTGAATTTTTGTAGCTATGGTCGGTCTTCATGATTTATATTTTTGGCCTTCCAATGTGTAAGGAATTTGTAAGACATATTCTTCGTGTCATTTTGATTATTTAGCCATTGAAATAATTATTGCAAGACATACTTTTCATGTCGGATTTGAAAAAGAATTTTTGAAATTTGAAATTTGAATTTTTGGCTCTAAGATAATCAAGTCAGCCCCAGTGAAGAGACACCCATTCGTGAAGGTAGAACATCTATATAAAGGCATTCGACCTCCTCCACAAAAGCACCATTTGACCTCACACAAGAAAGATAAGTTATGGGCATCCAAGTGAAGATCAAGAAGGACGAAAATAAGGACGAAGATCATCTTTATCTCTCTCCCTCTCTAATCTGCATCTCTTTCTCTAGCTCAAACATGTGTTTTTGGGCAGCATATTTTGGGCAGGCCGAATTTCTGGGCGAACTAGGAGGCCAAATTTCTAATTTTCTAGGCATATTCTAGAGGTCGAATTTCGGCCTCTAGCTTAAGGGTTGTGGACCAGGTTTGACCATTAGCTTGTTGGCATAGATGACTAGTAGCATTAGATGTATCTCTTGATGAACTGAAGAATTTCTCTAAGAAAAAGGTTGTTGGTTTTTCCCCTCAGTGGGTTTTCCCAAGGTAAATCTTGTGTTCGCTTTTGTGCATTGTGATCTCTATTGTCCTCGTGGTTTATGGTTGAATTTCTAAAGTGTAATTGCTTTTTGATAAATTGGAATTGTTAAAAAAAACACTATATCATTAGAAGTAATTATCAAAATTTTCAGAAATTTACGTTTGTATATATATTGCACTTGAAAAATCAACAAGAATCACCTAATAGGGTTGATTACCTAACCAACCCTACAAAGGTAGGGAACACTTTTACGAGACTTGGTCTAGTTAAATATTTGAAGGTGACCCCGCTTTGAAAGTTTGAAGTATTATTATGCCCTTCATAGTTAAGTATGGTCCACTTAAATGCATCTATGATTATTGTCTTTAATGAATGGTTGCTCTCACTTGAGATTAAGATGGTTTTTCCATGTGGTTTTGCATAGACCAACTAAGGCCTTAAGGGCACATTTTTCCACTCCTACTCCACACGATGCTTCTCTACATGGAACCCATAGAGATGACGTAGCACACCCAAAGTTGGATTTTAGACACATGGAGATGCTTTCACGCTTGATTTGAGGACCTTCCCTAAAATTAAGGATGATCATGATGCTTGGAGACTCATCTAGCCTTTCCATTGCATTGCATTTGGAGCCCTAAAAGGACATGACGTCATGCTTATTGAGAGCTTATGACTCACACGTATGAGCATTTATTGGCATATTTTATTTGTTGAGCTATTGGGTTGGCTTGTAACCAATGTTTTAAAACTCCGACTCGGCCGAGGGTCGACTCCGACTCGGTATCGACTCGGTCAGCTCGATTTCAATGACTTGGTCGTTGTAAAAAATACATTAAATATTTATTTTTTATAAAAACACATAATTTTAAAGATTTTCATTCATGTTTCCAAACACACAGCATTAGAATATATCCATTATATCAAAATGGCACCCAGTGCACTGTCCAATACATACACGATGATGATATAGAGATCAAAACAAAAACACATAACCAAGGAGGCTATAAATGGCCTCTACAACAAAAGTATGTGACCAGTACTACTGGCTACTGCTAGAGTTGCCAACATCATCTGGCTCGGTGTTACTTGGGAGTGGGAGCGAAAGTGGGGAGCGAGAGCGAAAACGGGAGCGGGGGCGACATTTTCAGAAGCTCCCGGTTTGGAAGCGAATCCCGGAGGAGTTCGACAACCAATGTCACTAACATCAAGGTACATAGAGGGATTGGTGCTCTTGATTAAATACGAGTTCCATACCCTAATACATGACAAAATTCAATGGAAACATTGCAATCCCCCAATCCTGAAATCCTGAAAAACAATAAGTCTGCTGGATTTTGAATGAAATCTAAAATTCTACTTTCTCCATATGAAATCCAATGAGGCCAGAACCACTCTCAAACATCCTAAGTCATTTCATGGTAATGTTAAAAATTTAAGTAAAAGGATTCTCCTTAATCTTCATTTTCATCCTTTTACTTTAAGAATTTAACATTACCATGAAATTTGAATAGCATATCAATACTAGGAGAGGGGAATGGACCCCAAAGACCAAAAAACCAATTAATAAAACCATTTGGAGTCCCCCACACTCAGAAAAAAGAAAACATAAAAAAAAAAAAAAAAAAAATTGTGTTTTTGGGGTTTACTGGCCGCATGAAGTGACCCGGCCGAGTTGATATGGACTCAGCCGAGTCGGCCGAGTTAAGACTGACCCGGCCGAGTCACAGTCTTAACTCAACCGACCGAACCGGTTTTAAGGTCGAGTCGCAAATTTTTTTACCGGCTCAGACCAACTCGGCCGAGTCGGTTCCGAGCCGGCCGGCTTTTAAAACATTGTGTATACTCAAAATTAAAATTGTTTTAAAGGCTTTTAGTGAATTATTGGAAGTGATAGACCTCCTGTAAAAAGGAGGAACACTCTGTTTCATTTTCATCATGACACTTGTAGATTTTGGCCTCTCTAAAAGAGCTCAGCTTAGCATACTGTACTTCGCTACTTGAGGAGATGTGATCTTATGTGATTTTTGCTATTGGAGAGTAGTTTTTGTGTTGGAGACATCTTTTTGGGATTGAAAGAAGGCATGTTCTTGGAAAAATTGTGAGTATTTGCTACATATCTTTTATGGTTTTACATGTGATGAAGTATTGCTAGGGTTTCTACTTGTTCCTTTTCTAAATGCATATTTGAATTGGAAATTCTTAGTAAATCGTTGCAAGTTTAATCTATTTTCCTTGAACTCCCTAGAAAAACTCCTATTTGTTGAAGTTGTAACTAGGTTCGGTCTTCATAATTGTCATCATATCATTATGTATTTTATGTAAAAACAAAAGAAGAAAAACTTGTTATTTTTTAGCATGTTCTTCATGACCCTTGTAAAAGAAGTAAATTTAAATTTTTAAAAAGCGTCATTTGTTCTCCAATTTGCCAAGACTGTTAGAAAATGTAAAATGTAAAGTGCCAGCGATTATATATTATTTTCTTTAACCTTGATACTTGCTTTTGAATATTAGTTATCTTCTTTATGCTCTTTTAGTTAAATCTTTTCATCAAACAATATCAAGAAACAACAACAACAAAAGAGGAAACAAATATAAGCTCTCCGCCGGGGCAAAACCCCTCCAAGGGGAAACCCAAAAACTCTTCTCTTCTTAGAATCTGCTTCAAATGAGATACAGAGACCCAATCCCTAGACCAAGTCCTTCTCCCACTACCAAGTCAACCCCTTCCTTAAGTCCTTTCTTGAATCTGCACAAAACTACTACACACTGCAACTTCGATCTACCAGCTACAATACTACTACTTAACCTGCACTTTCGGCCGTGTAGCTCCTGAAGAAACCCTAACTCGACCTCCTTCTAGGACCTTCCAAGAGCAAGATAGCTCTTCCTAAGGTCAACAAGGTATAGAAAAAGTTTCCTTCCTCCCAGCAAGATGTCGCACTTTGTCATACTGCAACTCAGTCCTGCAACTTTGGCCTCTTCTTGCAACCCAAAAACCTTAGATTTTCGCACGGTGAGAAAGATATAGCCCAAAAACCAAGAAAATTCATCCTTCTTCCTTGTCCTTGACCTTCGCTCTCCTTTTCTAGCTTCCCAACTATAGAACGAACTTTTTCTTGAGATGTCAAACTTGTGAGTGAGTGTATCACCAAATGAAGTCGAATTGCTCTTTATATAGCCTTCTAAATGGGTCAAATTACCTCCTTTAGGCCGACTTGAGGATCCCACGGCTGACTTGTACCCTTGGAGATTCCACGACTTTTTAGACTCAAAAATAATTCTTTTTACAATTACAAATTGCTCGGAAGGGTCTTTCAAACATGTTGACTCCATTGACTCATGACAATAAATCCTAATACCTAACAAACCTTAGAAGCACGAAGAACATGCTTTTACCTAAAAGACCATAAACACTGAGCATGAATCCCATGCTTTAATAATAATAACTTTTCTTTCTTCTTTTCTTGTTTGTTACATAGGATACATATTGAAATGAGTACAACAATTATGAAGACCGAAACTAGTTACATTTCTCAACACTCCCTCTTAACTAGGGAGGTATTCATAATTGTACAACTAGTACAACATCATATCTCAAACTGAAGAGTTCTCAAGAAGAGTCAGATTGATAAGCCATACTATAAGCATCATCATTATGACCAGCACTGTCCCTGAGGCCTAACTAGACAAGCTCTTCTTTATTCAAGAGCATTATGCTGGGAGGCTTTATGTGTGATACCACACTACCTCTCTAAGGTACATAACCCATCCGGATTTCTACAAGGTATAACCTTTTAGGACAATTCTTACCTTGGATCTCTATACCTGAGTCCTCAAAGAATATTGATCCTCTTTGACCACTCTTCCCTTGGATTCCTGTCCCATCCTCAAAGAGTGTCGGTACCTTTCCTTCTTTGGATGTTATATCCTCAAGGAAACCACAGATGCTTATCCAATCCTTTGTCATTCTCTCTTCATCACCTGAAGAGGAGAATGCACATGTGATGTTCAACATCACTCCTTCTCAACTAGAGAGGCCATCCCTATTCTCTTTTAATCTTGAGAATAGATTCATGCTCCTATTTAAGGAGACTCCTTTTTCTTCCTCTCAAAATTAGAGGAGATACTAGACTTCCTTCTACTAATGGAAGCCAACATCACAAGCCTCATTGCTTGTCTTCATGAGAGTATCAACTAATTGAGCTTCATAGCCACATGGCTCCCTCTTTCTTTTGCATCACTTGTTTTCTTCTGAGGTATCATGGAGCCATCTCCACTCTTTCCTTCTTGTGACAGGATCTAAGTCATCTTTCTTGCTCATCACTTTCTTCTTTAACATGAAGGCACAGCATTTGAGCCTTCCCAATGATCATGGCTTCCTCATCAAAGTGATCTCCTTTGACCTTCAGGTTATCTTCTCACACAACTACCCTTTCAATCCCAAGATGGACTCATCTCGACTTCATAGTTGCCAAGTACCAGATATTGAGCTTCCCTCAATACTCTTCATTCATACAATTGACCTTGCCCCAACTATCATCATGTAAACCTGCAACATCCTTTTCCCAGTAGCCAAAAATAATATGTTAGTCAGATAACCAAATCATAAATGAAATAAACTTACCTTACCATGGTTACCTTCTCGTACCATCAACATCCTCATTGACCATCTCCACTTGATATTTCCTTCATGCATCAGAGTGCCCAAGGATCGAACTTGATTACCAAGTTACAACTTTTCTTCTAGAGATTATACTTGGATGTTTAATTATCATCTTACATACTCAAGGGAAAATCCTAATCTTCTATATATTCTTAAGTAAGTCAAATTCTATTATTTTCCAGCATCATTAATACTTAAGCATATCTTTATAACCAACTACGTTCCATAAGATTCATGTACATGTGAATCTTATCCAAAGTTTTCTTTTATACATTCTTATGATTTCATCCAATCATCTAGCTATTCATATATCTTACAAAAGGTCTACATCTTAAGCCATTGCATACTTTCATCCTTTCACCAGTATAGATCCCACATTACATGGAATCTCTACTAACCCTATCATGATGTTTTTCCCAAGGACATTCAAAATGATGGTCCTTCCCAGATCATGTTGATCCATTTCAACAAGATGACAACCTCTAACATAATGCTAGATAATATATGGATGAACAATATGCAAAATGGTCTAACATTATATCCTAGATGATCTCTATTAAGCAACTTAATCATGTAAATTCCAGACATGCTACTATCATATGCTTCTATCCTATGATGCTTATGCAAAACATATCATCTAAAAGAAAGAAAAAACAACATTCATAAAGAACCTAGAAGTCAATGAACCTTCTTTTAGTAGTAAAGATCCTTCACTTCTTCCTTCTTTGCCTTCTTCTTAGGTTCTCCCACAACTTCGGCTACATGAGCTTCACTCCTATCCTTTCTCTTATTGTTTTGTTGATTTGGACAATCCCTCTTGTAGTGTCCAAACTCATTGCACCTTGGACATATATTTCTTCTTGGACTTGCCAAACTTTCCCTTCTTCATCTTCTTGACTCAGGCTAGAAAGGCTTGAGATTGCTCATCTGATCCAATACCATCTTTGACATTGATCCTTGACTCTTCCAGTATGCATTGTGCCCACAACTCATCAAAGGGCGTTGAATCCTTCTTGGAGTAGATACTTGTTGCGAAGTTGCTCCATTCTGGTGGCAATGCATTTAGAACACATATGGTCATTTTTGAATCAATAATTGGTTCCCCAAGTCCTTGTAAATGATCTTTCAGCTGAGAGACTCTCATGAGGAAGGATGCCATATCCTCATCTTTTGATTTCTTCTTTCTATATAGCTTATTCCGCAAAGGCATTTTCTGACTTCTTGTACTTATAGAGTACAAATTCACTAGCTTGTCATACATTGCCTTGGAAATCTTCAGGTTTGCCACAAATGGAACAAGAGAATCCTTGATTGATTCGATTATGATCCTTTGTGCCATTACTTCCCCTTTCTTGTACTTTGTTAGTTCTTTTGTACTTCTTTGCTAGGTTCAGTCATTTGCCCAATGATATATTCTGTCATTTCTTGTTTTGTCAGTATCAAGTCAATCCTCTTCTTCCATGCTACATAGTTTGATGCCCCAATGAGTTTATTGGTCACTTTGCAAAAAGAACTTACATGGCTTGAAGATTCAGCCATTATGAAATGGTATGATACGTACTTGAATACCAAGATTCTTCTTGATGATGTTTCTGACCTTCTTGGTGTCTTCAAGATCCTTTGAAGAGACTTCCTTGAAAATATCTTCCAAGATCGATGCCTTCCAAGTAGACTTCTTACGAGATCAATGCCCTACTTGTGAGACGTAGTCTTGATCTTCCTTCAATGTAGAAACCCTTCTTTCTTGATCAATAGGTCTATTTTGAGTCTTCTTCTTCTTGATATTCTTACTTGAGAGTTTCCTCTTCCGTTCCTTAATAAACAATTCCTTCTAGTGTCCTTCTAGTGTCCTTCTAGCTGCCTTCTTTGCTCACCATATCTCTAATCCCATGTTAGAAAATGTAAAGTGGCATCAATTATATCTTATTTTCTTTAACCTTAATACTTGTCTGTGAATCTTAATTATCTTTTTTGTGTTCTTTTAGTTATATCTTTTCATCAAACAATATCAAGAAACATCAACAACAAAAGAGGACACGTATATAGGCTCTTAGCCAGGGCAAAACCCCTCAAAGGGGAAAACCCAAAAACTCTTTATCTTCTTAGAATCTGCTTCAAATGAGATACAGTGACCTAATCCCTAGACCAAGTCCTTCTCCTAGTACCAAGTCAACCCCTTCCTTTAAGTCCTTTCTTGAATCTACATAAAACTACTACACACTGCAACTTCGATTTGCCAGCTACAATACTGCTACTCGATCTACAACTTCAACCCTACAATTTCAACCTTGTAGCTCCTGAAGAAACCCTAACTCGACCTCTTTCTGGGACCTTCTAAGAGCAAGACAACTCTTCCTAATGTCAGTGAGGTATAGACAAAGTTTCATTCCTCCCAGCTACAAGATGTTGCACTTCGTCCTACTGCAACTCGGTCTTGCAACTACGGCCTCTTCCTGCAACCCAGATTCCCTAGATTTGTGCACATGTGAGAGAGATATAGCCCAAAAACAAAGAAAATTTGTCCTTCCTCCTTGTCCTTGACCTTCGTTCTCCTTTTCCAACTTCCCAGCTACAGATTGAACTCTTTCTTGAGATGTCAAACTTGTGAGTGAGTGTATCACCAAATGAAGTTGAACTGCTCTTTATATAGCCTTCTCAAGGGGTCAAATTCCCTCCTTTAGGCCAACTTGAGGATCCCAGGGCCAACTTGTCCTCTTAGAGATTCCAGGACTTTCTAGACTCAAAAATAATTCCTTTTACAATTACAAATTGCTCAGAAGGGTCTTATAAACATGATGTTGACTCCATTGACTCGTGACAATAAATCCTAAGACCTAACAAACCCTAGAAGCATGAAGAACATGCTTTTACCTAGAAGACCATCAATAATGGGCATGAAACCCATGTTTTAATAATAATAACTATCCTTTCTTCTTTTCTTGTTTGTTACATAGGATACATATTGAAATGAGTACAACAATTATGAAGCCCGAAACTAGTTATATTTCTCAACAAAGGCAAGTCAACCTACCCAAAAGATGTGTCCTTCTGGATGCAGGAACAACCATATATTAGCACCTATCCTCCACCATTTGCCAAGCAAGTTCGGATATCATATGTGGAAGATAATTCAGATCTATGGCATGAAATTTGAGGATACATCAACGAAGGTTCCAAGGCTCCTATTGTCTGTAATACACAAAGATCTAAGTCTCTGTGATGTGAATTTTTTGTGACATATTTCCCTATGATGATGTGAGTTCCTGTTTGATATAATTCTCTGTGTTAATGTGAGTTTCAAAGGCATCTAAGAACAAACATATGGTTGACTGGTGAACTATCTTATGGACTATTGGAGGGTTCACTTGGTACTTGGATCACAGGTTAGTTTGACTTGGATTTCTCTTGTTGATGAAGAATCTATAAGGAAAGGATTGATGGGTTTTCCCCTTGTAGGTTTTGCCCTGGCCTCTCTTGTCTCTTGAGTACTTTTTCTATATCTTTGAATGTATAATTGCTTGATGACATAAGTAAATGAAGTAAATGCTAAAAAGAAACATAGATAACAGTCGCAAGTAATTATCACGATCCGAAATTCTACTTTGCAAGTAAATTTCAACACGGTATCAAAGCTAAGGTGAAGATGGATAAACTGAGATCACACTCCAAAACGTAGATTGAAAGCATCTACTATTCAAGAAGTTTGTTAAAGATACCTCTATTCATGATGCTTATGATTCAAAGTCTATGGTTACTAGTCATAAAAGAATCCTAAGGCCTGTGCCAAGAATCCGAAGATCCTCAAAAATCCATCTATGTGTTGAATCCTTATCTGAGCTCATTGACGTAAGGCATTTGAATTCTCTCTAAATGACATGATATCTCTGTTACACCTTAGTTGATGTAGGTCTGAAATCTGAAGATAGGCCCGAGTATAATTCAAAAGGAGACATTTTATAAATCAAGCATAATTGAAATCTATGGTCTAAGTTTACTCTCAAGGTAATCAATTGAGTTTGAGCTTGTTAATAGGATATGGAACAATGCCTACTCTTGGAGCTCTGAAGTCAATAAAATAAGCATTTAATGACGGAAAAGGAGATCTGAACTATACTCTTGTTACAAACAATGAGATATTTCAACATGGTATATACTATAGACAACAAACTGGGTGATAATTTGAAGTCTAAGTGCTTGCCAATCCGATCTATAAAAAATCTAAGCATCATCTCTGTGGTATGGTAGTCTAATGGCATTTGTGTTTGTCACTTCTGTGGAAGTACATCTAAATATGAACTAAGGAAGAAGTGGTCTAACCCCTAAGGATGATTCAAGTCTTCTCTCTAAGCAAAAGGTAGAGCCTTCTAATTGACTACAGTGATCTAAACTTCTTTGAACAATGACATGATTGTATTTCCCTTGAATCAAAGACAAGTCTACATAATTATTATCCCTGACAAGCCAAATCCATGTGATAGATCAAAGGCCTATAGCTAAAATAGCAGTGTTGCATCTCGGTACTGTTCAAGCCTAACAATTCCAAGTCCTCTCATACTATAGAATGGTCAAGTCTAAGAACACCATCAAAATTATGACACAAGATATGCTATGTACAAATAACCATAGAGGTGTTTCTTCTCACAAAGATAAAAACACAAGATCTGAAGTCCGAAGTCTGTAGCAAAAAGAAGTATAGTTGAAAGTCTAATCCGAAGCAAATTATCATGTTCTTGATGACAAATGAATACCAAAGATTTGTACCCTTGGATTATACTAAAGATTATGACACCGATGCGAAGAATTGAAGAGTTGACTTGAGCTACCATGATGAGAAGTTTGATTTTGCTGTGAGCACATCTCTTTAAAGTAACCCAAGGCAGTTATAATATGGTATCATACTCAAAGGCAAAATGGAGAACAAGTAAGGTTGAAGAGGTATGTATAATCTCTTGTTATCATAGATCTAAATTAAGTTCTCTTGCAACTAATGACTCCTAAGTTCATATAAAGAATAATTTCAGAGATCTATAAGCCTATCATATTGCATGGAATGATGTTACAAAGGCATAATCAATAAGATGAATGCCCTATTCTCTCCTTGCATATGTAGGCCAAAGTTGTGTGTTAGAATTAGAGTAAATTCATCAAAAACATCGATGAGCTCCATCTCTAATATACAAGACATATAAATGGTATCTCTAGGGTTCGGACCGACACATTAGTATACATGTAGAACTTAAAAAGTCTTGAAGACTTTGGATATTGAAACATCTAGCAGAAGTCTGAAAACCCTAGACCCTAGGACTATTTGTTATTGCTGAAAGAAGAAGCCCTAGCTCTTAAGAATGACATAAATGACATCAGGCCAATATGGGGACTAGGATGATTACAAGAAGTACAAGATTAAGAGGGAGTTGATTCACTTCTTAAAAGATAAGCACTCTACATCTCCTTTCTTTGATTATTATTGTTGTTATTTTCTTTATCTTTGGATATTCTTTGCATTTTGCTTAACTATATTTATTCTTCCATAGCTTCCTTATAAAGTTTGCAGGTCAATGATAAGCTTTGACATCAGATTTGGAAGAACGTAGCAAAGCATGACGACTTTCCTAAATCATAAAAGACGTGAGTACAAAAGGAGAGAACAGTTTCAAGTATGCATGCACCAAATGGCAACATGAAAGCAAGAAGGCTCTTCTAGTAAGAGGGAGAGTATCATGTTAAGAAGATTGCCTCAGTTAGAAGAGTTATCCATGATTTTCCAGGAGCCTCGTGATTGACATCAAAGGGAGCTAGAAGCAAAAGTTGACATAAAGGATCTCACACTACAACTTAGGACTTGAGGATACATCGTTTGGGTTGGCAGTGTTGATGATGAATAGAGACACTAGTGATGACTGAGATCTGGTTTGGTTTATTGGAAGGGCGTGAAGAAGAATTCTATTGCACTGCAAAGGCAAAAGATATGGCAATTTGTACAATAAGTTGTGAAGTAGTTTTTGGCTTCGTAAAACATTTGATGAATTATTTGGAAACGTGTTGAATTCAATCGTGATACTCTATAAAGATTGTCAGAGAACCTGATTTTCCGTGGAAGGTCGAAGAGCTTTATGATTCAAGAGTATGGTGCAGAGAGGAGTCGAGAAGCTACAAACAAGATCCCCACAGATAAACAAATAGTTGGTGTAAGGGAAGTATGAGTACTTCCGAGACAAGCTTGGGCTTGTGTATAACTCCTCAATACTTGAGAGGGAGTGAGGATGGACGTTGTGTTCTCCATGTGTCATGTATTATGGCCAGGACTTGTTGGAAAATGTAACAGAGTTCGGTCTTCATAATTGTACTTGAAGTCAAAATGTAATATATTTGTCAAAAGAAAAGCAAAAGGAATTTTATCATTATTAATTTTGACTTGTTAAAGCATGGGTTTCATGCTTGGGTCAATTATAGGTCAAGCCTCCATTATTGGCTTTAGGTTGTTGTCAAAGTCATTTATTGCTTGGTCAAAGACTCCTCCATCAAGTCATCAAAGTCATCTCGACCTCTTCATCAAAGTCTTCAAGTCAGCGTCTTCAAGTCGGCCTTATACAGTGACACATCTATTCATATGGTCATATCGGCTCATTTATGATGGACGAACCACTATATATACCAAGCTGATATTTTCACATTTCACCCAACTCAAAACTCGCATTTCAAAGAAGTTTTCAGTGGATGAAATTTCGGTGATCATAGTGAAGTTTTTAGGTGCTACTACAATTTCGCTGTTATCTCAGTGCTAGTGTTGTTATCTCAGTGTTGTCTCAGTGAACGTAGAGATGAAGTCTTACCACAGTGCCACAGTCTTTGTGCCGAGAGGCGCTCCACAACCCAGTATTGGGATAGATCTCACATAAACATGTAAACGTAAATGTAAACGTAAATGTAAATGTAAATGTAACCGTAAATGTAAATGTAAATGTAAACATTTAACATGTAATGTTTAACATTTAACATTTTTAATCTAATGTCGACCCTATTTAGAAATCAATCTAATTATTATTATGTATAAACACAATATAAATTTAAAATATAAAGAGGTTTATGAACACTAAAAAAATAGGTATGGTAAATAAATAAAAATATAAATAAACTAGAGGTATGGTAAATAAATAAAACCCATTTTTATACTTACTCCAAAGGTATGGTAAATAAATAAAAATATAAATAAACTAGAGGTATGGTAAATAAATAAAACCTATTTTTATATTTAGTCCATAAACCTCTTTATATTTACGAAGACTCAAAAAAGAGGTTTTATTTAGGTGAAGCCTATGGGCCAAATACCATTTTAATACCATGGGCTAAATACCATATTTATAAAAGAGGTATGGTAAATTAATAAAAATATAAATAAACCAGAGGTATGGTAAATAAATAAAACATTTTTTTATATTTACTCCATAATTCACTTTATATTTACGAACACTCAAAAATGAGGTTTTATTTAGGTGAAGTCTATGGACCAAATACCATCGGCCAAATTATTATTAATACCATGCAAAAAAACATTATAAACCCTAATATTAAATTAATAAAAATAAAGATGGCACATGGTATTGGCCCATGGTATTCACGTGGAATGTAGCCTATTTAAAGGGGGGAATTAAACCAACATAGATCCATCTTTACTTTGGATCTACTAAGCGCCAAGAGGGATCAAATATCTTGATATGCAAACTAGCATAGAGTGAAAAAAGATTTGATGCCTCAGCACTTGGTAGATCCAAAGTAAAGATGGATCTATACTGGTAATATTAATATTAGAGTTAATAATGTTTTTTTTGCATGGTATTAATAATAATTTGGTCCATGGTATTTGGCCCATAGGCTTCACCTATATAAAACCTCTTTTTTGAATGTTCATAAATATTAAGATGTTTATGGAGTAAATATAAAACTAGGTTTTATTTATTTACCATACCTTTCGTTTATTTATATTTTTATTTATTTATCATATCTCTTTTATTTACCAATTTGGCCCATAGGCTTGGTATATAATTAGATGTTGATTTATAATCCTATATGATATATTTTTATTTATTTACCATCTTAACTCCGGATCTATCAAGCGCTGAGAAGGATCAAATCTCTTGAGGTGCAAATCTCATTTTTGAGTGCAAAACTTGAGGAAAGGTTTGCACCTCGAGAGATTTGATCCCTCTCGACGCTTGATAGATCCGAAGTTAAGATGGATCTAGGCTAGTGGTAAAAGATTTTGGTGTCATCACAGGTCTCAGTGTGGTGAAGATCTCGGTACAATCTCAGTGAATTAAGGTTCGGTACAAGGTTTGGATGCTATGACAGTGATAAGGTTTCAATGTTGCCACAGAATCAAGGATTCGGTACCCTCTCAGTGACAAGAACTCGGTGCTCACACAGTGACATGGATCAAACACAGAGATGAAGGATGACTTGATGGAGGGAGTCTGGTCTAGTTTGTAAGGGTCTTGGTAATCTCATCTAGAATCTACTGAAGGAAGAATTTTGATTGGGTTTTCCCCTAGAGTGGGGTTTTGCCCTGGCAACATGCCTACATCTTGTGTACTATTTTATTTGTTGCTTGGAATTAGTCTTGATGATAAGAAAAGATAAATCGAATGAACTAATAATAATAAAAACATCACAAGATAATGTCATTAATAAGGAAAATCATTTAACTGCCACCTCTATGGATTTTCCAACATGGTATCAGAGTTATGGTCAAAAGGCAGTTTGAAAATTACTTAGGTGCATTTTTATTAAAGATCAAGACTAAAGAAATTCAAAAGCATCCTGAAAGGCGCAGTAAGATAGTTCAATCACTTCAAAAAATAAGTAACCACATCCAGTACAATTTCAGTGAATACATTTCAGTATTGTAACAGTAGAGGAGTTCAGATTGATCGATGATCTCTTCAATTTGGTGCAACGAAAAGGTCTTAATGCCTCCAAAATGACAAAGAACTCGGACTTGGTGCCATTGAAGTAATATGATCTCGTGAAGAAGAATAACAGAGATAACAAGTTCGAATAAAACAAATGTTTCGTTGTCATTACAAGGAGCTCACATTAGGTATAAAGATGTTCTGTATGCCTGCACAGTTCGTTGTTATGCTCCCATGCTCTCACAGTTTGCTATTATGCTTCCACATTCGATATTATGCTCCCTCAGTTCGGTGCTACTTCAATTCAATGTTATCATAGTCTTTAATTCGGTGTTATCACGGCAAAGAGAACTCGGTCATCACAGGACCAAAGAACCAAATTATAAGACACCTTAATAAATTGTGTCACCACATAAAGAATCCAAAGTTTGTCCTATGGAAAATGAAATTGATAGTCCAAGGAACCAACTTGAAGAAAGGACTCTTTGAGGATCTAAGTACAAGGAACCAAGTAAGTATTGTTACTACAACAAGTCTAATAAGTTATCAAATTAAGAAGTATGCAATCACAAGGTACGTATGTTCATGAGTTTTTAGATTTGCAATATATCTAATATTGAATGATTCTTGCTTATGGCTAGACTAGGATGAAGATTGTAATCCCTAGATAACTTACATCCTTATCTTCTAGGGTTTACATGTAATCTAGGATGTCAAATAAAAGGTCCTACTGATGTTTGAAAGAATGAACAGCTTATCATAAGATTCCCTCCTCCATGATTATGTAGAAAATCTAACTTAAGAAATTAAATCACGTTCTTGGTATCACATGGTTTGTTTGTAAGTATGTATTACAGGTATAAAAGATCTTGGCTTAGTACAAAGAAAACACTTCAAGGGATCTTTCTAAGGTCTGTTGGAAAACATCTGCTATATCCTCAAGGAGTATGGAAGAGGACATCCCAAGACAAGGTTTATCAAGGAACAAAGGTATGCTTTAAACTACAAAACACTAATTTCTTTATAATAAGTGCTTATTCATTTGATAATCTATTACTAACATCATTATGTCTAGTTGTCTCGAATCATAATGATTCTTGTTTTGGGTGATTCATCACTTGATAAATCTACCCTCCTTGCAACCTTAATTGTTCTTATAGAACCCTAGACAAGTTCTCTAGAAAACCCTAACCTAAGGGTATGATAATGTCAATGTTTAAAACCCTAAAACTACATAGGGTTATTGGGAAATGCTATTTGAAGTTTTTGTTGATGATATCATGTTTGGGATTTCAGGTATGATCATGAAAACCTAACTTGTTAGGGTTGAATGATGTTTGTCTGAAATCCAAAACCTTTGGAAGTTTTTGGAATAGTAAGGTTCGCTTTGCTATGTTATGAAACCCTAGATCTTCAGGGTTTGGTTGGGTCTATAAGCAAAACCTTTGTTAAGTATTTAGAGTCCTAGGAATGAAACCCTAGGTATGTGTTCATTTGGTTGAAACCCTAGCTTGTTCTAGTTCGGTATATGTCTAACATATTAATATTGCCTGACATGTGATGTGCTTACGATATGTTGATGAATTCCTAGATATATGTGTTGACCTAAGAGTTAATGGTCATGAGTCCTAGGGTTGGAAACAAGCCCTAGTCAAAGTTTGATGGTCTAGGATGATGTTGTTTGAAAATCTAGGGCTTCGCAACTAAACCCTAGTAGCAATGCTCTAGTATGTATGACCGTCTGGAATTTATGAATCTATATGGTGATTGAGAATTTGTGGATGAAAAATCTAGGGTTTACATCAAACCCTAGTAGATGCTAGTCATGATGTTGATTAAGCTGTGATTGGTTTTAATTGTTGAAGCTCACGTATGAAATCTAGGATATGTATGAACTCTTAGTGAAGAGTCTAACATATGAATTCTGCAGAGTGTTAGATTCATTGATCTACTTTGTTTCTAGGGTTTGTTATATGAAAAGAACTTGTCATGTCATTGAAAGAATATTGAAACCCTAGATATAATGATCTTGATATCTTGATGAGTTGTGGATGTGATTTAGGGTTTGTAACTAAACCTGGGCAAGAAGTTGAAGTATTAAAGTATGGTCTCTTGTTGATTATGTTTGTAAAGTCTAAATGCTTTCGTTATTACAAGTTTTTGATATGGCTAACTTCATGCTTCTATAATTTTGATTGTACTAGTTCTCTATGTTGTGCAAGTACATCATCTTCAAGATATATGAATGACTCTGATACGCAAGATGGAAGCCATGAAAGATTCTTCGATGTCGTAAAGAAGAAGTAGAACTCCCTAAATTAAGGAGTTTGGATGAAATCTCACTAGGTTAAGAGGGAGCTTGAATGAAAGGAATATCCCTAGGATAAGAGGATGGTTAAGAATATTCTTTGTACAGGACTAATTAGATCCTCTCTGTTTAAGAGGGAGTGACAGATATGATTCTCTACTTCATGTGTCATGCACTTGACCAGGACTAACAGCCATAAGTTTTAGTGAAGGTCGTGAGTGAGAAGGAAATTGGAGAATGCACTTTGAGGTGTTGCTGAAAAAATGAAAGCAAGATCTGATTGAAGAATATGTTGCTACATATGAAGTAGGAAAGGAAAAGTGAATGATTAAGGAATCTTTTTTCAAAGATTCGGTTGATAGTCCTACTATGAAAAGTTGAGAAGCAACATAAAGTTGTCTGGAAGACCCCAGAGGTTTATATTTGATTATGTACATGTGAAAATTTATTATTGATTGGGGTTGTGTTTGTACAGGTTACCGATCAATTTGATCTAGAGAGATTTGTTGTCCTTCATCTGTCGAATCAAGGGGTGTTGAGGCTTTGTGAGTGAAGCTTTGCCTAGGAGGATATTTGACCAACAGTTTGTGTTGATGTCTAGGTCCCGAAGTTGGAAGGGTGGCATTGGTGATTGAGCTCTGACACGCCCCTGGATCTCTAGGTTGATGGTTAGCAACTAAGCCTAATGGTACCTAGAAAGGCTGAAAACTTGAGTCCATCTTAGTCCCACCTGGATATATTGCCTTGATCAGGAATCTAGTATGTGGCATTGTGGTGCCTAAATTGTTGAGAGGCCAATGGATAGATTGCCCTGGTCAGGAATCTAGTACATGGCATTGAGGTGCCTAAACTTCTTCATAGATGATGTGGTTTGAGATCTTCCATGTACCTCTTTGGTTATATGTAAATATGAATACATCCCTAGTTAAGAGGGAGTGTTGGAAAATGTAACTAGGTTCGGTCTTCATAATTGTACTTGAAGTCAAAATGTAATATTTGTCAAAAGAAAAGAAAAAAGAAATTATTATTAATTTTGACTTGTTAAAGCATGGGTTTCATGCTTGGATCAAATATAGGTCAAGCCTCCATTGTAGGCTTTAGGTTGTTGTCAAAGTCATTAATCTTTTGGTCAAAGACTCCTCCATCAAGTCATCAAAGTCATCTCGACCTCTTCATCAAAGTCTTCAAGTCGGCCTCAAATAAATTATCTTTAATATATTCATGTTAGCCTTATATAGTGACACATCTATTCATATGGTCATGTCGGCTCATTTATGATGGAAGAACCACTATATATACCAAGCTGAGATTTTCACATTTCACCCAACTCAGAACTCGCATTTCAGAGAAGTTTTCAGTGATGAAGTTTCAATGATCACAGTGAATTTTTCAGTGCTACTACACTCTCGCTACTATCTCAGTGCTAGTGTTGTTATCTCAGTGTTATCTCAATGAACGCAAAGATGAAGTCTTACCACAGTGCCACAGTCTTGGTAACAAATTTCGGTGTCATCACAGATCTCGGTGTGGTGAAGATCTTGGTACTATCTCAGTGAATTAAGGTTCGGTACAAGGTCTAGATACTATGACAGTGATAAGGTTTCAATGCTGCCACAGAATCAAGGATTCAATACCCTCTCAGTGACAAGAACTCGGTGCTCACACAGTGACATGGATCAAACACAAAGATGAAGGATGACTTGATGGCGGGAGTCTAGTCTAGTTTGTAAGGGACTTGGTCGACTCATCTATCTACTGAAGGAAGAATTTTGACTGGGTTTTCCCCTAGAGTGGGGTTTTGCCCTGGCCGCATGCCTACATCTTGTGTATTCTTATATTTGTTGCTTGGCATTAGCCTTGATGATAAGAAAAGATAAATCGAATGAACTAATAATAATAAAAACATCACAAGATAATGTCATTAATAAGGAAAATCATTTCACTGCCACCTCTATGGATTTTCCAACAGGGCTAACTGCCATAAGTCTTGTAATGAACACGGATAAGGAGAATGGTGGATTGGATAAGCATCAAGGACGAACATTCTTGAGATCTATATTGTGACCAAGACTAACAGTTGTAAGTCAAGTACATTGATCTAATATAAAAATGGTCCAAAGGACTGACATTTCCTTGTGTCAAGTATTGTGACAATGGATTAGAAGTAAATGTTCCTGTTGAGGACATACTTTGGTGAACCTAGGTGGATTATGTTCCTCGAAGAAGCGGTATGGTGTCCTATTGAATGCCTCCCAACATTGTGCTCTAATCTAATGGAGAGATAGAGCGTACTTGACAAGGTCTTGGTAATTTGACAATGCTAATTATTGTTGGAAAATCAATGAGTTTGAATATTAAAATTGATTCTCCTTACTTGATAATTACTTGTGATAGACTCGAACTAGTACCAACTTGGTTCAAATCAGCCTAAAGTTTGAACCTTCATCTGAATTACTCAAAAGGTTTATTAATGCCTATATTTGTGTGCCTTCAAACTATAGTGGGATTTTAATCTAACACCGGGAATGTGATATAACATTATAGACAATTTTCCCCTATGCTGCAGTGTGCTTTTCCTTTTTCCCACTTTGGGGGTTGAGGCATGGAAAATGCTTGCCAGACCTTGGAATGCAAAAATTTTCCAGGGCATTTTCTAACCATTCCGAGTGCATTTCAACTTTGGAACCAAATTCAATTGAAAATTTTCCATTTCATGTCACAGACTCACATGCTTGTAAAATGTAACTGAGATGTATTAGCTTTTGAGTTAATTAATTAGAAGAAGCTCATGTTTGATAAATTTTTTCTGCAAATATGGTAAATGAAAGGACTTTCCCTGTAATATTCTAGGACTTGTATCGCTGTGGACATTAGAAAATGAAAATATAGAGGATTCAGAATTATGTCTCACCAACATTTTGCTTACACACTCCATAAAGGAACTCTTAAGGCATTACCATGAGACAATATTAAGAAAAACTTCCAAAGGGATTTGCTTTATAACATGGTAAACTATGTAATCTTGTGAAAACCTTGTGAACTTTTGACTCTTTGAAATGTTGTATACTTATTACTCCTATGGAAGCATTGTGGCTTTATATGTTTGGATAATGTGCAGCATTGTGGGATATCTGATGATGACAAAAGCCCCAGAGATGTCCTACAACTAGACGTCCATGCCATTATGTTGGCACTTGCAACAATGGAGCTTCACTTCATTTAGTTTTAACTAAGTTTGAATCCCTACAGTGCTAATCATTAGTATGGTTCTTATGTCTCTAATGGTTTGGAATCTTAAAAATATTTCTCATTACAATTATTTTATGGATTTTTTTAAAACCAACTCATTGAAATCAAACCAATCCAAGTCAATCTGAGTCTGAGTCAAAACTGAGTTGATAGGTGGCTGAGTCAATGTCCAAGTCTGAGTTTTAAAACTATGATATAGATGAGTTTATTATTGGAGGAAATCCAAAACAATTCATGATGTGGCGTTAGAAGATGCTGACAAGTGAAGATTGCATGAAGGACAATGGTAGGTAGTTTGCAAGTTGTAACTACAGTGTTCCTTGTACAGAAGGTTTTCACCTTAAATATTTTGAAGAGTTCAAAGCAAAAAAGCAGCTGCCATCCTACTTCATGTTTCTTCACATTAGTTAGTGATCAACTATTTGAGCCAGCCATAAGCATATAGAGGGTTCTAGATATATATGGAGAGCATCCTATGTTCGGCAAAGAACGAGTGTTAGCATTCAGTACCTTTGAAAGTGTGTCCAAGTCCTGGGCACGCATATGGTAGAAAAAAGATACGAATACAACAAGAACAATTCAACAAAGAATGTGTTGGAACAAGTACACACTACAACAGGTACTACAGGTCTATACTGCCAAATGTAGCAGCCTTAAAAAATCCATATATCATTGATTTTCGGCAACACAAGGGTATGTAGATGACAGCACAATAGTAGAGTGGACTAGAGGGCACACCAATATTTTTATAAGCTTCCAGCATTAAGGGTGCATGCATGCACCGACAATAGATACGAAGGGATAATGTTATCCTCGGGATTTGCATGCAATAGACAATTTGCATGTCCTTTCTCAATTAAGTAAAAGGCATGAAGTTGCATGTGTTAGCTTAAGTTTTATTCAGCAATTTTCTAATTTTTAGTTTAATTCTAAGTTCATTTAAGCTCATGCAGTCTAGAATGTAGGGGGCGTGTTTGCATAAATCATCATTAATTGAGGCGATATTGTGCATGTATGCAGATTCATTGTACCTATTCTTCTTCTTCGGCTATAAAAAGAAAGGGAGGAGTATATGTTTATTCATTCAGTTTTTAGTTGAACAGTTAGCAGTTCGTTGTTTTCTTGTAGTAGGTATAATTCATGCTCAAGAAACAAGAAAGTGAAAACAGGATTTTACAACCTTCATACTCTCTATCTACGAAAGATGCTATTCTATATAAAACAGAATTGCCCTTTTTTAAACAAAACCACTCACAGTTGGTAACAGCATCCTGGCATTATAAAACTAAAGCAAACAGTTGAATATGAAGATCGGTATGATGTCTGACACAACTAAATCAACTTGCACCTGTAATAAAGTAACAAGTCATTGTTGTTCCAAAAGCTAGAAGATGCAGGCCCCCTGAGCAGAATATACGCAACTCAGATGAGTACACACACTTCAGAGCAGAGGATATCAGTACACTTACTTTCAGATTGCACATAATAAACAATGCCACAAAAGAAAAATCAGTGAACAGACAAGCAAATTTTACCTAGAATATAATTAATTTACAGTGAGAGTCTCACTTTCTCAGGGAAAATTTAACAAGGAGAAAATCTGACATATTATTAAAAAATACAACCAACAATGTGGAGAGATGCGAAGACGCTAGAGCTGACCTGAAAAGCTCAAAAGTAAGACCTAATTATATAGGAACTTCAAATTTCCAAGGTTTCTGGCTTTGGAATGCAAGCGCGTCAGTTGATGTGATGATGTATTTTCTTACTTGATGGCATCTTTTCTCGCTTGAGTACTAATTCGTATACTGTTTTGGTGTCATTTCTTTTAGTTGTCTGTCGGCTTGTGCTTGTTATCTATATGAAGTTACATTATCTATCAAAGCAACACACCCTGTGCTGAGATTTCGTTCAGATTAATGTTTCTTCTACCCCCTGCTCCAAACAGTTACCCTTAAACTCACTGCCCACTCTTTTGGTTTTTCTGCAGGACATATTCATCGAACTGCTCCGACCGCGCTCGCATCTGCCCAATAATATGTTCAGAAATTGCTCTCAAACATTTAGGCAACCACTGTTCCATCTGATCAAACCACTCTGCCAGGCTCTCATCCTCCAAATTTTGACGACTGCATTCAGCGCTTGAAAGAACCTTTTCGACAAGTTTGCCTCTGGACGAAACCACAGACTGAGGCGACGCAGGGTTTTGAATCGCAGTTTTCTGTTTCTTGGCGACGGTTGCTTCTCCTCTTCTACGGCCGGCCTGAGATCTTAGGGTCCTCTTTTCCGGGGAGGCCCGTGATTCGATCTTGACTCTGATGAGGGTTTCCTCTCCGATTTTTATAGCATCGTCGTTCGCTAGAGGTCGGGGCTTGTCCGGGGACAACGGGACGCCGTTCAAGATGGTGCCGTTTGAGGAACAGAGGTCTTTGATAGCCCATTTATTGTCCTTAAATTCTATGGACAAATGCCTCTGTGAAATGGCGTCTTCCCTGATAGCAAAAGTGTTGGATTTCACGATTCTGCCAATGGTGACCTTTCCTCGTTTTCTGCAGTCTATTACTTCACCCTGGCGGGGGCCCTTCTCCATGTGTAGAGATAATACACTGACTTTGTCCATTTCTTTGCCAATGATGACCTTCCTGCCGGTATTATTTGCTTCGGGTTCATACAATTCGCTGATTGCTACCCGCTCTGAGATATAATGGCGGATATGAGATATAAGAATTGCGGCTACCTTGTGAAGACACGTTCGGTCATCATCGTTGTAAAAGCTTGAAAGCCATGAAGGGATGATCTTCTTTCTTCCTTCGCTCTCTGTGCTAGCACAACTTTACTGGTTTGGTGGTTCAAGCTTGAAATTTAAACGGTATTGTTTTGGAGGCAATTTTCGTAAATAATGAAGATTCGGATTTTTTTCAGAGGACAAATGACGATTCGGATTTGAGGGCTATAATAAGCTTTCTCAGTATATATTTGAAGTCGTGGATGAGATATATTTTCTTCACTGTAGAATTACGAACGTTACGAATTGGATAGTACGCTGCCGTTGTCAGTGATTATACAATTATATTTGAGTATTCTATAATATTATGTGTTTTCAAAATTGAAAAATATAATAATTATATTTACTATTTATATAAATTAAATTAAATAGATAATATATTTATTAGTTAGGCCATAAGGCTTTATTTTTGTTTTTTAAACAATTTCTCTAGATGCTATTCTTTTATTAGTCTTTGGATGAAATATTAGATGATTGAAGATTTTTAGACCTCACAATTAATAGTTAATAGAAATTAATAGTTAGAAAGCTTAATGTACTACTACACAATATAATATATAGGTATATAAAATATTTATTTTAGACAAAATATCATTGTTTCTTTGATGTTGTGGATGGTTTTGTTGCGTCTAATCAAGGATTTTTTGCCAGGCTAGGGCATTACTATTGTTCTTTTTTGGTTGTTGATGGTTGCATTGCACCAGTCTAAGTTGATGGTTGCACTGCGCCAGGCTAAGTTGATGGTTGTGCTACACCAAGCCATGTCTTTTCTATAACAACTATGGTTTTGCTCCATTCTTTCCTGCGGCGGTGCCCCAATCTTCATAAGTAAGTGGTGTCGTTGTTTGTTCAAAATCTTCTCTGTGTAAAAAGAGGTATCGAGAGTTTTTCCATTGTATTCTTAAAGATTTGCCAATAATTTTTCGTTAACTACCACTTCCTCAAATCTTCTTGCAAATTGGTTGAGAAGTGTTGGATTAACCCCATGAATCTGAAGTGCTTCCATGTTGGTTTGCATTTACTTGGTTTACCTCATTTGATGTGTGTTTTTTGTGAGTCTTGATTTATTAATAATAATCCCTGCTAGCTTACCTCCTTTAGGTCGAGGTTTTTTTGCACCAAACTACGATTTTACCATTGTTCCTTCTTGGCTGCCAACGGGTTTTCTATACCAAGCCAAGATTTTTCTGCATCATACTATGGTTTCGCTTCTATAGCAAGGTGATTATAGTTTTCTCAAAGTGAATACGCTCCATCCTTTCTTGCAGTAGAGCCCCAGCTTAATTGATAAAGAACTTCACCACAAACTGCAAGGTTGTGTTGCATTTGAAATTGCCTGGACTAATGTTCATGGGATTAACTACATTAATGATCTTCAGGTTTCGAATTTTTTACTTTTTTTATGCCTCTAGGAATTATATTTTTAAATACAACACAACTCATTATGATTTCTTAGTGTTTGTTGATTGATAGACAGATACTTATGTTGCGCTTGAAGTTAAGTCCATGATAAAGAAGGAATTTGATAGTATAGAACAAGCCTTCGATTGCATTAAATCACAATGCTTGGGCATAAGATCTAGAATTTCAGCATTATCTAAAGCTTCATTGAGTAGATAGTCAAATGATTAAACACCTAAATCTCAAGAATCCCCTTCTCCGGGTTATTTCCAAGCTTCACCCCATAGGAGTAGATTTTAGTTTTGAGAGCACTGTGAAGGACTTGACTAAACTAAATCAAGATACGGATTGTGAAATGGTGTAGACTTTGGACTTAATGCCTCAAAAGGATAGTCTAAGAACAACTGGCCTAAGCTCTTGTGGCATCTTTGAAGATACTGTGTTGCATGATTGCTCCATAAAACTCAAAGAGAGTTACAATAATTCAAAGTTTAATGCCTCTGAATCTCATGTTGATGCAAAACTATTGGGAAGGATTTACAATGCTCTCAATGGAATGGAATCACTCTTAGAAAATAAAGGATCGTCTCAGCAGTATGGGATTTGAAGCTCGAAGAGAAAGAAGACCAATATCTGAGGATGTTTTATTGGGCCTCATAAATTCTCCACCTTCTAACAACATGGAAGAAGGGTGTTTTGAGAGTGAGTGTCTAAGGTGTGTCCTTGGAAATGATTAGAGTCAGCTTCTAATATTGTTGACTACAAGGATGTACTAATCATTTTTAAGTTTAATGATACTTGGCTTCCATTTGAACTGAAAAAACGTGATTACATCTGACCTATTGTTATTAAGATTATTGGAGTCTGGGTTGTCTTCCTGGGTTATATTTTTTCAATCCTATCCAATATTCTGCCAGATGTATTGTCTATGGATGTGTCCACTAGCAAGAACTCTTTACATCTTAATTTCTATCACTATTGTTCTGATTAGATTCCATGACTTGTATAAAAATGTACTTGTTCTCAAGGCTACAGTAGCACAAATTTTTAGTCCTCTGTTTGTTTGGATAGAAGCTTGGGAGATGATTTCATGCCTTAAATATTTAAGCACAATGCTTTTTCTTCATAATTTTGAAAAGGCATTCGATTGGTCATTGACTGTCATTCGTGTTGCTAAACAATTGGCATCTTTACTGGCAAAACCCATGGTTGAGCCACTTGTGGAACTTGGAGAATATATCTTACCACTTTGGGATCTTTGTCTTGAAAAAGTTGAGGATTGTGTGAATATGATTTGGATTGTCACGTCTTCAACATTTAGTTATGTTGTATATTTACTTCAGATACTAATCTGGCCATTCTTGATTCTATTCTCTCTTTCATGGAGTTTGGGTATGTTTCTACTCTTTGGAACTGAATATTAGAGTTTATTTTTGTTTCAGTATTCTTAAGACTTTTCTATAAGTGAATATTCGTAATATCTACATTTATAAATTTTCGTTGGTATTTTTGTCATTTACGTTTTAGGAACAAATTTTGATTAATTATTTATGATTTTTTGTATGGATCATTTTGTAGTAACAACAATCGTATACCCTATAGGTTTTGCTTTTTGGGAGTTGTTTATCACCCCCATACGATTAGTCCTCAAGTTGCTGAATTTTGTAGCTCTGATCTCATCTGAGATTTTTTATTTTGGAAAAAGGACATACCAGTCTGTGAGTGGAACTTTCCAACTGATGTCTCTTACTGGGACCACAACCAATACAAATAGAGTTCCAGTATGGCGTGCACTTTGGATTGATCTTCTCTCTCAGGTTTTTTACTCTTTTAGCTTTAGAGATGCAAATAAATGAACCTTATTGGAAGAGTTTTATTTGTATGCCTATTGAAATTGGCGTGAGGGTTGTATTGAAATTGGAACAAAATTACGGGTGTTCTGTGTTGTGCGAAACATTATGAATGGTTTTGTTTCCTTTTTTGCATCATGCCATAGACACCGTCTAAGGTATATGATCATTTTTTTAAACTAATCGTTGTCTACTCTGCAAGATGATATTACATGGGTTTAATTGTACTCATATTATATTTAGTGTTAAAGGAATTAGGGATGTGTTAGTAACAATAACAGAGAAATGATTAAAAAATGACGAAGTTTAAAGATTTTTATGATAAGGATGTTATTATACAGAGAACGCATGATATCTTTATCATTCTATGAATCCAAAAGGTAGCATAATAGTAAGCCATGCCTGAGTGCACCCTTAATCAACTATCGGATCTATTGATCAGGATTGCATGAATGGCAGCTCTGATACCATCTTGGAAATCTATTCTCTAGTGTTTAGGCACCTAAGATTGTGTTGATACACAAACACCTCAAAATGTTCATGGCTTGAAACATAATAGTGCAAGTACTGCAATTGGTGATCATAGCCAAACTCAACTCTGGTACCACTGGCAAATATAATCTACGAAGTAATCACGTGTTCATCATTGTGCAATCAGTGTTGCCAAATTTATTACTTAATAACGTCTATGACTGTGCTATACTTAAACCTAGGATGCCTGAAACGTTTATCGCCTCTTTAATGTCGCAATCCACTGAATCTGGCTCACCATCATTTTGGTTGGCCCTTTCCACATGTTGGACTGGCATTAGACACACCTCATATGCAGGACACGCAATTGCGACTATGTCTCACAGAAGGACAAGTGCCAATGCATTGGATTCATGGGATGGGAAAAACATGCTCATTTAAGAAATAAAGGGGTATTTTACCCCATTTTACACACAAATTTTCACATAAACCCTAGCAGGAAGGAGAGTAGAGAATGGTGAGCTAGATTGTTTGCATTTGGTGCAGCTACATACTGCCATTGTTTTGTTGCATCCTATTATTTCTTGAATAGCAATGTTCTTTTACAATCATCTTACTGAAATTGCAAGTCAATCACTTATGGTGTATGCTTGAGACTTGTATGTTTAATCATTGATTAATGTCTATTTGAAAGTTTTAAAAAGTACATATTTATGTCTACACATATATATTTCATTTTTGTAAATTATACACACACACACACACACACATATTTGTCTTGTTTCGGGGTTCTGTGTTCCATATTGGATACTTGAATCCATGTATCATTGTGTCAAGTAACTTAGATAAAAAATAGTCACAACATAACATATGTTCTTGGGGTTTGCGTCGAGACACAAAAATCTAAAAAAAAATCCACCATTGTCCAAACAGCACAAATGTTCCAACTGTCAATCACTGTCAAACCCAACTCCAAGACTACACATATAATCCATGAATGAATGACTTATTCAAAAGTGGGCAACCATATCTGCCAGAGTTACTTTTTAACATCTTCTATAACTACAGTCTTTTTAAAACATAGTTATAAAAAAATAGATGCATATGCCTATACAAACATTCTCCTACACAAGCATCTCAAAGAAAACTCAAAAACACGACAGTATCAAACAGAATTGCCCTGAGCAATATTTGTGAAAGTAGTAAAATATATTTAATGAAACATTACAAATACAAGTACAATTTAAAGCACAAAGGTGATCATCTGTCGATGGCTTGAATTACCCAAATTCAAAATTATATGACTCTGGCCAAGTCAACTCAAAAGGTTTACAATTCTCTGTGTGATTCTCATGAGAGCAATGTACAACACATTAGCACAAAATTCTCTCGAGCTATCATCCCTGCATAGTAGAATAGCTAACCTAAAGGTGATACATCACACATATTGTTAGTTTAAACTTGATCACTAGGGTTTTATTTGACTTGGTCTTCAGGTCTCTTTAGATCTGTGCTCCTGGATCCATGCTCTGGTACTTGATCACCAAGAGATTCTAGTTGTAATGGGTGTTAAGGTTGGCTCCATATAATTGGTTCCTCATATTTTGATGGATGCACTCTTCTTGGGGATCAATGTTGACTTGTTTTCTACCAAGGTTGAGTTGGTCCAATTCATGTTTCTAAGTTTTGCACTACTGTCAACTAACCATTGCAATTTTAAGTATGTTATTTTCATCATTATCCACTACAGTTGTTGTTGGCTTCTTGCACAAGACTACGGTTGTGGATTCTTCACACTAAACTGAGATCAACACTTGACATTTTGCACAAAGTTGCACTCAACAATACCCGATTATTCATTATTTCAAGAGATTGAATTGTAGGAGATGCTACAATGAAGTCACTGGTTTAAGAAATTCAAGATATAGACATCCTTTTCAGTCTAGGTAGTGTATTTTTGTGTTTTGATTCAAGGACAATAAATGATATCTTGTAGAAAATAGCTTACAAAAGTTTACAAAATGTGGCTATAGAATTTTAGTATCATTCTTGTGATTGAATATTAAGATTGTATGTACATACCACTTTATGTTTATTTTAGACAAAATACCATTGATCCTTCTATGATGCTGATGGTTTTGTTGCACCTCGCCAATGTTTTTTCTGCCAGGCTAGGGTATTACCATTGTTCTTTCTTGGGTTTTGATGGTTGCACTATACCAAGTAATGTTCTTTCTGGAACCAAACTATGGTTTTTCTCCATTATTTCATGAAGCGGTGCCCCAATCTTCATAAGTGGTGTCATTGTTTGTTCAAAGTCTTCTCTGATTAAAAAGAGGCATCGAGTGTTTTTCTAGTGTATTTTTAAAGATTTTCCAATAATTTTCTGTTAACTACCACTTCCTCAAATATTCTTGCAGGTTGGCTGAGGAGCGTTGGATTAACCCCACGAATCTGAAGTGCTCCCATGTCAGCTTACATTTACATGGTTGTAACACCCTTCTGCCAAATTTACCCAAGTAACCTTCCAGCTAGGGTAAACATGTGATGAGAGCTACTATGATATGATTCAACTCCCTATGTAGCAGTTAAGGAAGTGGAACCAACGGAACATAGACAACATGGCCTTCTACACATGCAATAGAACCCCCATGTGCCAAGCAAACCATCCAGGTGCCAACCCCTGAGACAAACTAACTTTTTGTTGCATTAAACCCTCATTCTCTCCCTTGACATGGGCACGCATACGACTAGGACCCTCTAGTTTCTCTCACAACAAGGCATGCTTGCGACTGTGGACTTTTCCAAGTAATTTTGTGCCAGCGCCTCCATATTTTGTGCCATTTTTTCAGGGTCGGGACTCAAGCCACTGCCCATAACTTCATGAAACTTCGAGAAATGAAAAACAACATCAAAAAAATGATACAAATGCAAATACTTGAACAAGGACATACTGGACCCCTACTAGCCATGACAAGCATTTCATCAAACATGTCACAAATATGCATTCTACATGTTTAGACAACATATCTCAACATAGGCGTGTCATACTTATCTGAGAATCACTAAGAAGCATTGATGCCTCATCACAATAATTGCATTACCATCTATCTGTAGAAATTTTGAATAATATGACACTTATTCACAGAGATTATCCCAATTATACACTATTCTGGAATACATGCATAATACATAACCTCCTCTACGTTGATCATCAATTTTGCGGAATTAAAAACAATGAAACATCAATCGCATGCACACATTAACACAGTATGTAACCCGGGGAAAGCATACAACTGAAAACCCCACACTATCTGTATATTATAATGATTGAGAACATGTAACAATACATAGTACAATACTCCTCACAAGTACTCAGTACTATCTCCACCTGTTACACACAAAACTAGCTCAGATCTGAATCAATCACAGGTTCAAATCTCCTCCACTGCTTTGCCTGCCTCCACTGCGCAACCCTGCATGAGAATAATGATGAATGGCTGAAGAAAACTCGTATTTCCTTAGTTGAACCACACAATCCTCATTGGCATTACTTAATCCCATTGATTGTGCAAGATCTCATGCACAACTATAGTCACAATTGATAGTAATCTCAACATCTAACACCTGTCTCCACTGAACTGTCCATGCACTGAGTTAACTGATGTATTCTTTAGTTGCTTTATGAGTTAATAGTTAGTGAATTAATTCACATTTCTCATCACTAGTGTATTATGCAATTATACTAAATACAACTAGTTTAACCAAGTCAAACTGAACACAACTCCATCAACTCCACAATCAACTCCACCAAAACTCAACCACTTGAGTTCTAACTGAAGTCCACCATGCAATAGCTCAACTGACCCACAAGAAAAGCGTATTTCCTTCTGACAGTTGCATGTGCCACATCTGTAGCTCAAACTGAAGTGCTCCAAGAGGATAAGATAATGTTTATAGTCCAAATATTATTATGAGCCAATAATATTCGACTGTTCTATTTTTAGCCTGACAGTCTAAAAATAGAAACCGCTCATATGTCTAAAAATAGAAGTCCATCTATTTTTACCAACGTGACCAATCATCCACAAATAGCATCCTGCAACTCATAGACCATGATCCATATGTCTAAAAATAGACATATTCTAAAAATAGACTTTGCGCCAAAAAAAGCCTGCGGGCCCACTTAGTGAAGGCGACTTCTTTCCACTAAGCTCCATCATCTTGTTGCACTTTCAACACTCCCTCTCAACAAGATATGGATTATCAGCAACCCCCATCCTGCCTCGGTGGTATTCGAATTTGCTCCTGGTGAGCGCCTTCGTCAAGATATCAGCATCCCGATCCTCCGTTGGAATGTATGAAAGTAACATGATTCTCCGCTGCACACAATCTCTGATATAATGGTACCTGATGTCAATGTGCTTAGATCTATCATGAAATACTTGATTAGCCGAGAGTTTAATGCAACTCTGGTTATCACAATAAATCACTGTAGGCTCCAAGCACGAACTGAACAACCCGACCAGGATCTTCCTCATCCATATAGCCTCGCATGCAGCCAAACTTGCTGCCATATACTCGGCCTCTGCTGAACTAAGTGCCACGGATCTCTGCTTCCTACTGTACCAAGAAATTGTTGTCGACCCGATACTGAAGACCCCTCCAGATGTGCTCTTTCTGTCCATTGGGCTCCCTGCCCAATCTGCATCCGTGAAGCCACATAGCTTCACCTCATCCTCCTGTCTGTACCACAATCCATATCCCGATGTGCCTCTAAGATAACACAATACATGCTTGCCTGCCTTCCAGAAGAGCTTGGTTGACTTAACCATAGCTTATGAAAGCTGGTTAACAGCGTAGCATATATCGGGTTGTGTATTGACCAGATACATAAGCGACCCCACCAACTGTCGATAAACAATGGCATCCACTACTTCTGCTAAAGTAGCATCCTCATTCCTCCAACCTCCAGGAAGAGGAGTATCAACAGGCTTGCAGCTATGCATGTTGAACTTCTCCAGTATCTCCCGAGCATACTTACCTTGAGAAATAAATAGTCCATCACTGCGCTGCCAGATTTCCAATCCCAGGAAATAATGAAGGAGGCCCAAGTCCTTCATCTCAAACTCCTTAGCAAGATCCTCCTTGCATGAAAGTATCAACAACTCATCACCTGTCAGAATCAAATCATCTACATAAAGTACAATGATAAGCAACTTACCCTCCACCACAATTTGGTATAGGTTAGGATCCGCCTCACTCTTGGAGAATCCAAGTCCGGTGAAATAACTGTCTATCCATTATGGTGCTTATTTCAACCCATACAGTGCTCTCTTGAGCCTGCACACATGCGACTCGTTGTTGAAGATCTCAAAACCTTTGGGCCTCTCTATTGACACCTCCTCCTCAATGACTCCGTTGAGGAACGTAATCTTCACATCCATCTGATGAATGTGCCACCCCATCTGCGCTAAGAGAGCAAGAATCGTCCGTATGGAAGAATACCTTGCGACAGGTGCAAAGGTCTCCTCATAATTGATCCCCTCTATCTGTGAAAAGCCTCGGGCAACAAATCTTGCCTTGTACTTCTCCACACTCCCGTCAGCTGCCTGCTTCACTTTGTAGATCCATCTCGAACCCACCACTGATTTCCCTTCCGGTCTTGGGACAATCTCCCATGCACTGTTTCTGACAATCGAATCATACTCTTCCACCATGGCATCTACCCATGCGGGATCCTCCACAGCTTCCTCGAAAGAGGATGGCTCAGTCACAACACATTTGCTCACAAGAGCCATGTATCCAGTGTACCGATCAGGTGACTGTCTCTATCTACATTGAGCTGTAGGTGGTCCTACAACCTTCTTTGCATCTTGAGCCAGTCGCTCAACTTCTGTCAAGCGCTTTCACCCTCTGATGGTTGGCGCTGCATGAGTGGTCTCTTCCACTCCATAAACTTCGTCCTGTGGCTGATCCATGTCCTGAAGCTCATCCTTAGGAACTAATAGCTCCTCATTTGCATGCAAGTGTGGCTCCCTCTCAAGCGAACACTTCATGGCTTTCTCCTACTGAAATTTTATATCCCGTCGCACAACAGTCTTGCCACTATCTGGCAAATACACACGATAGTTGTGGGACGTATCAGTGTACCCCACAAATATCCCAACCTCTGTGGTCGGCTCCAGCTTCTTCCTGGCAGCCTTCGTCACATGCATGTAAACGTTAAAACCAAAAATCCTCAAATGAGAAATATCAGGCCTCTTACCAGAATAAGCCTCCTCGGGTGTACTCATGCCAAGTATCCTGTGAGGACAATGGTTCTGCACATATACTGCAGTATTGCATGCTTCTGCCCACAAGTGAAGGGGTAGGCCCTGATCATGCAACATCGCTCGTGCAGCACCCACGATCGTTCTGTTCTTCCGCTCAGCAACCCTGTTCTGTTGTGGCTTATGGGGAGCTATGAGCTCTCTTCGAATCCATTATGCGCTGCAGAAGTCCTTGAACTCGCCAGAGATGTATTCACCACCATTGTCGCTCCTAAGAGCCTTCACCTTCTTCCCCGACTCCTTCTCGACCAGTGCTTTGAACTCATAGAACTTTGATTATGTCTCGCTCTTCTTCTGCATGAAGAAGATACAGCACCTTCGAGAGAAATCATCAACAAAGATCACATAATACTTCTGATTTGCTGTCGAAGCTACTGAGAAAGGTCCACACACGTCTGTGTGAATTCTCTCAAGGATCGTCGTGGCGCGACTATCCTTCTCGTGAAAGGTGGCTTTCACAAATTTTCCCAAAGTACATCCCTTGCACTGATCTGATTGTGCAAGAGTGCCTTTAGGAAGCCCAGTAGTTATCTGCTGCAGTATCTTCAAGGCTCCATGGTGAAGGTGACCCAATCTCCTGTGCCACAGCTCGCCATCATCCCGGCTCACCAATCCTTCTGCCTTGCATGCCATTGCTGCGCAGCCATCTACATGCAACTGATAAAGGTTCCTGACTCGAACCCGTATCTTCCGGGTTTCTCCAGTTGTCTTACTGCGCAGGAAAGCCTTTCCCTCACTGAAAACAACATCATATCCCTTGTCTTCTAACATCACCACAGAGATAATATTCTTCTTCAATCATGGAACATGCATCACTTCCTTCAATATGAAGGGTTTACCAGACTCCCTCTCAAAGGAAATGGTACCGATACCGGTCGCACTGTATCTACCATCATCACCCATCTCGATGTGCACTCCAAGATCTTTCTCCTCCAGATCAGAAAACAAATCTCGATCTCATGTCATGTGAAAAGACGCATCACTGTCCAAGAACCATACCGATCCCATCACACTTGATACCAAGCATGCGATCAACGAAAAATCAAGCTCAAACTGTGAGGCTAAGGCCTCTCCCGCTGCAGATCCAGCAGCTTGCTTATTTTTCTTCTTCTGCGGACAATTTGTGGCATAGTGTCCGTGTTGGTGATAGTGAAAGCACTTCACCTTGGACATGTCCTGCTTCTTGCCTTTCGCACCGGAATGAGAAGCTTTCTTGTTCTTCCCCTTCTTTGCTTTGGCAGCCAAAGCGCAATTTTCTTCATCAGGTGCCTTTGATGAAGATCCGTCCCTGGTATTCCGCCTGATCTCCTCCTACACAAGATCTGACCAAAGTCTCTCCCATCCTGGCAATTTCTCCCGACCATTGACAGAGTCCTGATAGGAATGCCAACTCTTCAGAAGACCAAGGAGAGCCAAGCTCACCAAGTCCTCATCATCGACAGTCACCCCCACACTTCCCAGCTCATCCCTGCATTGAGTGAACTTCGTGAGATACTTGGGCATACTGTCTCCCTTCTCGCACTTAATGTTTCTGAGTTTATCCTTGAGCGCCAACTTCCTTTGGTCGCTCTTGCTTTGGAATAGATCTGTCAACGCTTTCCACATCAAGTATGGAGAAGCCTTTCCATGCAGGCTGGACACAATGTGATCCTTCACACCCTCCAACAGAATCCTTCGACACTTTGTCGTCTTCTTTTGCCAAACCTCAATGTGAGCAGCATCAGTAGGCTTTGGGACCTCAGCCTCTATGAACTCCTTCAGCCCATTGTCATCTAACACCGCCTCCATCCTGTCTTTCCATGCAATATAATTCGAGATGCCCTCAAGAGCATACTCCAATCGCAATCCGTAGAAAGACATTTCAACTTTGACACTAAGAAAACACTGCTGCAAATTCGAATTCCACCAGCTCAAAACTCAACCGCTTCTAATCTAAAATTCGTGAGAACAAAGCATTTCTGGTATAGAGATTGATTGTATGGGCTTTTACCGGATATCTCACCTTCCAAAGGAAGGATGAATCCAGAGGCTACCTAGCCCGATTACAGACTCTGCCTGAAGAAATAAAATGTAAACACTTTCTGAATAATAGATCTGATGATCAACTCTACTCCGATACCATGTAGAAATTTTGAATAATATGACACTTATTCACAGAGATTATCCCGATTATACGCTATTGCGGAATACATGCATAATACATAACCTCCTCTACGTTGATCATCAATTTTGCGGAATTAAAAACAATGAAACATCAATTGCATGCACACATTAACACAATATGTAACCCGGGAAAGCATACAGCTGAAAACCCCACACTATCTGTATATTATAATGATTGAGAACATTTAAAAATACATAGTACAATACTCCTCACAAGTACTCAGTACTATCTCCACCTGTTACACAAAAAACTAGCTCAGATCTGAATCAATCACAGGTTCAAATCTCCTCCACTGCTTTGCCTGCCTCCACTGCGCAATCCTGCATGAGAATAATGATGAATGGCTGAAGCAAACTCATATTTCCTTTGTTGAACCACACAATCCTCATTGGCATTACTCAATCCCATTGATTGTGCAAGATCTCATGCACAACTATAGTCACAACTGATAGCAATCTCAACCTCTAACACCTGTCTCCACTGAACTGTCCATGCACTGAGTTAACTGATGTATTCTTTAGTTGCTTTATGAGTTAATAATTAGTGAATTAATTAACAATTAATTCACATCACTCATCACTAGTGTATTATGCAGTTAGACTAAATACAACTAGTTTAACCAAGTCAAACTGAACACAACTCCATCAACTCCACAATCAACTCCACCAAAACTCAACCACTTGAGTTCTAACTGAAGTCCACCATGCAATAGCTCAACTGACCCACAAGAAAAGCGTATTTCCTTCTGACAGCTGCATGTGCCACATCTGTAGCTCAAACTGAAGTGCTCCAAGAGGATAAGATAATGTTTATAGTCCAAATATTATTATGAGCTAATAATATTTGACTGTTCTATTTTTAGCCTGGCAGTTTAAAAATAGAAACCGCCCATATGTCTAAAAATAGAAGTCCATCTATTTTTACCAACATGACCAATCATCCACAAATAGCATCCTGCAACTCATAGACCATGATCCATATGTCTAGAAATAGACTTTGCGCCAAAAATAGCCTGCGGGCCCACTTAGTGAAGGCGACTTCTTTCCACTAAGCTCCATCATCTTGTTGCATTCTCAACACTATCAAGCCATGTATGCATTGTACATTCAATGATTAACCAAAACATGATAAGAGCCATACATTATTACTGTCACAAAACTCATTCATAACCAATAGAAATACCAAGGATATAACAAACATATAAGCCACATATAAACAAGTATATTTACCCACAAAATACGAAGGAGAAAGAGAGTTCTTATTGATGAATGCAAAGGCCAACCAGGTTCGGGACTTCCACGTTCCAACTGACCATAGATTGATTGAACCAAATCTCTCTTCAGCCAATCACCCTCATGCCATATTCCAGCCATGAATGTGGGATCCCATACAACAAATCCATCAAAATCAAACCAGGGCTTCCAGAGGCCAAACTGCCTCAACCATAAACCAATGATTCCACCTCACAGTCAGACATCACTATCCATCACCATATTGGTCTCTACCCAAGTTGTTTAGGGTTCCAGAGCATTTGTTCCAATCAAGTCTCTAGGACTAGTAACTCAACCCATAATTGTTGTCGGGCTCCGGACCGTTTGTCTAACCAAGGCTTCAAGACTAGTAACTCAACCCACCAAGGGTTCCAGAGCGTTTGTCCAACCAAGGCTCCAGGACTAATAACTCAACCCAAGTTGTTAGAAGGCTCCAAAGCAGTTATCCAACCAAGGCTTCAGGAACTAATAACTCAACCCACAACCAAAGGAACATGATAATCAACCAGAAAACAAAAGGGAAAGACTCCCACAATACCATGGATATCCAAGAAATGGAAAGGCTATGCAAAACCATTGTCAATCCAGGAAACCATCATTGCCAATGACGGACCATGACCAAGAAACCACATGCATATGTCGTGCATGCCAAAACTAGTAAGGAAATCATACATGCAACTCGATACCTTCAAGCAAAACCCATTGTAGAGGTTGATCCTGATGTCCTCTTGCACTTCCTGCTCTTCCTTAGCCTTTTTGCTCCAAATCCCAAGTATGCCAAACTCCTCCAAGAGTGATCCAAGAAAACTATAAGTATCAAATAGTATGAGAGAGAGAGAGAATTGACTGAGAGCTCCAAAACTGAACTGACAAAAGTTCGTGCACTGATCCTCAAAAACCTTTTTATTAATGAGGCCTCTATTTTCTTCATTTTCCATTATTTTCCTTCATTTTCCTTCTCACATGCAACCTGTGACCTTTCACCTTCCTTTTATCCTGATTCCATTATTTTCATAAATAAAATGCCAATTAATGTCACATGCCTTTCCAAATCCTTTGCCAATTTCCATAGCCACAATAAACCAAATGAACACCCATACTAGGATGTTTTGCCCAACTTTCATCTTGGAATATGTGTCCCATGACCATGGTTATTATTTTACATTTATTAACTTTTATTACATGGATTTTTTACTAGGGTTTTTATATATCCTCCCCCCTTTAGGGAACACCGTCCTTCGTGTTCAATGACACCTACAATCAACAAGATTGTTGAAAGCAAAACATATTGCCCGTGGAGCTTTATAACTTAGCTCGTCGCAATATTTACAATGATCAACCTACTAAAAACAAACCAACATGACAACCATAATGACATGACACCCATGCCACTTATTGGAGCTTTATAGAATAGCTTGTGGCGGTATTTACATCCATATACATATGTACATATACCAAAACATCATATCGAGCATATATTGAAGACATATATCAAGGACATTCGCTCAACCAATGAATAGAGAAAGATACATAACATGCATCTGATCCACCATCTCCCATGTAGCTTCTGTTAGAGTCGGTATTTTCATCCCTCCGTCAGAGATCAAATCCTCTTGTTGCATTTCATATTAGGTGTCCCGCCTAGTCATTTGCATTCCATTAGGCGCATGGATCATCTGACGGTAGTGGCATTCCTACAGTTTCCCTCATGTTATCTACCTGCTGGCTCATGTTTGTTCATTAAAAAAGCATATACAATCTTCTTTTTATCTTAAGATTGCAAAGGTTGTCTTTAGGGTTTCATTGTCAATTAGGTCTAGGGTTTCATTAGGGTTTCGTCAAAAAATGTCTCAAAGTGTCCAATAATTACCAGCAGGCTAGGAGGAGGTTTCAATATCAATAAATTTCATCGCCAAGTGTTCAAAAATGTGTTTTTCCTCAAAACAGAGTATTTTGCTTTTATTGTACAAAAAATCATGAAATTTTGTTTTCTTCATTGCATAACACTCCATCTGCAACCCTGGTTTATTTCCTTAGCCCCAAAAGCTCCAACACCTGCAAAACAAGCAAAGCTTAAGTCATTTAGTCATCACAAAACTCAAATGAAGTGAAAAGTCCAAAAAACAGAGTTTGAAAATAAAGTCATTTGCAAAACATTATGAAAGTGGGTTTGGCAAAATTAAAATTTAAAAGCTCCATGTATAAATAATTTCTCCAAATGTTTAAAGCTCATTTGCACTCCAACAACAAAGAGAAGCAAGGCAAAGCGATTTTGGTGAGCAGGTGACAAGTTTGGGTGAAAATCGCCCCAAGTTGCTCGGCGCAGCGCACTGGGCAGGAGGCGCGGCGCACTGGGCCTTAGACTCATGTGTTATTTTGCAAGGGCGCAGCGCATTGGGCTGGATGTGCGTTGCACACAGCTAGAGAGCCCGAAAACTGTCAAAACTCGCTCAAATCGCCCAAAAACACATGGATTTGCCTTGTTACAAGTAGGTAGAGCCTCCATCATTGTTTTTTATCCAAGTTTGGTGCTTGCTTCATGGTGGTTGATGAATGGTGATTGTTTAAAGAGATCAAACCCTACCATTTGAAATTCCTCAAAGAAACTTGCTGCTAGGGTTTTGATTGACTGTTTTGCCACCAAGTTCACTCCCTTATCCCATTTTTCCATTGATTTCATTATTCCCTAAGTTCCCCTACCCCCTAAATTCACTAATCCCCTATCCCAAGTTCCCTTTCCCAAAATCCCAATTGTAAATTCCCAAACCCTAGACTCATACTTAAAACTCCCCAAACTACAGTCTCATTCCCTGTTCCCTTAAATAACCCTACCTCAACAGTCCCTAATTCCACTATTTTTCCCTCCCCTTACAGTCCCTCATTTCACTGTTTTCCCTTGGTGGCAGAGGTCAAACACATCACCAAAAACAGTTCAAGACAGTTTGACATATCAACACCTACTTTTCCAAGGCAGTTTATCTACCAGTATGATTATGAAGAGGAGACCCAAAGTGACTCACCCACAGAGGGACATGCACCCAGGAGGCCTCATAGAGGTGGAAAACATATCAGAGAAGAACCAACCACTCTTGCTGAGTTACAGGCCTGCCCTCTTGCCATCTTTTGTTTCCAGCATCAGTCATGTTATGAATTTTGTGAGAAGGTTGCTAATATTTAGTTTCATCATGAGTTGGCCCACTTGTTTGTACTGCATTTACATGGTGATCAAGCCACTCTAGCTGGTGTCACTTTCACATTAACACCAAAATCCATTTCATTAGCAACCGGCATACCTAACATTGGAGAGCCATGGAACAAGAGGCAGAAAATTGACCGGCAGCATTATGAACCGTACATCAAGCCCGACTTTTTGAGACAACTCAAGAGAGTGTTTCCTTTTCGGTACCTCAAAGATGAATATGCTCCTTTAATGAAACTCATCATGAAGTATTTCAGCTGTGAGGGTCGGTTCTCCCGCTTATATGCTTATCATATCAGGCTGCTGATGCATTTTACCCGAGTACGAATGATGAACATTCCTTACTTCATGTGCTGAAACATAGAGAAGATGACCACCCTTGTGCAGCACAAGACCCCTCAGCAACAGTTCAACAATATTTATCATTTTGCTCTCATCAAAATTGTGGTCGTTCATCAGCTTGGTTTACAGGGCATCACTTGGGATGACTTCATCTCTCGTGAGTTTTTCAGAGCTTCACAGGGACCTTCAAAGGCTGGGCATGAGACAGGTGGACCTTCCTATCAGCATGAGGGCCATGAGACACAGACCGCTAGTGTGCCAGTGTTCATCACCTATCAGAAGGGCACTAGATGGTTGTTTGCAGTAGCAAAGCGAGTGTTATCTCCACCCGGAGTGGAAGGGGCCTCACTTCCATCATCATCACAGCAGGTTTAGGACCGAGGCAAGAGGCCACAACAGGAGGAAGGACCATCAGGTGAGCGGGAGACTGATTTCATCCTCATTGAGGGTGATGATACCGATATGGGCCCGCAAAGCACAAATGTTAGAGAAATCATTAAGGAGCAACAGACGGACATTGATGCCTTGTCTACCAACTTGGATAGAGCCCAATGGACTATACAATACCTAGAGCAGAGGAATAATCAACTTGAGGACCAGCAGGCGATTATGGAGTTGCAAAACATTCGGGAGAATCGCCAAGCTGCCCAACGGAGGAGGGTGGAGTTCACTTCATTGGAGAAAGAGATTAATGCTGATAGGGAGTCATGGCTTGAAAGAGTCAATATCCACTTGGAGAGGAAGCTGGAGAAGGCCATCAATGAAAAGAATATGCTTAGAAACCTGTCATATCATTACTTGTCCCGGAACTTGGTGTGCCAAGCGAGAATCAAGAGTTTGAAAGCAAAGTTGAAGAGAGAATCAAGGAGGAAAAAAGAGGATGAAGGACTTCAGATATTGGCTGAGGCTTCCTTGGCCCAACATCATGCTTGATAGAGAAGACTCAGCCCAAATTTCAAGAAATTTGGAGCAATTTTTGCATTTTGGAAATTTTTGGCACAAAAAACAGGTTTTTCTGCCCTATGCATCATGCCACGTGGCGCTCGCTTTTGCTAGGGGCTTCCAAATCACAAAAGCTTAGCATTTTTGGATTTTTCATGAAAAATTATGCTTGCCTACCTATGGCCAAGAAATTTGGGCAGGTTTTGAACCCTCAAAAAGGTCAAAAACACTCAAAAAATGACCTCACTGCCCCTATTTTGACACACAGGAAGCAGTGTTGGGAGAATTGACTTTTGGAGGGGCAAATGGAATCCAAATTGAAAAATTCCACTTGAGTTGGAAAGTAGATAGGTATACCTTTCCAGCAAGCACACTTGGAGCTCATTTGGACATCGGGAAGGCCTCCAAAAGTGGGTCCAAACAGGCGCGACGCATAGAGAATCAGGTGCGGCGCATAGAGGAAAAATTGCCAGTTTGACCAAGTTTTGCTCTGTTTTTCGCCCAGCTTTGCCTAGTTTGACTTTTTTACTTTCCTAATGACAAATTTGTGATGTAATTTGATGTATATTGATGGATCATGATGTAAATATGTTAGATTTTCACTTGTAGAGGTAGATTCATCAGTTTAAAGGTTGTTTGAAACTGAATGAATCAGTTCCCTTGTTTCTAGAGGCATGCTGTTATGTTGCCTAGTTTCTAGTTCTCAGTTTAGAATCAGTTGGATCAGCTCCTAAACATGTGAGCTCTACCCCTAGAGGCAAGGATGAGCTACGTTTGTCTATATTATGTTGTTTTTCAATCATTAGCATGGTTGGACTCTTAAGAAAGAAAAGAAATTTATTGTACACTCATATTTCATTTTGGCTAAGGAATTGAGACCAGGATTTGTAGCACTCTTTGGGATTCATGTGGCAATTTGTCTTGGTACAGTGCTTCTCTTTGTAATTTTGAATTTTCTTATATGTTATGTATTTCATTCTCTTTCTTGTTTCTTCTGAACTAAACAAACAAGAGTGTAAGTAGAATCCATTGAAAGTGCAGTGCTCTACTTGAAGTTTGCTTTAGTTATTTGATGTTTTCAGCTGTTTGGGGAGGATCCATGATCGCTCTTGCCCTCTTCAACACCTCACCTGTCTATTCCTTCCATCTCACTCAAATTTAAGTGCCAAAACGATTGCCTACCTTGCCCCATTGAGATCTCTGCAGAACTAATCCTCAATCCCCGCACCCAAAAGCCATCTTTCCATTTGAGCCAACAAAATCACCATTTTATCAAATCAACCCCTTTTGCTCTCATACCTAGCCTAAGATCAGTAGATATTTCAGTCATCTCAAGCCCTCATCGATCATAATTTGCTGAGATTGACTCGGAAAGAGCCCTCTCCTGACCTGGTAGGGCTAGCTACCAGGCTGAGCGTGGTTTGATGTTGGTCCTGGATCCTACCTTTTCAGCTTGAGGTAAATCTAGGCACTAACAGCTTCATCAAACACAAAGTGGTTCCACTTCACTTTAACCTACTCGATTGCTCGGTTCCGGAGCATGAGCATCTTTCTTTGCAATATACACTGAGGTTCTGGCTGGAATTCTCCTTCTGCCTCCACCTGCAATACAGACTAGGCAATCACATGATCAACATCTTTAACATAATTTTTAAGCAATGACACATGGAAAACATCATGGAATTTCACGATCGTAGGTAGTGCAAGTCAATAGGCTAATGGTCCAATCCTTTCAAGAATCTTGAAATGTCCACAAAACTGAGGCGCCAACTTGGCACTTGATCCAATCCACGGGAACTCTTCTTTGGCTTGATGCGAAAGTACACCTGTTCCCCAACCTAAATCTCCTTAAACAACCTGTTTCGATTTGCATAGATTTTCTTCCTGTCATGTGCTACCTTTAGATTCTTCTTGATTACCTGCATTTCTTGTTCCATTTCTACTAATATGTCCATTCCAATCAATACCATGTTAATCGGATCACTCTAACTAATATGAGTAGTACTCTGCCCATTAAGTGCCTCAAATGGACTCATCCTTAGTGACTCTTGATATCCATTATTGTAAGTGAATTAAACCAACGGAAGGTACTCCTCCCATCTCCTTTGTTGATGCATCACATACATCTTCAACATGTCCTCCAATATCCTGTTGACCCTCTATGTTTGTCCGTTTGTCTATGGATGATAAGTTGTATTGAAGGCCAACTCTGTACCTAAACCTGCAAACAATCCTTCCAAAAAATTGAGTGAACTTGACATCCCTATCTAATACAATATCCTTTGGAACACCGTGTAATCTAACCACATCTCTGTTGAACACATGTGCCACATCACTAACTGAATAAGTAGATTTCACTGGAATGAAGTGTGCCACCTTAGTCAACCTGTCCACCACAACCATGATGGAATCATGTTGTCTAGATGTTCTCGAAAATCCTGTGATGAAGTCCATGGAAACTACCTCCCATTTCCACTTTGGAATCAATATTGGTTGTAATAACGCACCTAGATGTTTACACTTTGCCTTTACCTGTTGACAATCCAAGCATCTCGCCACAAACTCTGCCACTTCTTTCTTCAAGTTTGACCAGTAGTAGAAAGTCTTCACCATTGTCAATATCTTCTAATATCCCAGGTGATCTGAATACAGTTTCACATGAAACTCTCTCAAGATAGGCTTATTGATCTCACTATCATCTAGCACATATATCCTATCCCTAAATCTGATCAAACCATTTGTTGTGAGACGATAGTCCACATCTTGTTCACCTGTACTTGTGCATGTACCTATACTCTATTGTAACTTGTGCCTGAGTTCCATGTACTTGTTATCCTGTTGACCTGTTGTAATACCTGAGCCTGTAAATCTGTCCCATAAGAACTCATAATTGTTATGTGGTTCACTTGTATTCGCCTGTTAAGAGCATCTGCAACCCTGTTCTCTTTACCTTTGATGTACTTGATCTCAAAGTCAAACTCACTGATCGTTTCCAACCATCTATCTTGCTTGGCATTCAGATTCAATTGGTTAAATAGGTACCTCAATCCACTATGATCGCTCATTAGTACAAACGCCTGCCAAAAAGATAATGCCTCCACATATTTAATGCATGGATGATCGTTGCCAACTCAAGATCATGTGTCAGATAATTATGCTTGTGCTCATTCAATTTTCATGACTTGTAGCATACTACTTGTCCCTCCTACATAAGAACTCCACCAAGTCCTCTTTTGTAAGCATCTGTGCATACCACAAATTCTCTGTCTGGATCTGCAATCTTTAGCACTGGAGCATGTGTCAACAATTGTTTCAATTGCTCAAAACTTGTTGCACATTCCTCTGTCCATTCAAACTTCTTACCTTTCCTTTGCAATGATGTGATGGGATATGCAATCTGTGAGAAGTTCCTGATGAACCTCCTGTAATAACCTGCTAACCCCATAAATGATCTTACCTCATCCACATTCCTAGGAGATGCCCATTCCAAGATAGCCCTTATCTTCTTTGGATCTGCTACTATGCCTTCCTTGGAAACCAGATGTCCCAAGCAATGTACCTCTGTTGGAAAGAAACTACATTTTCTAAGCTTAGCATACAATTGATTCTCTCTTAGCAATCTCAATATTGTTGCTAAGTGTTCGGCACGCTCTTCTTCATTTTTAGAATATACCAGTATATCATCAATGAATACAATAACAAACTTGTCCAGATAAGGACGCAACACATTATTCATCAAGCATATAAAAGTAGTTGGAGCATTAGTCAAACCCAAAGGAACTACAAAAAACTCATAATGTCTGTACCTGGTTTGGAAAGCTATCTTGTAAATGTCATCTTCCTTGATGCATACTTGATGATATCGAGATCTCAAATCAATCTTCGAGAACACTATTGCTTCCTTCAATTGATCAAACAAATCATAAATCCTTAGCAATGGATACCTGTTCTTGATGGTCACCTTGTTCAAAGAGTGTCATCCTTCTTGACAAACAATATTAGTGTGCTCCATGGTGATAGACTTGGCCTAATGTATCCCTTGTCAAGCATTTCCTTCAATTGTAACTTCTACTTTACCAACTCTGGAGTGTTCATCTTGTATGGTGCTTTTGATGTTGGTGCTTCCCCTGGTACCAAATCAATAAAAACATCCACTTCCTCGTGAGGTGGCAACTTTCAAATCTCTAGGGGAAACACATCTTGAAACTATTGTAAAACCGGGTACCTGCTCAAAAAATCTGCATCCTCAACTTCCTTACCCTTGTTACTAGAAATATGTACCGCAAATAATACACACCCTGGTATGAACTTAAACATGAACACAAAAAATTACATATATAACCATAAATACAAAGATGCAAAAGAAATAACAATTCATTTCATTAATATCAGAATACTGAAATATGCTTACAAACTGAATGGAAAAAAACTAGCTCGGGTGATGGTAGCTTATCACTAAGAAGAGATGTGGCAGCTACATGCCTCTGAACTGTGTTACAATGAGGCTCAAGGGCCTATTTATTATTAAACAACAAGGTAAAATCCTAAACAATTGAAACCCTAAACCCAGGAGATGGAACGCCAAGAGTTTGTGGGCACCGTTGGGCAACCAACTTCTCGGGGTCGTAACTTGGTCATGTTATCTTCACTTGGCGCATACGATACCTTGTTGGAAAGGTCTCTCTGAATACTACAGGATTTGTGGCAGACCCTTGTTGATAGTGATGATCCTGCTATAGACCTAAAAAAATACCATTGTTTAGGGGGTCAAAAATACTCCGGAAGTTCAGGACTCGAAAAACTGCTAAAAATAGTAAATGCTGAAATAAACAAGGAAACATATGAAACTGACTGGAGGTATAGGTGGAATAGGCGGGTGACCACCAATATCCTCTTGGATCGTTCCTCCTTCCTTGGGAAGCAATGGTCCCCATTGCATGCAGAGCCTCAATGAGGTGAGGAAATTTTTGTTGAACCTAGTCGCTGGTGAACCACTTGCCCTAGTGAAGGAGTTGGCCTGCTTTGACAACTCAATATAGTTGGATCATCTGTTGGTGAGTGTTCTTGATCTATGTATCCATGATTTGATCAGTTGTGGCCTGTCCCATGTAGTCTAGGTTCAACTCTGTTGGTGTGAGTTATTTTACAATGTCGGATGTGTCCAACAATGGTGGAAAGTATGGTCGAAGGTGGTCTACATTGAACACTAGGCACAAACCAAGGAACGATGGAATACTGAGCTCGAAGGAATTGTCTCTCACATCCTTGGCGATGGTGTATGGCCCATATCAGAGCTGGTGAAGCTTGCGGTGGGGTCCAGCGAGGTTCTCCTTCTGCAAATGTAGTCAAACTTTATCACCCACCTGGAACTTGTGCAGAACCCAATGCTGATCATGGTGCTGCTTGTACTTAGCATTGGCTTTGTCCAGTATATCATGGACCTGCTGGAAGATATGTTGAATTTTCTCAATGAAGTTGTTAGCCCTATCTACTTCAAACTTGACACAAGCTGAATCTGTCTGAGTAGCTTCAAATGTTATGGTCACATCAATAGGACAATGGTTGAAATCCCAGCCTTACCTAAAAGGGGTTGTGGCCCGTTGAGTTGTGGAGAGATCTATTGTAGTTGTGCTGGAATAGGGGAGGCTTTCATCCCATGTGCGTGGATGCTTTGAGTTGTACATGTGCAACATGTGTACGATCATCATGTTGACGACCTCTGTTTGGCCATCATTTTGGGGATGGAAAGTCATGGACTTAGTAAGTTTGGTATCACGAGGGCTTCACTCAATGAACCTCTGACATATCACGTGCGTTCATGGCATATTAAACAATAACCTTAATTTGACTACATATTGAAAAATACCTCTAAAAATCACATTATTTAACCCCCTACCAATACAAACCCAATACATATTCCCAATTTTAAAACCCCTACTTTCACTAGATATTGTAGGTGTCCATTTTTTCATTAACATTTTTTATGCCCCTTTATATTTTTCATTAACTTTGGACTCCATTTTTTATACCTGCTAATATAAAAACCCTCTCCCCCCTATATATCCCCCAATATATTATGTCATTTTTTTCCTCAGTAAATATCCTCCAATATGAACCCACATGGTAGGATATTGCTCCCCAAGTGAGGACCCTGTGTTTGGTATCTAGCATCGACTAGAGACTTGACCAAATTGCACTCAGGAATCTGTTGTCCTGATCTAAGACAATGGAATGTGGGATCCCGAAGTGTACCCACACTCGCTAAAAGAAGAGTTTAGTAATGGCCTATGTTGTGATATTCTTCTTACAGGGTGCCATTATGGCCATCTTAGAGAATCTGTTGATGAACATGTTAACAGTGCTCGACCCGCCAACATGTGAGGGGATTTCCCCGGTAAGAAGTCCCATTTAGACCTCAGACCATTTGGTGTAGGAGTCCTAGTAGTGGGTCGTATGGTAATGCCTTGACCACGGTTTCACACATAGGCAAGTAAGATGTCCTTGTTGGTAGCAAGGGTGTGACATATTTAGTAAGTCAAGGAAGGTGCATGAGCGATTCTAACACACGGAGAGTGAGGTGAGTGTGCCCCTTGGAAACCTGTGATAACACGAAGTTAAGAAGGGAACACATGAACAAATATGCATCACAACATGGAAGGCAAGTAAGCTAGCAATCCAAAGTGATGGTTAAACCAACAACACATTTCAGAAAGATTCATACATACATAAATGAGAAAATAGCTACACATGCATGCGTAACCAAATAGATACATATATCATTTAGAGGAAACAAGATACCTGAAATACAAATACGACATATGCACGAAACGTGATGGCTCTCTTATATTAAGAAGTGTAAGTTCCAGTCATACAATACATCCATGTCCAACTACTAGTTCTGACAATGAAACATTACAACCACAACCGCCTGCTCCTCCAAAGAGATATACTAGCTTAGCGCAGTGGAGAAGCCAAGGCTCGTTACAATACTGTCCAAGCTCTCTCTAAGATAGTCTTATTGAAAGCTTGGTTGACTAAAAGCCTATACAACGAGTTATGAGGGACATTCCATTTTGTGACAGTTCATCTACCCTCATGACTCTTCATCTACTCTATGACTGTTACATCCAACTATCGACACTTGAAAAGATGTTACATTACAATGCACATGTACCCATGTGAGACAAAATGGCTTGAGCAAGCCATGCAAGACATCACTGTGACTCAAACAACTGTTGGAAGACCAGCTCTTCAACATCCTCACGGTGGTCGATAGTAGCGAACTGATGCCAAGCCCAGTAGTCCGCTATGGTGTCTGTGTGCTCTAAGGTGACATCTTTTTGGAAACAAATTCTTGCCTCCTTAACATTCGGGTACACTGCTCGGGCTCCTCTGTCCAACTCATCTGATAACACGTGCATCATTGTCTTGAGTGCGACCGGACCAATAACATACTTGTGCATGGTGTCTGCACTGATTGACAAGTCCGGGCTGGTGGTTATGCACATCAACTCGTTAAAGTACGAGTCAAGCTCTAGTCAGACCTATGCCTTTGTCTTCGCTTGGGTGAGTGTCCCAACAGATGGTATTGCATGTGCACACACAATAACATCCATACTCTTGAATACATGTGCACGGGAAGCCTGTAGTCTAGTGATGAGCTACGGGAGTTCTTTATAGTTTTGGATGCGTGCCTTCAGCTCGTCCGCTTTGGGCTTCATCATCTTAGACAAGTGAAGTGGGGCTCCCTTGTATCTCATCGTCCATGTTTTCATGTAATCAACAACAACATGCACGTTCAACATGATACGTGCTCTTCTAGCACATCGTTGCTGCCAACCGTTGAGATGGGCGACTGCCTTATGCACGATACCAAACTTGGAATACAATGCCCTCATGACTATGTCAAGGGACAATACTTCATCCAGTATTGCCTTCTTCAATTTTTCTCGGGTGGATGCAGTAACCATTTCTCCTCCTTGCTTAGCCAGTTGTAGCTCCTTAGCAATTCACTCGTTCTCAGCTATCAAGAAGCGAACACTCGAGCTAGTGGCCTTGGCATATGCTCTGGTAGCATCAGCCAATGCTGTTGGATGTTTGCGCACGTTAGACATGATCACTTGTTCCTCAAACTGCGTAGGAGATGTATGATCATCTGGCGTCAATTCTCTGCGAGATTGCACAACTCTATGTTGAGACTTGTCAAATGAGAGGTTGTGCATCTCCTCCTCCAGATTGTCTCCAAGGATTTCAGTGTCTCCTTGGTCGCTTGGGACTTGCTCTTCTTCTGGATCGGTGAAGCTGGTGGGTCAACCTCTTGATCGTGAGGCATGAGGTCAATGTCTTGCTCTATCTCTTATTGCTCCACATCCGTATCCATTTGTTCAAGTTCTTGCTCTATCTCCTGAGCGAAGTCCTACTCCTGTGATGGTTCACCCTGTCTGCCTGATGCCAGATGTTCTGATGAGTCTACAACCTGTACGGGCGTAGTTTCATCTATCTGTACAAGTTGTGCCCCTATTGTACATGTTCCTGCTACACTTCCTTCACCTGTTTGCGCATCTCCTGTTCCTTCCGGAGTTGCTCCTTCAACTCATGCAACTCCTTCTCTATTTCCTCCATTCTCCATTTCTCTCTCTGTCTTTACGCATTTCTCTTGTCGTGTTGTTCCCTCTTTGCCTCTATTGCCAAACCTATTTTTAGCACAAGTGGGTTTGCTCGGAACTTGCAACTTTTCTCTTCCTCCATGTTGTTGATAATCTTCCTCTTGCCCTTGTCGTGGACTAGTATGTTTGCCTTTGCCACTGCTGCTTCTGGTGCTCTCCAGGATGCTACTTCGTTATCCGTTCCACAGTGAGGCCAACAGGTTCATTGAGTCTGGAGGAGTTGTAACAATATCTCCAGGGGTCTTCCTACGCTCGAAGACATGCCCCGTGGATCTAGTTAAATTGTACTCTCGTGCAATGGTCTTTCACAAGACAATGTGGGTCATATGGATTGTAACTTCAGGCGTCGAATGGATATTTCTTCATATGTTCTTCTTCGACATCTGCATGCTTGAAAGTCTGTATCTCGTAAAACCCAATCCGCAACGGAGGAGCGGGCCAAGGTGCCTTATTCTTTCGGTGTAGCCTAGGTAATAACCGTGTCGAGATCTGATATACTACTTTCTGCATGACAAGCTTTTCCAAGGAAAACTTTGGTAGAACATGCAGAGCCTTCTCTGCTCTGTACATCTGTATGAAGGTGTTGGATGGTGAGGCATACCAATCAACTATGTCGATCAATGCCTCCATTGTTTCCTTCGACATGCAGGGTGGATCCTGTTCGAATATCATCTTTGCCTTCTCTAGCTAGTTGGTCTAATGCGATCACCCAACTCTGTGAGAAGGTTTTCGTGCTTTCTTGGCCATACAGATGACATGCAAAGATGACTAAGTATTGATACTCCTTCCGCAATATCTTCATCTTGTACACCTGGGTGGGTGTCATTGGTGGGCTCCAGTATTGTAGCAATAATGCTACAACTCCTGGAGCTTCCTATCTCTAATTTTATCAACCCGGTAGTTCGTACAAACTTGGAAGCGACGGTGCTGTATGCACAAGTACTAGCTCTTGTCGCAGCTGTCACTTGGTCATCTGGCACAAGTCCGCTAGGGCTCAAGCCAACTTCTATATGCTCACAGAAGAAGCTTTATGAGTGATGGACGAAAGCTAACTCAAAGGAGGCTAATCTATTTGCAGAAAGGAAACTGAAAGCCAACAAAGCATGGAAACCCTAATAAACCCTAATTTGACTAGCTAGACCCTTACTATGCAAAACTGTGAATGAAACCACTACCAATAATGCCATTACTTGCAGTGAACTGAAATACATGCATCTAAGCTACTTGCATCTGAAAAGACATGTTTTTGTATTTTTTCATTAAGTGGTTGGATTTATTGTGATGATGCTTTTGATTAGGGTTTGGTTGTGCAGGAGCGGTTTGAATGGAAGGAAAGCACGGGCAAGGTCAGGATGGCTAGGGGAGGTCCCAGAGGGTCTCTAGCATCAGTCCACAGAAGTCTACCACGTTCGGATGCTCAGCAACCGAGTTTGCAGGCTTCCACAGGAAGTCTGCAGGGGATCCTACAGGAAACTCAGGGATTTCTACAGGAAGTCTGTGCAATTCTACAGGATGTTTGACCGTGGAAGTTTTGGGAGATGGTGAAGTGTTGGAGTGGTGTGGGAGGATAGGTGAGATGGAGATGGAACTGGTGATGGCTCAGGAGCAGAGAAGTCAGATGGAGAAAGAGTGCATGCAGTGGTTTGATGGCTGGAAGGATGGGATCAACGAAAGGTTAAGTAAATGAAGCTACGTGGCAATGGATGAGTTGGAGGGTAAATGAGCTGGACAGAGGCCGAGTAGGCGGCTTGAGGAGAGATCAAGAAGAAGAAGAAGGAAGTGGAATGATATGGAGCAGCGTAAATGAAACAAATGACTTATGTCTTACACCAAAAACGAGAATTCGTTAACCTATGATAACTGTGCCATTAAACCTATGAACAGCAATGGAAAACCAAGAAAAGAAACTCGTGCATGGAAGTGGAATGTAGAAGTATGGTTCAATATCAAAAGTGCATGGATGGATCTTCAACGAAAATGACTATGTTGCAGCTTGCATGAACGTGAGAAGAAATGCGTTTCTTTTTGGTGGTTGGTTATGGACTGCACCCCAATCCCTAAGCAGAGATGGCAGTGAGCTCTAACAACCTTTTTCTGGAGCTCCAATGAATTATATCTATCCTCTTCTAACCTAAGCAACTGGAAACAAATTCACCATAAACTAATCCTATTCAATCTTATGAAAAAGACTAAATTAACAGACTGTAAATTCGAATTGCATGTTAAAGTAAAAACTCAAAGTGCTGGAACGAAATGCAAATAACATTACAACACCGAGGAGATCTATTGCTCTCAGGTTGGGCCCTAACCTGAGAGCTATAGCTCCCTTAGAAACTCAGAATGAGATCAAAATCTGCCTGCCTTTATTCATAAACAAAAATCTGATGTCATGCCAAAACTGGCTTACAAAAGGAACAAAACACCGAGCTGTAGCTCGTACTTCCAAATTACAAGAGCAATACAAAAGTTCAAAAAGCTTCTATCCAAGGCTACGGCCTCAGTATTTATGCAAAATGATAGTCCAACAGGTTTCCTTGATTTGTGGAGCTCGACTGTCCAACTGAAGGTTAAACTGCTGATCCTGTAGGACAGTTGTAACTGCTGTTCCTGTAGAACAGTTGTAACTGCTGTTCCTGTAGAACAGTTGGCTACCTCTAAGCTCGGTGGGGAGATTGGTTGGAGCTCGGAGCTATGGTGGGAATCACGAGGAAGGTCCCCAAGACTGTGGACATCCTCTCCTAAAAACCAGCAGTGCCACCTTATTGTCTCCTTTCTCGTGGTCTTTGCTCCCTTTTAATGCCAAAAACCTGAAATCATCATGTATTAGTCACGTAGATAGAATGCCTACCCTTCTTCCTACAAACAACACGAATAAACCAAGAAATGAATGCATAAGCAATAAAAAATGAATGGTTTGAGCAAAGCAAGTAGGCCAAATGAGCCCAAATTGTACCAAAAATTGGGGCTCATCATCACCCCCCAGCTAAACTATTTGCTCATCCTTGAGCAACTTTGCTCTGGCTCCTCGTCTTTGGCCGAGAACTAGAGCCCGGATCATGCTTTTCCTTTCCTGTTTTTAGCGGCCCTGCCGTTTCTGCTGAGGGTGGCGCTTCTTCCCCCTTCCCCATTTCCTTGAGCCGGGCTTCGGAAGGCGATTGGCCTATCTTTCGTGTCCAGGAAGTTATTTTTGGGCTTCCCTTCTCGGGGGCGGCTGATGTTTTAGAGGGGGTTCTTGCACTGGGTGAAGTAGGGACATCCCCCAAAATGGTTTGGCTGCTGGGTGGAGGCTGTGGCTTGCCCGTGGTTTTCCTCTTGCTTCTCCTGGCTTCATATGGTAGAGGGGTCTCCCTCTCTCTCTTCTCCTTCGGTTTTGGAGGTGTACTGAGGGCGGCCAGCGCCGCTGCTGCCTCCTTTTCGAGAATACCACCCTTCTCTTTCTTGCGTTTGGCCCTCTCGGAGCTCCTTGTAGAGGGCCCCTCCTTTTTAGATTTCGGGCTTCCTGTAGAAGACCCTGCTTTGCCCACTGCCGGGCCCCCTGTAGAAGATTCTTTCTTTCCCGATTTTGGGCTTCCTGTAGAAGACCCGGCTTTAGCCACTCCCGGGCTTCCTGTAGAAGCCCCTGCTTTGGTAATCTTCGGGCTTCCCGTAGAAGGTCCTTTCTCTGTCTTCAGGCTTCCTGTAGGAGCCTGTTTCTCGATGACTTTCGGGCTTCCTGTAGAAGCCCCTTTTTCCAATTTCGGGCTTCCTATAGAAGCCTTTGTCTCTGTTTTTGGGCTTCCTGTAGAAGCCTTTGTCTTTGTTTTTGGGCTTCCTGTAGAAGCCTGTTTCTCAATGATCTTCGGGCTTCCTGTAGAAGCCTTTGTTTTTGTTTTCGGGCTTCCTGTAGAAGCCTGTTTCTGCTTCCCTGTAGACACAGGTGTCTCCACCTCTGCTTGCTTGCCTGCCTGAGTTTTGCTTTTTGCTTTGGTTGCAGGTGCTGTTGAGGTACTTGGGCTGACGTGGACCACCTCAGCTTTGTCCATTCTGCTCTTCATCCTCTTTTCTCTTGCTGACAAGATAGGTGTGCCACCTTTTTCTTTGTCCTCCTTTTCCTCATGCTTCTTCCTTTGTTCTTTCTTCTGTACTGTGGTCGGGGTCTTCTGGCCTTCTTCTCTCTGTTCCTCGGCCACTGCTTCTTGTTCCTCACTGCTGGAGGAACCCGTTTCTTCGATCAACATTTTAATGTCCCCATCTTTCGTCAAATTCCGGAAGGATTCCCATGAGAGGGGGACCTTATATGAGTGCAGCGCATCCTCCACAAGAAGCTTGATCAACCCATGGTGGGCTATCTGATCTGGTATGCCCTCTTTCAGCTTTGTGGCACACTCCATTAGAGACTGCAATAGAAAATAAGGGATGCTCAGTTTTTGTTCTACAGGAAGATCAATTCGGTGCCTCAATTCAGTGAGCAGCCGAAAGTGATATGCATACATGATGCTGAAACGGCCTTCACAAGTGATATATTTCATGATTTGCAAACTGACTTCATTCCATGGTGGCAACAGGCTCGTTCTTCGCACCCCATTTTTGTCCTCCGAGAATTCTTCCTCAGGTGGAAAGAATTCTTTCTTTGCCTGCTGGCTCAGCTTTCTTTCTTCCTTATCCCACGGCAAACCCATAGGAAGTTCTGTGATCCGACTGATATGTTCCGGGGTGAGCTTGAGGCTTAGACCTCTGAAGTTCACTGTGGCCAGTGTCTGGGATTTCGGCTTCAGAGCCTGCAAGAATTCTTCGGCCACTTCATCATCGTAACCTTGCAGCTTATCACAAAAAGACATCCATTGTGCTCTGGTGAAGAGCTCTACCACTGCCGGATTTTCCCTTAATTTGGTTGAATCAGTGGGTTCCCGTCTTATAAACCCACCCGGCATGATGAACACGGTTTTTTTAATTAAAGGTGGCAAATGCAAACGAGATTTGGTCTATTAAGACAGAGCATGCACATAATCCACAAAATTCAACACAGCCTACTTATACTGACATCCTGTAGAACGACAACATAGGCACAGCAAACAACAATTCCACCAATATCTTTATGACCAGACTGTGGACGATGGCCTTGCCACTCTTACTAACCAATTGCATGAAAAGTTCAGGGTTACCTCTTTAATTGGCCACCTTTTTTCCGTGAGGCACCCGCTTCCCTGTAGAAGACTGCGTTCCTGTAGAGACTGCGTTCCTGTAGAACTGCGTTCCTGTAGAAACTGTGCGCAATTCTCGGGGAGGACTGTAGTTGGCCCGCGCTCGAGGTGTGCTTCACCGGCGTTCTGGTAGCCAACAACTCGGCGTATCAAAGTGCAGAGGAGATCAGAATAGCCACCTGAGTTTGAAGTGGTGGTTGATAAATGCATGTGCATGATCTAGCCGATTAGATTTTGAATCGGCGCAATCCGTGGCGCGGGGGGTGAGCTGTCCCCGTCGGACCGTTGGGCGACGTCATCCATCATTCGCCTGCGTATTCACTTGCTGCCGCATCCATTCCCACAGATTTACCGCCGCCTTTTCCTGTTAAACTCTTGCTTCCGACGGGAGTGTTCTCACGTGCGTGCCGCACATTCTCTTTGTCGTGGCCGCCACCCAATCATCCAATTACACCATAACTAGCCGACGTGGCCAGTCGACTGGCCATACGGCCGCTCAACCATTCACCTTTACGCCATGCAAACAATTCAAAGTAAAATTCATGCGATTTGATGGAAGAAAGGGTTGAGACACTTACCTGCGTGGCTGCACACGATTTTTCCAGTCTTTGGACGATGGTGAGTGGATCTACCTGCTGCATGCGAACCTACACAGACCCGGAGGCTCGTGGTTAAAGGCTGCCGACGATGGAGTGGATGCTTGGGTTGCATGCGCCCGCGTTTCCTTGTAGATGGCGGTGCTGTGAATGGTATCCACTCTAGCAGGTTGAACTGTTACAGGATTCCCGCGAGGTGTCTCGTAACAGTTCTTTCTCCTTGGGTGCATGCTGCACGACGGAGGATCTGGCCGTTCAATCACGTTCCCGGAGCTCTTGATGCCTGTGGTATGAGATCTCAGCGCTTGTTTATCTTTGAAAATGGCTTTTCCCGCGAGAACTCATCGATCTTCTTTGTTGGTGCAGGGAACTTGGTTGCATGTCGACAAGGATGGTGGAGCAAGGTGACAGTGATGTGCAAAGGTGCCAACAGAGGCTTGCATGCATCCAAACCAATCCGTAGTCGCTAAATCTCCTTTTAAGATGAATTCTGAGCCGTCCCAAACTTCTACAGGAAGTTTCCTGTAGAACACAGAGCTTCCTGTAGAAAGTTCGGCCTTCCTGTAGAAAGTCTGTACTTTCCTGTAGAAAATCCGCGCCTTCCTGTAGAAAGACTGCATCTTCCTGTAGAAAGACTGCATCTTCCTGTAGAAGATTCAAACCATGATAAAATTGCACATACCTTGAAAAAACATGGGTACCCTTGGAGGAGGTGCTGGTGAGGTCTCTTGACAGCATGATAAGGACCCTTGGCTTTGAGTTGAAGGGCTTCCTCTCCTCCATAGAACATCTGCAACCTGCATGCAATTTTACCATATTTTGCTTATTGTTTTTTTTTTTTTTTTGAAAGATAACAGGGGCACCTCAAAGAGGTTTTCACCCGTGCCATCTGCCCTGAGCGCCTCAGAGAGGTTTTCACTCAAGGATCTTTTTCAAACTTTTCCTTTTTTTTTTTTTTTTGAAAGACAATAGGGGCGCCTCAATGAGGTTTTCACCCCTACCACCTGCCTTGGGTGCCTCAGAGAGGTTTTCACCCAAGGATCTTTTTATTATTATTATTTTTTTTTTTTTTTTTTTCATATCCCTCAGGGTATGCCAAAAGCAGAGGCAGAACCCCTCTCTAGGACCAATACAGATTTCTCCACGGTTTTGATGAACTCTTGTCTTGAGAGAGGTCTCCTGTAGATCTTCAATCGATGCCCATTGACAAGCATGGGAATGGCTTCCTCATCAATGGTTCGAATGAGGACAGATCCATTGTCATGGCATTTCTCCACTGCATATGGTCCTAGCCATCTGGTTCTCAGCTTCCCCTTGAAGTCTTTGTATCGGGAGTCATACAACAAAGCCCAATCTCCCGGCTGAAATTGCTTGTCATGGAGATGTTGGTCATGCCACACCTTTCTCTGAAGTTGAACCACTTTTGAGTGAAGGAGGGCCTGCATTCGGTGCTCATCCAGGCCATTCAGCTGCAGTAGCCTTTCTTGTTGTGCATGGCTGAGATCTAGGTCCAGCTGAGCTGCCATCCTCAAAGTGTTGTATTCAAACTCAATAGACAGCAAAGCTTTCTTCCCATAGACCAGCTCATACGGTGTGAAGCCGGTGGTGGTCTTCCAAGTGGTGTTGTAAGCCCATGTGGCTTCAACCAGGCGATCTGCCCAGTCCTTTCTGCTGCTGCTCACCACCTTAGTCAAGATCCCTTCTAATGCTCTATTGGTGACTTCCACCTGCCCATTTGCTTGCGGGTGATAAGGGGTGGAAGTCCTATGCTTGATCTTGTGATGAGCTAGTAGATCTTCAACCAAGTTGGAGGTGAACTGGCTCCCTTGATCGGTGACCAGCTCTCTTGGATAGCCAAACTTATAGAAGATGTTTTCTCTTAGGAACTCGGCCACCTTTTCTTTTGTTGCTGCTTTGATTGCTTTGGTCTCGGCCCACTTTGTCAAATAGTCAGTACACACAATGATGTAAGTCCTTTGCCTCGAAGAGGGGTTGATTGGGCCCACAAAGTCCATGCCCCACTTCTCAAATGGCTCAAGAGTCACTTGAGGTTGGAGAGGCATCTCATCCCTTTGGGTCGGTTTCCCCATTCTTTGGCATTGGTCACACTGACTGACATATCTTCTGACATCTTGATGAAGTGTGGGCCAATAGTAGCCTGCCTGCAGGATTTTGAAGGCAGTTCTCTTTGCTGCAAAATGTCCTCCACAAGGCCCATCATGACAAGTGAGGAGGATATCAAAGACTTCCTCCTCCCTTACACAACGCCTTAAGATCTGATCGGGGCCAAGCTTGAACAGATTGCCCCCGATCCAAGTAAATGAGGCACTTTTTCTGATGATTCTGCTCTTCTCTCTGGAAGATAGGTGTGGAGGGAACTGTGCTGAAACAAGATAGTTTGCTATATCAGCAAACCATGGAGAGAGTACTGAAATAACAAACAGATGTTCATCGGGCATCTGGTCATCCACTGTTCCATCCTCATCTGCAAACAAATCCAATCTAGATAAAAAGTCAGCAACAACATTTTCTCTACCTGGTTTGTCAACAATGGTCAAATCAAACTGCTGCAATAAAAGTAACCATCTAATAATACGAGCATTCACATCTGGTTTATTCATTAAATATCTAATTGCAGCATGGTCAGTATGTACAAAGGTCTGGTAACCAGTAATATAATGTCGGAACTTGTTCAGTGCATGGACCACAGCCAAGAATTCTTTCTCGGTTACAGTGTAATTCAGCTAAGCTTTGGACAAGTTTTTGCTAACAAAGTAAATGGCATATGGAAGTTTCTGCTCAACTTGTCCTAAAGCTGCACCTATGGCTTTGTTCGAGGCATCAGTGTGGATGTGGAAAGGTAGGGCCCAGTTTGGACCTCTCAGGATTGGGGCTGACACCAACTTGTCCTTCAATTCATTTAAAGCCCTCTGACAATCGTCAGTCCAATTAAACTCCACATCTTTTGCCAACAGGCCAAACAATGGCGAGGCTAGCTTGCTGAAATCTTTAATGAATCTCCGGTAGTATCCTGCTAATCCCAAGAAACTCCGGACATCCCTTACCTTTTGAGGAGGTGGAACCCTCTTGATGAGAGCAATTTTGTTAGGATCCACCTGCAACCCTTGGCAAGAAATGGTATGGCCTAGCACGGTCCCTTCAGTCATTAGGAATTCACATTTTTCAGGACTAAGGGACAAGTTCATCTCGGTGCATTTGGTTAGGACTTTTCCCAGGTTGGACAATGCTTCCTGGAAGTTGGCCCCATAAGGAGTAAAGTCATCCATATAGATTTCTACTGCATCATGGACCAGCTCCGAGAAGATGCTCAAGACAGCTCTCTGAAAGGTAGCAGGAGCATTGCATAGCCCAAAGGGAAGGACTCGATAGGCAAAGGTACCCCAAGGACAAGTGAAGGTGGTCTTATCTTGGTCTTCCGGGCTGATTTGGATTTGGTTGTACCCGCTGAACCCATCCAGGAAAGAGAAGAACTTCTTTCCTGCTAGTCCATCCAACACTTGATCTATGAAAGGTAGAGGGAAATGGTCCTTCTTGGTAGCTTTGTTCAGTTCTCGGTAGTCCACACAGATTCTCCATTTCCCATTTTTCTTGGGAACCAACACTAGAGGGGACACCCATTCACTATCTGAGATGGGGTAGATGAACCCGACATCCAACAGTTTTTGCAATTCTTCCTTGACAATGTCCTTAAGGGCTGGATTCATTCTCCTCTGGGGTTGCCTAACCGGTTTACAATCCTCTTTGATGTATATATGATGGGTACAGACCGAAGGATGGACTCCTTTCATTTCCTTATAGCTCCAAGCAAAAGCATCTAGGTGGTTGGCCAACAGACTACACAGCTCCTTTTCCTAGGAAGGAGATAGGGAGGAGCTGATCTTCAATGCTTTCTCAGGGCCGAACTCCACATTCTTGACTCTGGGAGTAACAGGGTTGGTTGTACAAAGATCCACTAAGGTGCTGGCTTGGGCATCCTCCACCAATTTCTCTAAGGGTAGTGCACTGGAAGGTGGATTCTGGATCAAGGTCTCGATCAAGTCATCCTCGGTTGGGGGGTCTCTTCTAGTGGTATCTAAGGTGCACAGAGGTGCTGAGTACACCTCGTCTTCCTCTCCTTCTTCCAACCAGAGTGGTAAGTCATGCTCTAAGGAGGGTTGGGCAGGAGGGTATAGGACTAGCTGCTTGGACATGGGACCATTTTTGATGGTCATGTTTCCTGCACGACAACTTATGTAAGCATCTGCAGTAGCTAACCAAGGCCTTCCAAAAATGAGAGGATATCCAGTAAGCTTGGCCTTTGGTTGCAGAACCAGGAAGTCTGCAGGGTATTCCCAAGAGTCAATAGAGACCAAGACATCCTCCACAATCCCTTCGGGAGTCACGGTGGAGCGATCTGCTAATTGCAGTACTGTCGAGGTCTTTCTCAAGGAACCCTGAAGATTAAGTTTAAGCATGGTATCCCTGGTCATCACATTAATGGCAGCCCCCAGATCAATCAAGGTGTGAGGTATAATGGTGCCATTGATGTGAACATCTACTACAGGACTTCCAGGATCTAGGTACTTTGGGCAGATGACTTGTCCTAACATAAGGTCAGACAGTTGTCCTATGACATTGATAGTTGAGGCATCTTTCTTCCGTCTGCCTGGGTGTTTGAAACACTTCTCCTTAACCAGTTTGTTGTATATTGGCACATCCTTGATGGCTTGGAGAAGTGGTATTTTTACACACAACTGCTTGAGCTCACCCAGAATCTCATCCTCCTCTGGGTTGGGTTGTGTGGTGGCTGTTAGTCTCTCAGGAAAGGGTGGAATAACCTTCGGTTCACTTTCCTGTTTATCTTCCTCATCCTCTGGGGGAGGAGGTTGACGATCTGGTAGAGTCTTTCCAGATCGAAGATTGATCTCCTGGATCTCCACAGCATAGGTAGGGCATGAGGTTTCCCCAGTGTATACCTGCTGGGCCTGTCTATTGTTGGGGTTCGGGTTCGGTTGAGCAGGCATTTGAGGTTGCCTTGGAGGAGCAGGAGGTAATGGCTGAGGTTGAACTGGTGGTGGAGGCAAGATGGCAGGAGGAGTGTTGTATTGGGGCCTCCACCCCGACTGAGGTGCATTCCGTTGAGGCTGTGGCTGGGCATGTGAGTGATATGAATGAGAAGTAGGTTGAGTGGGGTACTGAGGTGGATAAGACCATGGAGGAGGCATGGACCATGAAGGATGAGCAGGGGGACCCCAGGAAGGCATAGGAGTCGATTGGTTGGGGCTGTAATAAGCTTGAGATGCCCCTTGCATCCCCTGCTGATAAGGTCTAGATCCTTGTGGCCTCCTTTGGTTGAGGTAATAGAGAGGCTCTTTGGGAGCTTCTGTCCCTTGGTACATGGCTTTAAACCCAGGTAAGGTTGGACACTGATTTGTGGGATGGTCCTCCTCACAAACGAAACACACTTCAACCGAATGCAATGGACATTCGTTCTTAGGGTGTCTCCTTGTGCACCTAGGGCAGAAGACAGCCAAGGCTCTCTCAGCTTCTTCTTTCTTTTGCTGAATCCTGAATGTGTCAAGCTGCATGGCAATGGTCTGTCTCACCTCACTCTTGAGATCTTCTAATTGATTTGCAAGCTCATGTTTGGAGAAAGGGACACTAGTTGAGAGGTGGTTTCCTCTACCTCGTTTCCGAGCTGCCCTGGAGTGGTTTCTAAATACAGTCTTGATGTCCTCATAAGGCAGTTGGTAAATGTCCCCCCCAGCTAACATGTGAAGGGTATCTAAGAGGTCTTCAGGGACTCCTCGGAGCAGGACCAACTTGAGGGATTCAGGGTCAAGTGTGCACCTGGACCGCTTATAGCTTAGTTGGAACCTCTCCTCATAATCCTCTAAGGACTCATCATTTCCCATGGTCATCCGAAAGATTTCCCCCTTTGTTTCCTTGGACCTACAGTAATCCCGGTACTTGGTGTTGAAAGCTTGCTGCATCTGAGCCCAAGTGGTGATACTATTCCCAGGTAAGCCCATGAACCAGCGTAGTGCTGCATCCTTAAGAGTGGAAGGGAAAAGTTTCAACTTTTGCTCATCTTCAGTATAGTCATAGGTTCTACAAAGGACAGCAAACTCAAACAGGAAGGTATCCGGATCTTCAGTGGTCAGCCCATGGAAGTGAGGTAAGGCGGAGGGGCTAATGTTCTTCATTTTCATCTCTCCATTGGTCTCTCGGATGGGGAAGGCACCTTCTATTCTCTCATCGTCTCTTCTATTGTCAGCCATAGCTTCAGATGGAGTGGTCTCTAACTCTTCTTCTACTATAGGATCTTTGGATATCTCAAGATGTTCAACTATAGGTTCTTCTGGGTCACTGTCACCAAAGAAGAGAGAAGGGTGACTCAGTGATGTGGTGGGGGTGTTTGGTAGGAATTTGCCTGATCTATCTCGGTTCCTACGAGGCATGAAATGGAAAAGACTTTCTTTTTTTTTTGATTGTTTTTGCTTTGCTTTTCTTTTGGTACCTGCAAAACTGAGACAGATTGATCTACAACTAACTATGAAAGATGCAGAATTAAACTGAAAGCAGGAAAGAACTATTCTACTTTGCTCAAATGAAATTGCAAGAATGGAAATGCTAGTCTACGCTTGCAGAAAGGAAATGCTAATCTATGAAAGCAGGAAATGCTAATCTATGAAAGCAGGAAATATCTATGCTACTTTTGCAGAATGGAAATGAAGTAAACTACTTGGCAGAAGGCAAGAGTAAGAAAGTAGAAGAAAAGCAACAATTACTAATACTCTGACGCTTCCCCGGCAACGGCGCCAAAAAGATGGTGGGCTCCAGTATTGTAGCAATAATGCTACAACTCCTGGAGCTTCCTATCTCTAATTTTATCAACCCGGTAGTTCGTACAAACTTGGAAGCGACGGTGCTGTATGCACAAGTACTAGCTCTTGTCGCAGCTGTCACTTGGTCAGCTGGCACAAGTCCGCTAGGGCTCAAGCCAACTTCTATATGCTCACAGAAGAAGCTTTATGAGTGATGGACAAAAGCTAACTCAAAGGAGGCTAATCTATTTGCAGAAAGGAAACTGAAAGCCAACAAAGCATGGAAACCCTAGTAAACCCTAATTTGACTAGCTAGACCCTTACTATGCAAAACTGTGAATGAAACCACTACCAATAATGCCATTACTTGCAGTGAACTGAAATACATGCATATAAGCTACTTGCATCTGAAAAGACATGTTTTTGTATTTTTTCATTAAGTGGTTGGATTTATTGTGATGATGCTTTTGATTAGGGTTTGGTTGTGCAGGAGCGGTTTGAATGGAAGGAAAGCACGGGCAAGGTCAGGATGGCTGGGGGAGGTCCCAGAGGGTCTCTAGCATCAGTCCACAGAAGTCTACCACGTTCGGATGCTCAGCAACCGAGTTTGCAGGCTTCTACAGGAAGTCTGCAGGGGATCCTACAGGAAACTCAGGGATTTCTACAGGAAGTCTGTGCAATTCTACAGGATGTTTGACCGTGGAAGTTTTGGGAGATGGTGAAGTGTTGGAGTGGTGTGGGAGGATAGGTGAGATGGAGATGGAACTGGTGATGGCTCAGGAGCAGAGAAGTCAGATGGAGAAAGAGTGCATGCAGTGGTTTGATGGCTGGAAGGATGGGATCAACGAAAGGTTAAGTAAATGAAGCTACGTGGCAATGGATGAGTTGGAGGGTAAATGAGATGGACAGAGGCCGAGTAGGCGGCTTGAGGAGAGATCAAGAAGAAGAAGAAGGAAGTGGAATGATATGGAGCAGCGTAAATGAAACAAATGACTTATGTCTTGCACCAAAAACGAGAATTCGTTAACCTATGATAACTGTGCCATTAAACCTATGAACAGCAATGGAAAACCAAGAAAAGAAACTCGTGCATGGAAGTGGAATGTAGAAGTATGGTTCAATATCAAAAGTGCATGGATGGATCTTCAACGAAAATGACTATGTTGCAGCTTGCATGAACGTGAGAAGAACTGCGTTTCTTTTTGGTGGTTGGTTATGGACTGCACCCCAATCCCTAAGCAGAGATGGCAGTGAGCTCTAACAACCTTTTTCTGGAGCTCCAATGAATTATATCTATCCTCTTCTAACCTAAGCAACTGGAAACAAATTCACCATAAACTAATCCTATTCAATCTCATGAAAAAGACTAAATTAACAGACTGTAAATTCGAATTGCATGTTAAAGTAAAAACTCAAAGTGCTGGAACGAAATGCAAATAACATTACAACACCGAGGAGATCTATTGCTCTCAGGTTGGGCCCTAACCTGAGAGCTATAGCTCCCTTAGAAACTCAGAATGAGATCAAAATCTGCCTGCCTTTATTCATAAACAAAAATCTGATGTCATGCCAAAACTGGCTTACAAAAGGAACAAAACACCGAGCTGTAGCTCGTACTTCCAAATTACAAGAGCAATACAAAAGTTCAAAAAGCTTCTATCCAAGGCTACGGCCTCAGTATTTATGCAAAATGATAGTCCAACAGGTTTCCTTGATTTGTGGAGCTCGGCTGTCCAACTGAAGGTTAAACTGCTGATCCTTTAGGACAGTTGTAACTGTTGTTCCTGTAGAACAATTGTAACTGCTGTTCCTGTAGAACAATTGGCTGCCTCTAAGCTCGGTGGGGAGATTGGTTGGAGCTCGGAGCTATGGTGGGAATCACGAGGAAGGTCCCCAAGGCTGTGGACATCCTCTCCTAAAAACCAGCAGTGCCACCTTATTGTCTCCTTGTCTCCTTTCTCGTGGTCTTTGCTCCCTTTTAATGCCAAAAACCTGAAATCATCATGTATTAGTCACGTAGATAGAATGCCTACCCTTCTTCCTACAAACAACACGAATAAACCAAGAAATGAATGCATAAGCAATAAAAAATGAATGGTTTGAGCAAAGCAAGTAGGCCAAATGAGCCTAAATTGTACCAAAAATTGGGGCTCATCAGTCATCCTGAATTTAGCTAGTTCCTTCACCCAGTTCTTCAAGATATCTTTGGAGTTGGCATTGCTGCTGAGTAAGCTGAAAGGTGTCTCATAGTGATCACGGGCCTCGACATCTAATACATCTCATCATAATCCTGTGCCTTGAAGGTAGCAATCTCTGTCCCATTGACACTGCTCAATGCCTTTGTCTCAGGATCAGTGTGCAAGACGATCCAATGTATCATGTCCGCGCATGGGAGCACGTGATACCTGAATGCAATCTGGTACAAGCCGGACTTGTGGATGTTCACATAGACTTGGAGCTCTTCGAGGTCTTCCCCAAATGTGCATGCAAATGCATCCTTGACCTCTTGCCATTTCAGCTTGATGTCCTTTTCTACAATCATCTTGGTATCTTCATAGATCGGTAAACTTGTAGACACTCACTCAATTGCTACTGCAGTTGCACTTCCGTCAGTGTCCTTTGATACTACTCTCTTGGAGGCCATTGATCCTAAAATTCTAAGAGGCAAACAAACATCTACTAGATCTAGAGACAAAGTGACAAGCATGGCAAAAAATATGCTAGCTAAAACCAAAGAAAACTTGAGGAACGACATGCAACATACCTGGGGATTCACTGAAAAGGATTGCGCAAATTTTCATGGGAGGCTGGGAGACTGGCTGCAAAAACTGTGTAAAAGGCAGTCTGGGCTGTCTGGGAGGCTGGCTGGCTACTGGAATTGCGTAATGCGCAATCCAGGCTGGCCTACTGGCTGCTCGAACTATGCAATGCATAATTTTCAGCAGGCAATGGTTGCAGGCATAGTGATTGCATTACGCAATTTTCTAGGCCAACAATCATTGTCCCTCAGAATTGTGCAATGCAAGACTGGGGGATAGTCACTAGGCAAAAATGCGCATTTCCTGAGAGGAAGATAGAGCCTTCCCTCTCAAGATTGCGCAATGTTGTCTCGGTGAGGCAAAGTTCAGGCCAAGGCTACCCAGACCTGCTGATGCGCAACTGAAAGCAAATGTGAATGTGAATGCATGGTGATATTGAGTGTAAGCAAGAGTGAATGATAGTGCATGCAAACAGTGAATGAAAGATTCAGAAAACAGAACAACTTGCACGTTGGTGAAGCGAGTCGTTGAATTGGCGACCATTTGTGCAAAACAATTTTATGCATGTGACAACAGTGAGATGCTAATGAAAACTAAAATGGTGCTAGTACAAGCTAGTATGCATGTAAACGACAACAAGCGTTCACAAAAATCAAGCAAACAACACTCACACAAGCGAAAACACAAAAAGCGACAAAAATGTTGCAAAAGACAAGTTAAGCCGACCTACCCATGAATAGCTGAGCTGGATGTGTCGAAGAATCCTGGATGTGTCGTGGGATGTTAGAGATCCAAGATTGATGTGAATAAGTGAGCTCTAAAGCGTCGAATAAATAAGTTTGAGGCTCATAACGTGTATGCCACAAATCTAGGAAAAGGCGACACTTGGAGGAAAGATTCTAAAACGATCTTTGCAGGTAACTTCCAGCTGCTAAAAATAGCTCCCTAAAATATAGGGATGCTTTTTGCATGTTGATTTTGATATTCCGAGAAAAATAAGCCCATGCATGCAAGTCAAGTTTTCTCAGTCCTGTGTGGAACTGGTCATCTCAATGGCACATGCAACAGCCTGCTCAGCTGAGGGGAAAATTTGTGCATCCTGGGAGGGAGTTGGGCTAGTTGCCTAGAAAGATTGAACAATTTATGGGTTGAGTAGCTGACTGCTGCCCAGAATTGCGCAATTCCTGGGCTGAGCAGTCCTACTGGGAGGAATTGCACAATTTTTTCAGTGAAGGGTGATAGGCAGATTTATGCAATTTTGGAGCCCAGTAGGTTGCCAGACAGAATTGCGCAATTTCTGGAGGGAAGGTTGGTTCCCCTCTAGAATTGTGTAATTTCTCGAGGGAGTTGCTCAGCCTGCAGCTGGACCAAGTCAGGAGAAACAGCCTGTGAAGGGGATGTAACAAGCCATCATGCACAGGCTGGCAATCTACTAGAAAATCATTGAAGCTTGTGTACTTGATAAGGCAAGACATGTTGCTGAGGATGGTTGGTAGGGAGGCTCCAAAACGAAGCTAATGAAAAATTTTGGAGGGTGGTTGTAACCGCTACAACATTTGGAAACACACTGGTAGAACTCCAACTCTTTGAATGGACCTTGTTCGTGATAAGGAACTCTAACACCTCCGGAAGTATTGTTCAGTTTTCAGTTCGTCTTGGTTTCCACACTTGCTTGATTGTAAGATGTAGCATCTGCCAAGCTCTTGGTCAATTGACACACATTCCAAGCCAAGTCAACGCAATTGTTTTGATTGGGGTTGAGGGGTATATTGGTGCACAAGCAATATAGTCGTCGGAGTCTTAGTTTCATCTTTGGTGTTGCTCTACTGCTAGTAGGCCTGAATAATACCTCGATGGAGTCACGTAGGAACACAAGCATTCGCTTCGCTGCCAAAGAGCCTGGTCAGTACCCTAGCGGAGTTACTTTCATCACCTCTTTGTGCAGGACGCCTTTCTCTCCTTTTGCCTTATTCATTTTTCATTTTTTGGAATTTTTCACTTTTCATTTTTCGTTTTCATAACTATGCATAGCACTTATTCATTTAAGAGGCAAAAGCGGGATCCCGACTTATTGAGAGCAGAAGAGGTTGTTCCTTCAAAGAAGTAGTTTATTATATACCTCTGACGTGCTTGTTAAGGTTCCCCCACCTCACCTTACTCTACTTGACTGAGATGCCAAGGGTTAACCCAAAAACAACCGACCAGAGTAGGTGACACTAGTTAGTGCGCAAGCATTGTGTTTTCACCAAGGTTCACGTCAAATAGTACGTATTTTCCATCGACGTATCATGGACCAAAGGTAACAAGTTCTTCACACAGAGGCAGGATGACAAATAACCAAGTAGTGATAGCTGCACAAGGTGTCTTGTACTTTACAGAGCTTGTTTCTGTTGAAAATGCAACAAGATTATGGAGCTTAGTGGAAAGGAGTCGCCTTCACTAAGTGGGCCCGCAGGCTATTTTTGGCGCAAAGTCTATTTTTAGACATATGGATCATGGTCTATGAGTTGTAGGATGCTATTTGTGGATGATTGGTCATGTTGGTAAAAATAGATGGACTTCTATTTTTAGACATATGGGCGGAGTCTATTTTTAGACTGCCAGGCTAAAAATAGAACAGTCGAATATTATTAGCTCATAATAATATTTGGACTATAAACCTTAGCTTATCCTCTTGGAGCACTTCAGTGCGAGCTATGGATGTGGCACATGCAACTTCCAGAAGGAAATACGCTTTTCTTATGGGTCAGTTGAGCTATTGCATGATGGACATCAGTTAGAACTCAAGTGATTGAGTTTGGTGGAGTTGATTGAGGAGTTGATGGAGTTGTGTTTAGTTTGACTTAGTTGAACTAGTTGTATTTAGTCTAATGTTGTAGGGAAAAGTATCCGACTCGGATGACCCTATCCCACTCTAAGGGTGATAGTACCTCAGCAACAACTGTAAAGAAAACTACTTAAGGTTTACTTCTTTATGAAAGCAAAAGAGAGTGGATAAATGCACTAACCGTTGCCTTGCGCTTAATGTCGAATCCAAACTCTTCTCTATGGCCGCTTGCTCCCAGCTCTTTGCTCTTTTGCCGGCCCAGCTACAATGAGATCCTGCAAAATGACAAAGAAGGAGACTACAAGAGGCATGCAATCATAACTGATTCACGGATTAGCATAAACCAAATATACAATTATCACAAAACATCATTGGAACAAATGCATATAGAAGAACCTCAATAGCTTTTATTAATGAAGAAGTAAAGGTTCTGAGAGTGTTACAACCATTGAAGGTCCTAATCCAGCAACACCTCCCAGCAGAAAGAATTTCTCCTCTTCACCTCCCTCAAACAATCACCCAATAGCTCTATAGTGAAACCAACAGCATAGCATTACTTTGCACAAAATTCCAGCCTCCTGAGCTCATAGGAGAGAGCTCAATATATAGATGAATTGAGAAAGGATGAGTCAGCTTGCAACTGATGTGTAGCTGCCTTGTGTCCTCTCTCTCTTCAGTTAATCTTTAGTTGATCTTCAGTTCTTGAGTCCACTTGGAGAACCTTGCTTCCACTTGGAGAAACAGAGCCTCTGACTCATCACAAGGCGAAATCCCTGATCCAAGTGTCATTTTTGGAGCAATGACTCAGTGTGCCACTTGTCCCATCTCGCTCAGCGCAGGTGGCCTTTGTTCCACTTGCTTTGCAACGCAGGTACACCATGGAGGATCTGAGTTTCAGCGCAGAAGCCTAGTGGAGCACCTGCTTTGATTTCAGGATTGCTTGTTTTTGAGTGTTTTCAGGTGGAGAACTGATCTGAGAGCTGTTGGTTTGCTGACCTTGTTCCTCTAGGGGTAGGAACATCATGTTAAGGGAACTTTGGATCCCTTGGATTATTGACAATTCATGCCTGTTGCTGTAAGGCACAAAATTGTCTATAACAGATGCCCCCTAAAGTATGAGGTCGTTTATCGGGTGAAATGCTTTATTGAGAGGATCCGAAGTTCATTCAATCTGCTGAGAAGTGTCCTGTAATAAGATACAATACAATACATTATTTTTCATACATTTTCATGATCTAGCTGAGGTGGGCATTCCCATGCTCAGCTTTATAAATACATTTTCGTACATAGAACAGACGATCGTCTGATTGTAGACCGATAATTCTCTGCTGAAATTATCATCCTTTGAGAAGGATGATCATCTGCTGTAATGATGTACATATCAAATGTCTTTATGTCCTGAATATATATCGCAGCCCGGATGGATGAAACTAGATCCGGGGTCTTCAATCTCTTCCGATCTTCACTCGATGTACAAGTCGATCCATGTGAGAATTTCTTGAAGTCGAACATGGAAAGACATCGCTTGATTACCGGTCAATGATGTAAACCGTTAACAAGCGCGAGAGGAATCACCGATAAGGATGATGACCCTCAAGGTACGGCAGTACAATTTACATGGTGGGAATAAAGGACTTGGCGTCGACCACCATGCAAAATCTTCTGGTCGAAGGTCATTGATGTATACCTGTCGCCGGAAGTGAGAAACTTGCCATTGAGGCATGCAAGCTTCAAAGTACTGAAGGGGTTGTTCCTAGATCAACTCCTCGGATAATGAGCTGATGTCGACAAGGAGTGATCCGTCAAAGGAGGGCCTTAATGAATCCCACATCAGTGACACGGAACGGAGCTAGTGATTGTGATGAGGTGAAAACAAACTGTGATGTATGATTCAGGGTGGCGACCATGAAGTGGATGAAGGATAATGTATGGCAGTGGATGGGACACGGTTGACTCTTTGCAGAACCACATCTCTTGAACATATAACGACACTGATGTGATGGATTGGTAGCATTACCCCAATTGTGGATGGTGTGGCGAGGACCATGGTTATGAGACCGGTGAATGAAACAACCCAACCCGATGTGATACGGAGGACAAAGTGTCATGTTCAAGAGCGACTTGCTACCATTAATGCTGTGAGGTTCTCCTAATTTTTCCCCAGTCATTGCTGACCAGTACCTCTTTATTTTTGTCAAGCTTGAGGAGGATAACATATGCTTGTTCTATAACCTGCCCTTCGGGCAAGCCCATCGCTATGTTTTAACGAGCCTAGCGATAGGGAAACTCGTTCTCGTCTAAAGACAAGTTTGTCGCTATTTAATCATTTTAACGAGTCTAACGACAAGGAAAACTCGGTCCTTTTCATTTTTAGAGAGTCTGAAAAGGTACGGAAAGTTAACTCCAAAATTCCTTTTTCGTCATCTAATCCCTTAAGTCCGAAAAAGTATAAAACAATACAAAAGGGATGAATTTTCGATTTCTTTAACGAGCCGAAAAAAACAAGCGCTCGATCTTTTTGTGCAATAATCCCTCAGGTCCAAAAAGATTAAAATCTAGAGGAGGGATAGCTCTTCCGGTCCTTTTAACGAGCTGGAAGGCCAAAACTCGGCAAACTTTTCATATTTTACGAGTCAGTGAAAAGAGCTCAAAGAAGACTCGTCTTTTGAGGAACGAGTGATAAACAGGGATAGCAGCAGATTCCAGGTACAGGTTGGAATTTTCCAATCACGGCAGTGTCACAAGGATGGCTAAGTGAAATCACTCTTCGCAGCTGTTCCTCAAAATGGGTAAACAAACATATGGAGATGAACGATTGGCCAAATGAACGGATGGAGGTGATGGCATACAAACACGACCAAGGGCTTTTAACATGGCAGTCAAAGGTTACATTTCTCAAGGTTATTTACCGGTTCATTTTTTCTGGATGAGCTTGAACTGTAGGGAAAGATTGCTCACAATTTATGTTTATTTTTTAACGAGCATGAACTCTGTACAAAAACTGCTCGAATTCTTGCGTTTATTTTTTAACGAGCATGAACATTGCTAAAACTGCTCGAAGATATGGTTTACTTTTGATTTTTTACCATAACTAGCTTCTCTTTTTCACTGATAGCACTGCATTTTCAAATTGCTGCAACAAACTAGTTAGAAATGAGTAATATTTACTTGAAAATGAGATTAACACATTAATATTTACCTTGAATTACGTAAGAAAGCAAATAAAAAGGGTTTTTACCTCTCACTTTACCATTTCATTTGCATTTTGCTTGTTGGAGCTTTGGAGGAGCCTCTTTCCCCTCGATTTTCATCAGCTGATTCCGGGAGATTCTGCGGACGATTTTCGGCGCCGTTTGGACCAGGTAGGAGCTAAACCTTAGCTCTTCATTTTCATGGTTTCATTTTCCTGTTTTATGCCTGTTTTGCTGTTCTATTGAGCCTCTGGGGTTTTGCCAGGGCGCCCTCTGATCAACGCAGGTTCCCCATTCGAAAACTGCGTTGGGATCCAAGCTGCTTGAAGGCAGCTTGTCTCCCAACGCAGGTAGTACACTGGGCACCTGCTTTGGGGAATAAAAGCAACAATTTTTTACAGATTTTGATGAAATTTTCGCCAGTTTTTCATCAATTTCAGGAGCTGACTCATTCTCTTGTTTGTTTTGCAGGGATTCTTGATCAAGATGGCCCTAACATGGCGAGAACGAGAACATGAAGAAGAAGATATGATTGCCCTTCATGATCCTGTTACGGTGGGCGCATTACGAGACTGTGGTTTACTGAAGTTTTTCCGTATCTCTAGTATGAGAGCACAGATTTCTCTATTGCAGTATATGCTTGATGCTTGGGATCCTGTTAACCAAGTGTTCCAAATCAGGAACAAACCTATTCCATTGACCGTGACAGATATTTATTTCTTGACTGGCTTGTCAAGGCGGGGTGCCCCCATTTCTTTATCTGGTACAGTTCGGGGGAATGATTCCGTGAGAGATTATGTCCGCCAGTACTGCAGGGAGGGGTCCCAGCCGAGCAGAGACGGCAAGGTGGTTATCCGTGATGTTACTAGCAGGCCTCTCAGGTCCATTCTGTATACTCTTGGTAGGATGGCCGGTAGCGCATCTTTACATGTTGCCAACAGTTCTCATATGCAGCATGCCTTGGAATGTCTCCAACCGAAGATCTTCAACTGGAGTGATGCAGTGCTTACTCAGATGAAAAATCAATTGAACAAGGTGAAGGACGGGAAGCTGAAGAACTTTGGTTTTGGTTCGATTCTGACTGCCTTCGCCTTGGAGAAGATCCCTCTGATGCAACCTCAGTACATTGATCTCGGAGTGCCTTCTCCTACCGAGCCACGTATGCAGCGATGGGTCGATCACATGTCCAAACATGCAGGTCAATCCCAGATTTCTTTCAATGCCGCTTTCTTCAGGTGGTTCGATCGCCAGGAGATGTCTTTTTCCGAGTACCCATATGTTGGTATGGATTTCCGGGGTGATCCGGATATGGTACTGCCAGACGGTGTTCAGTGGGATGCTACTGGTAAGAACTTCAACCATATTACTGTTCATTGTTTTCATTTATAATGTTCTTGTGCTTTATTCTATCAAGACTTTAATTGAACTCATGTGTGCTTGCAGATGTCGGCCCTGTTCGTCCGGCGGTTCGTCTGAGACCACCTGTTGCTGCTCCGGCAGAGGAACCTGCTCGGAGAGTTATTATCCGTGATCTTAGCGATACTGAGACCCTTACAGCTGTGCAGGGGCAGGTTGAGAACCTTACCCGTGGTCTTCCGGATGTACAGATTGACGAGTTACCTTTACCGATGCAGCAGCACACTATCGGTGTACCTAGACGATGGACCCGTCTTCTGCGCATGATAGCCCAAACTGTGGCTTACTATCAGGAGCATCACTAAGCTAGGGTGCCCCCTAGCATTTTTGAGTTTTTAGGTCACATGACCAATTTTGTCTTGGTTACAGAACATTATGTATGAACTTTATGAACAGCTTATATATATATTTTGATTTTCGAGTCTCATTCTGGTTGATTTGGATGATTCATATGTACACTTTTTATGATGTGTCCTTTTTATAAATGTTGCAAATGTCTATCTAACACATAGTTTGCCAATGAGTCAGTTAATGTGTTTAGATTTCTCGAAATATGTTGATATTGAATTGAATCAAATCGTCTTTCCAAGATCTTTACTCTTAGGAACATGCGATAAATAGCTGGATTACGAACAGAATATATACCATTGAGTTGTAGTACTACGAGCTGTGAGTCTAGCCTGACAATTAGTCGGCGTATGCCTCGCGCGATGGCATCAGAGAGTAGTTCTATCAACGCGCTATACTCAGCGATGTTATTCGTTGATTGCCCAATACATACACCTCTGAAACTTACTAACTCGCCACTTGGATCAAAAATGGCCCATGCTGCGGAGGATAGGTTCCGCGAACTACGACTCGCTCCGTCGGCATATCCAACACATGTCTCCATAAGGTTTTACATCTGCAACGAATGAAAAAGGAGAATCACTCAACCAAAACAAGAACTTTGGCGAAAACAAAATACAACAAAAGCATGCAGGTTACTATTTAAGCATAGTAACGCTTGAGGTACATCCCGTTCCGGGGTTGCGCCAGTGGAATTCCGTCGTAATCTATTAACTCGTAGGCTCCTTTTGCTAACACTCTTTTAACAATATAGGGGCCCATCCATAAGGAATTGAATTTACCTGCTCTATCTTGGTCATAAAGCAAGACCAAATCACCTTCTGAGAAGACACGGGGTTTGACATTTTTGTCGAACTGAGCCTTGACTCGTTTCTTATGGGCTTCGTTAGCCAAAGCGGCATCACGACGGGTTTCATCCAAGTGGATTAATTCCAAGAAACGAGCCTCTTCTTCCGAAGTTCCGGGGAGGAGATCAATTGCGAGTTTAAGCGACGAAATTTCACACTGGATCGGTAAGACTGCTTCTAGACCGTACACCAATTGGAAAGGTGTGAATCCGGTTGCGTTTCTTACCGAGGTTCGGTAGGCCCACAAGGCTGCATACAGGATTAGGTGCCATCTTCTTTTATGAACTCCGATCATCCTCTGCAACATACGCTTCAGGACCTTGTTGATTGCTTCAACTTGTCCGTTGGCTTGTGGATAATACGGAGTAGAGCTGTCGTGAGATAGCCCTAGTTTGGCAGCTAATTCGACCATCATGTGATTGCGGAAATGCGATCCATGATCTGTAACTATAGCCTGGGGTACGCCGAACCTGGCAACTACATGATTGAAAAAGAATAGGGCAGCTGTTTCACCAGTATTGTCCAATGTAGGCATCGCCTCGGCCCATTTGGTAAAATAGTCAACTGCGACTATAATATACCCATGCCCCCCGGTCGAGGTGGGGTTACATTGCATGAAATCGATGCCCCATTTGGCGAAAGGCCCAACTGCAACTATTGGTTGCAGAGGTGCGGGTGGTCTTCTTGTTTTGCTATCAAAGATTTGGCAGGAATGGCAACTTCGGACTGCGATTATGCAATCTTTGAACATTGTTGGCCAAAAATATCCTGCTCTTAATATCTTTTGGGCTGTAGCGAAACCTGATTGATGCCCCCCACACGCGCCTGAATGACACTCATTCAGGGCTTTTTCGGCTTCTTCATGGGTGAGACACCTCCTCAGAACGGTATCGATACCACGACGGTAAAGAGTATCACCGACGATCATGTAGTCTTTTGCTTGGTATCGTATACGTTTCTGTTCGGAGTGTGAGGTGTCAGGCCGAAACTTTTGGGTTTGGAGATAGATAATTATATCTCCATACCATTCATCGCTTGCAGATATCAAAAACAAATTCTCGTCCACGATTGATTCCTTGGAGGTTTCATCGTTGGACGACGAAGGGAGGTCGCATAATAATTCTGCGAATACCAGAGCTTTCTTCGACTTGGATTTCACAAATTCCAGATCAAACTCTTGAAGAATCGCTATCCATTTGGAATACTTGCCCCCCAGCAACTGTCGCGACAGTATATAAGTCATGGGGTTGCAATCCGATGGAATGGTAGTTTTCCTAAAGAGGATATAATGTCGAAATCTCTGTACCGCTTGAACAGCAGCAAGCGCTAGCTTTTCAACGTAGGATATTTACTTTCTGTATCATTTAAGTTTTTACTTAAATAATATACAGGATGTTCAACTCCATTGACTTCTTGAACTAAAACCATCGCAATGGTTGTATCTGCTGCAGCTAGATACAGGTTAAAATCCCTAAGATAATCTGGGGCGTACATTAATGATGCTTTTATTAGAGATTCTTTCAAAGCGTCAAAGGAAGCTTGCGCAACCTGGTCCCAATCGAAGGGTACATCTTTTTTCAAAAGACGTGTATAACCTTTAGCAAGTTCTGCGTAATTTGGAATGAACCTTCTCAGAAAGTTTGCTTTCCCTTGGAGTTTCTGAATCTGAAGCAAATTCGAAGGTGGAGGCAAATTGATGATTGCCTGAACCTTACAAGGGTCGAGACGAATCCCATCTTTAGAGACTACAAAGCCAAGTAAACGACCAGAACCGACGCAGAACACACATTTGTGTGGATTGAGTCTTATCTTGTAGTGTCGGCAACGTAGAAATATCGCTTTTAGATGCTGCGGATGATCAGTCCGCTTTCGCGAATGAGCCGGAAGATCGTCGAGATATGGTTGAACAATGCTTTTGATGTCGTGGAAGGCATAATTCATAGCCCTCTGAAAAGTCGCCCCTGCGTTCTTCAAACCAAAGGGTAATTTTCGATAAGCGAATGTGCCCCACGGACATATAAATGCAGTCTTAGACTGGTCCTGTGGGTGGATATTAATTTGATTATATCCGGAGAATCCGTCCATAAAGGAAAAGATTTCACATCCGGCACATTCATCAATTATCTGGTCGATGAAAGGTGTAGGGTAGTTGTCCTTTGGACAAGCTTGGTTTACATCCCTATAATCGACGCACACTCGTATTGTTCCTTGTTTTTTCATAACAGGAACAATGTTCGATACCCAATCGGTTAGAGGAACCGGGTAGAAGAATCCAGCATGGAGAAGTTTCTCAACTTCTGCCTTAATGGCAGCGGCTTTCTTAGGGTGAACCTGTCGAAGCCGTTGCCTTACTGGTTTGACATCAGGATACATTTTAATTTCATGTTCAACGATACTTGAGTCGATGCCTGGCATTTCATCATATGACCAAGCAAAGACATCTCTAAATTCGCGAAAAAGAGCGTTATATATTTCCAGTTCTGAAGGGGAACAACCTTTGCCAACATGAATATTCTCTACAACACCTGTTTTGGTCGAGATATTTATGGCTATAGTCTCTTCAATATTGGATAAGTTTCGCTCGGAATCCACCGTGTTTACAGTATTTGTTAGGAATTCAAAGACTGAAGGGTGGTAAAGATCTTTTTGAGTATCTTCTTCGTATTCCGGAAGAAGGGAACGATGGTGGTGGTCATTCCATGGTGCCCCCTCAATCATCATTGATTGTAAGATCCCTTCGTCAGTCCCATGTACTTTTGACCAAGGATCTAATGGGGTACCATATTCTCTAGATCTGTCTACCCAAACGCTCGATGAGCGCTGATTGGGGTTCGCCTCCCAGGCCTGAAACATTGATTGCTACAATATTTCAATGGGGCTTGGTGGCAAAACCATCGAATGATCCATAGCGACTCTGCCTTCTGTGACTTTCAAGGTGGATACCATATTGCATGTTGCTACAAATGGTACATTTCCTATGCAAATAGGAGGTGGTAGCGCGAATGTTCCCATCATAGTGGGATCTTTCAACAGACCTACTCCAATATCTTGAATCGACCGGTCGCTGCCATGGATCATGGGAACGCTTCCTGTAACCTGTGAACCATTAGGGAGGAAGTTTTGTTGATCGACGACCGTAATCCCTCCTTCAAAGGGGAATGCGATCTTCCTAAAATAAGTCGACACAACAGCTTGCATGGCATAAATCCATGGTCTTCCCAGTAGGATGTTATAGTCAAGATTACCATCAATGACTTCAACATCTATTTCTACTGTTTTTCCCCCTAGTTCAACGTTCAGGTTACTAAGGATACCGTAAGGGGTATATATCCTTCCGTCGAATGCTTTTAATGTTGTCGATGATCGCGACAAGGTTGGAGATCCTAAAGTTTTCCAGCAACTCATCGACATAATACATGTCGATGCCCCCTCATCAATAATCGTTCTATGAACTGTTTTGTTGAGGGCTTTCACTTGGACAAGGAAAGCTAGTTGAGCTGGTAACTGAGGATCATACCCTTTGTGATCAAAGGATACCAGATTGGAATCTTTAGGATCCACCCCACCAATTGCTGATAACAACGCCTGCCTTTGGGATGGGCAATGTTGTAGTACCTCAAGAGTCGACATAGCAGATGGCGATTGCGCCAAATCTTCCACTATGTTATAATGCTGTGCCGCTCTGGCACGAGGATTAAAGGTCGACTTGTGTACCACTCCCTTTGGCGGTTTTATTGTTAATTCATGCGTGATGGGGGGTACAACTTCTGCCGAAGTTGTTGTCGAACTGCTAGGTTGATCTTTACCTTTATCGTTCGACACCTGTGGATTCCCGTAATCTTTGTTCCTTGTCGAAATCAAAGCATCATTTTGCTGTTTCGAAATCGACAACATAAGCACTTGAGATGGGGAAGCGTTTCCACTATCAACCAGATTTTGACCTGGGTTAGGAAATTGATCACTTGACACAGTTGAGGTATGAGGACTTTTAAAAAACCTTTTAAGCTCAGTTTTGAATGGGCAATCCTTAGTGTTGTGATCTTTGTCATCGCATATTTGACATGGATACCGTTTCCTATTCCCAGGAGGGTTCGAAGAATTTTTCTTAGGGGATGACTCACCTTGTTTATTCTTCTTCCCTTTGTTTTGTTTCTTCTTGCTTCCTGGTTGATTGGTTTCTTTGCCTTTATCGGTCGATACGGCATTTACTTCCGAAGCAAGAACTTCTTCATGCGCATTTTGATTTGAATCCTTACGGGCCTTCTTTTGATGGGTCCTTTTCGGATTTGTGTTTGCCGTGCCAATCACGCCATCGCCGGCATGAGAGTCACTATTTGATTTAGGAGGAGGAGGGATTGAAAACTCTGGTCTAGGGGCGTCTGGTATTTTGTCATAGAGCGTGCCGGACTGAGTATATACTAAGTCCAAATATTGTTCACGAGCGATAACCTGCTCTTCTGTTACGACTCCCCCCTTTGCCACATCTTCCGTTATGGCCGGAAGTAATGACAAACCACTCAGCTAAAAGCTGATCAGGGACGTATGTTTTAACCATTCTTCGTCGACGTCGCCACTCATGTATATGATCTGATATATGAGTTGCGGTTGTCTGTTTGAAATTGGTCAATATCTCTGTTCCCGTTTCATACCTTATTGGTAATTGAAAGTGGGTTAAGAATGTCGTGGCAAGGGAGCTAAAATTGTCGAACGAAGCTCTTGGCAATTCTATATACCATTTTGCCGCTGGACCTGTCAATGTCCTTTGAAAGAGGCGAAGCCGTATCGAATCCTCATTTAAAGTGTTCGACGAACACCATAGATGAAATGTCATCACATGATTCGACGGGTCTTCACCTGGATTTCCATTGAATTTAGGAATGTCAGATGGAAGTTTGTGCGGAATCACTGGCCACCATGGGGCGTAAGCAATTGGATCATTAGTTAACCGATGTAAATCAGGCAACTCTAAAGTCGCCACGAATGGTAACTGTTGATTCAAGTTAGGTGAAGCGTAACCAGGATACGATGGAATCGCCTGAACAGTCGGTCTTTGCATACCAGCATAATGGAGTTGATGCTGGTATGATTGATACGGTTGATGGACTTGACCACTATAAAGTGGTTGATTTTGACCATTTTGGATATTTGGTTGTCCAGTATTCGCAAAGATTTGCTGTTCAGAACCTTGGTACACTTGTTGGAATTGTGGCTGTTGGTATTGCACTATCCACGGTTGTGTTACCATGGGTTGTTGCGCTACACTAACCATTGGACCAAGAGGTGGGGTAGTTGTACCCGATTGTACTTGTGTCGCCCCACCAGTAGGCGATTGTGGTTGGGTCGCCGGGTCAAGGGGCTGTTGCATGAGAACCTGAGAAATCTGAGGTTGACATACAACAGGCATCGTTTGAACTTGCGACACGGTTACAATAGCCGGTGTAGTTGGGATGTTCGTCACAGGTACACACTGTTGCATGGAATATACAACTCTTGGTCGCTGGGATAGCATAGGTACCCAGCTACTCGTTGCAATTCCACCATAACTTGAATAAGGTTGAGAACTCCCGTATGGGTACCCTCCCGGAGGGGGTAATGAAAGGGCATACTGCCCCCCATATGGTGGTAATCCAGAACTCAAGGCAATTGATTGTCCTGGAGGACTGGATGGCCTAATTAGATTCCCAAAAGGGTCAATTTGATGAGTCTCACCATAAGATTACCAGACATTACTCCGGAACAAACAGGAACAGACCATACTGTCGAGATAGTCTCTTGGTGGACTCCTTCCAGCGATTGAGAGCTAGTTGGGACAGATGGTATGCCGGTGAACATTGTTGGATTTGCAGCAGGTAATTCTGCCGTCGCCGTGTCATTTGACACAGTCCTAGATGTCGACGGTTGTTCAGACATTTTAAGTCTATCCAATTGATCGCCTAGTGATTCTACAGGAACTTCCACTGGTGATGGACAAAGTTCTGTTGTAGCAGGAAATAGAGTGACCCCTACTCCAAAATGAGTTGGAGTGGATACTTGCGGTTCCTCTATAATTTCCTCTATCGCAATCAGACCAGGTGGAAGAGGAAGACCGTCAGGTCCATAAAAGATTTCTGGTGCCGAAGAAGGGGTTGTATCAACAGCGACAGATGTTTGAGGAACAAAACTCTCTGGACCAGTTACAGATGGAACTGGTTCAGTTATACAAGTATTTGCCCCCGACTAGGATCAGTATTACTGTCCTTCTGTGGCGGTTGAACTTCTTCTATAGAGGCAGGGTTTCCGGAAATGTTTGGAGTAACCAGAATCTCAGATGTTGTCGGAACACTTGTTCTAACTTTTAAAGGAGATTTTGAACTGGTTCGACGAGCTCGCTTTGTCCGGATTGTTTTCGATTCCGGAGACAAAGATGGTTGACTCGCAAGCCTCCGAGAACGACGGATATTCAATTGACTTTCTTCCACGATTGCGGATTGCTCGATCAACTAAAATATAAAGGGGGAAATTTGTGTTTCCGGTTTGAATGAATTTTATTAGACGCTTTTAAACATAACTTTGCTTTCTCATGTTTTAAGAGTCGAGAAAAAGCTAAAGATGACTCTAGTCTCCTTCGATGTATTAACGAGCCCGAAGTGACAAATGCTCGGTCGGACCTTTTCAGTTATAGAGTTTGAAAAGAGCCAAAAGAAACTGCTCTGGAGATCTAGGCAGAGGGTGTGCCAAACCTTTCGCGAAACCACAGAATACGTTTTATGGTACGGGTGGTCGATCTTCGTGAATGCTGTGTTCACTGCATCGCGATCAGTAGGGCGGCCGACACGGCTTCCTAAGGATAAAGGATAATTGCCTATAGGGGTCTCCCAATATATACGCGACGGTACGTGGGAGCACAAGTCCGTATTAGTGCCACCGACTCTCAGGAGGAATCACCCACCTTCGTAGAAATCGACAGTCACTATTTTTAACGACGCCGGAACACGTCTCTACCTAGACCTCTATGTGTTTGCGTTATGTTTCAAATGCGTTGTTAGGTTCATTCAGTATATTTTAAGTTGATCTTTTTAAAGTTTGCCTTTCAAGGTTCACCACGAGATGTATATGACAAATTCCTAAATGCAGCCTAAGATGAGAAGCAAGCTTTTTCAAATCTTTTTGACTGATGAAAATCTTAACTATTGAGGGAGAAGAAAGGCAAATTCTTTTCACACAGTTCATACAACACAAACTAATGCACTTTCTCCTAAATCATCATGCAAACTTTTTTCCAATGCAAAATGCACAATGCATGTATTTTCTTTTCCCTTTCTTAATGTTGATTGGTTACAAAAAGAAAGTTGTTATATAACTTTGATTTTGATTTAAAGCGAAAATAAACAAGTTTGTCCAAAATCAAAAGACACCTTAAGATTTACCTGTTTAATCACTATAAATGCATAAAATCAAACCATAATGACGAAAGTAAAACGACTAATCAGCTATGGACAGCAAACAAGCTAACTCTTTAGACCAGCAAAATGCCTAACACAGGTTCAGATCTAAGAGGCCAAAAGCAAGACTAGTTTACTCTTCGTTATGGGAAATTGTAAATGAGTAAGAAATACAAAGAACAAGTACAATTTCGTTATATAACAGAGGCAGAATGATGGCAAGTAAGGTTGGTTTCAGAACTGGTACAAGACTGGTAACTGGCTGCCAAATCTATAGTGAAAACAGGCAAGAGAAAGGGAGGAAACCCCAACTGCACTAGGCAAAATTGGGCCAACGCAGGTGCTGCTCAGCCAGTCTGGCTCTCAGCGCAGGTAGCCCCTTCGGGACCTGCGTTGCAAAGCAGGTAGCCTGTGTACTACCTGCTTTGGAAAACGAAAGTTGCGTTTTCACAGTTTCCGGGTCACAATTTTCTCAAAAATGCACAGTTTTTGCTCAAATCAGAAGCAATCAGTCAAGCACACTCAAAGGGATGATTAGGAGGATGAAAAGCTATCACTAAGAGCTTACAAGGATCCTTGTAGATCAGCTCTTCAAATCATGAACATGCTCAGAAATGAGCTAGAGTAGCTGCCCTCTACTTCGCTTTTGATATAGTCAAAAGCTTTTCGATTCGGTACTCTTTCGTTCAGGAAATGAATAGCAAAATACTACAAACAATCAAACAGATACGGTCCCCAGTGGAGTCGCCAGTTTGTTGTAGGGAAAAGTATCCGACTCGGATGACCCTATCCCACTCTAAGGGTGATAGTACCTCAGCAACAACTGTAAAGAAAACTACTTAAGGTTTACTTCTTTATGAAAGCAAAAGAGAGTGGATAAATGCACTAACCGTTGCCTTGCGCTTAATGTCGAATCCAAACTCTTCTCTATGGCCGCTTGCTCCCAGCTCTTTGCTCTTTTTCCGGCCCAGCTACAATGAGATCCTGCAAAATGACAAAGAAGGAGACTACAAGAGGCATGCAATCATAACTGATTCACGGATTAACATAAACCAAATATACAATTATCACAAAACATCATTGGAACAAATGCATATAGAAGAACCTCAATAGCTTTTATTAATGAAGAAGTAAAGGTTCTGAGAGTGTTACAACCATTGAAGGTCCTAATCCAGCAACACCTCCCAGCAGAAAGAATTTCTCCTCTTCACCTCCCTCAAACAATCACCCAATAGCTCTATAGTGAAACCAACAGCATAGCATTACTTTGCACAAAATTCCAGCCTCCTGAGCTCATAGGAGAGAGCTCAATATATAGATGAATTGAGAAAGGATGAGTCAGCTTGCAACTGATGTGTAGCTGCCTTGTGTCCTCTCTCTCTTCAGTTAATCTTTAGTTGATCTTCAGTTCTTGAGTCCACTTGGAGAACCTTGCTTCCACTTGGAGAAACAGAGCCTCTGACTCATCACAAGGCGAAATCCCTGATCCAAGTGTCATTTTTGGAGCAATGACTCAGTGTGCCACTTGTCCCATCTCGCTCAGCGCAGGTGGCCTTTGTTCCACTTGCTTTGCAACGCAGGTACACCATGGAGGATCTGAGTTTCAGCGCAGAAGCCTAATGGAGCACCTGCTTTGATTTCAGGATTGCTTGTTTTTGAGTGTTTTCAGGTGGAGAACTGATCTGAGAGCTGTTGGTTTGCTGACCTTGTTCCTCTAGGGGTAGGAACATCATGTTAAGGGAACTTTGGATCTCTTGGATTATTGACAATTCATGCCTGTTGCTGTAAGGCACAAAATTGTCTATAACATCTAACTGCATAATACACTAGTGATGAGTGATGTGAATTAATTATTAATTAATTCACTAATTATTAACTCATAAAGCAACTAAAGAATACATCAGTTAACTCAGTGCATGGACAATTCAGTGGAGACAGGTGTTAGAGGTGGAGACTACTATCAGTTGTGACTATAGCTATGCACGAGATTTGCACAATCAATGATGGAGATTGCCAATGAGGATTGCGTAGTACAAACCAAGGGAAAACAAGTTTGGATCAGATCTATTCTCACATTCTCACATTGGATTGCGCAGTAGAGGCAGGCAGACAACGGAGGAGATTTGAACCAGTGACTTGATTCAGATCTGAGCTAGTTTGTGTGTAACAGGTGGAGATAGTACTGAGTACTTGTGAGGAGTATTGTACTATGTATTGTTACATGTTCTCTATCATTATAATATACAGATAGTTGGGGGTTTTCAGCTGTATGCTTTCCCCGGTTACATACCGTGTTAATGTGCGCATGCGATTGATGTTTCATTGTTTTTAATTCCCCAAAATTGATGATCAACGTAGAGGAGGTTATGTATTATGCATGCATTCCGCAATAGTGTATAATCAGGATAATCTCTGTGAATAAGTGTTATATTATTCAAAATTTCTACATGGTATCAGAGCTAGCTGATTTGTAGAAAAAATTTCTACATGGTATCGGAGCAAAGTTGATCATCAGATCTATTATTCAGAAAGTGATTACATTCTATTTCTTCAAGCAGAGTCTATAATCGGGCCAGGTAGCCTCTGGATTCATCCTTCTTTTGGAAGGTGAGATATCCGGTAAAAGCCCATACAGTCAATCTCTGTACGAGAAATACTTTGTTCTCACGAATTTTAGATCAAAAGTGGTTGATTTTTGAGTTGGTGGAATTCGAATTTGCAGCAGTGTTTTCTTGGTGTCAAAGTTGAAATGTCTTTCAACGAATTGCGGTTGGAGTATGCTCTCGAGGGCAGCTCGAATTAGATTGCATGGAAAGATAGGATGGAGGCCGTGTTAGATGACAATGGGCTAAAGGAGTTCATAGAGGCTGAGGTCCCAAAGCCTACTGATGCTGCTCACGTTGAGGTTTGGCAAAAGAAGACAACAAAGTGTCGAAGGATTCTGTTGGAGGGTGTGAAGGATCACATTGTATCCAACCTGCATGGAAAGGCTTCTCCATACTTGATGTGGAAAGCGTTGACAGATTTATTCCAAAGCAAGAGTGACCAGAGGAAGTTGGCGCTCAAGGATAAACTCAGAAATGTTAAGTGTGAGAATGGAGACAGTATGCCCAAGTATCTCACGAAGTTCACCCAGTGTCGGGATGAGCTGGGAAGTGTGGGGGTGACTGTTGATGATGAGGACTTGGTGAGCTTGGATCTCCTTGGTCTTCTGAAGAGTTGGCATTCCTATCAGGACTCTGTCAATGGTCGAGAGAAATTGCCAAGATGGGAGAGACTTTGGTTAGATCTTGTGCAAGAGGAGATCAGGCGGAATACCAGGGACGGATCTTCATCAAGGCATCTAATGAAGAAAATTGTGCTTTGGCTGCCAAAGCAAAGAAGGGGAAGGAGAAGGGTTCTCTTTCCGAATCCAATTCTTCCAATGATGGGAAGAAGGTTGACAAATCGAAAGTGTGATGCTTTCGTTGTCATGAGGTGGGCCATTTTGCTGCAAATTGTCCACGGAGGAAATCCAAGAAGGGATCCGGGGAAGGATCTGAAGGTGAGGCACTTGCTTCACAGTTCGAGTTGGATTTCACACTCTTTGCATGCATGGTTTCATCCATGGTGGGAAGTGGTTGGTTTCTTGACAGTGGAGCTTCTTTCCACATGACCGATGACAAGAGTTTGTTCAATACTTTGGAGGAGAAAGATCTCCACATACTCATAGCGATGGGCAATGATGAGAAGTATAGTGTCTCAGGTGTAGGCACGGTTATTTTTCAGAGGGAGCATGGAGTTCGCCTTACCTTGACCGATGTCAAGTATGTACCAGGACTGAAGAGAAACTTGGTGTCGATCGCGATGCTGGAAGACAGAGGCTATGATGTAGTCTTCAGTAAGGGAAAGGTTTTCCTTAGACACATCATCACTAGACAGGTGAAGCAGATTGGTTCATGAGTCAAGAACCTGTATGCTCTTGAGGTTCAAGATGCATGCAAAGCCTTGAGCAGCGAGGCAACTGATGGAGACTTGGTGCTTGAGAGGGAGCGTATATTACCTCTCAACATGCAGAGCCAGAAGAAGTCTTAGACGATTGTGGAGGAGCCACGATTGGTGCAGCAGCTTCAGGAGGTTATGGAGCAGCCACAATAAGGGAAGCTAAGAGGAGCTCGAGTAGAGACATCTACTCATGCAGAGACCTCCAGTAGGGGGAAAATTCGAGCCAGGTTGGCTGAGGGATCACATGCAGCCATACCTCTAGGTAGGAGGTGGGGTGATATAGAGTGATCGTCCCAAGGAGGAGGGGCAGGATCCTTGAGCTACCCAACCTCTTGGATGAGACCTTGCTACGGGAGCCCCGATGTGGAGTAGGAGGAACTGACAGATTGGGTAGAGACAAATGAAGATGGAGTGGCAGAGAGAGTGACAGTGTAGGGAATCCCAGGACAGCGCATAGCTAGCAGGCTGCAGCAATGCGAGAGGCACAAGTGTTTTACACAGTGCTAGGTGGCACAGAGAGGTGTGCAATGGTGCGAGATGCATGGAGATGTTGCAGTAGCGCAAATTTCAGAGAGGGAGCACTTGTCAGTAGCAGGTAGAGCTTCAGCATCAGAGTATGCTCCTAGCCGAACAGAGTGGTCAGTTGGGAGTGTTTTTTGTTCCAAGTGTTGTTGGAGCAAGTGGACCAGGCAAATGTGTTGCATGCAGAGCATTCCAGAGTTGCAGGATAGGGGTTGCAGATAATCCATATCTTGTTGAGAGGGAGTGTTGAAAATGCAACAAGATGATGGAGCTTAGTGGAAAGGAGTCGCCTTCACTAAGTGGGCCCACAGGCTATTTTTGGCGCAAAGTCTATTTTTAGACATATGGATCATGGTCTATGAGTTGCAGGATGCTATTTGTGGATGATTGGTCATGTTGGCAAAAATAGATGGACTTCTATTTTTAGACATATGGGCGGAGTCTATTTTTAGACTGCCAGGCTAAAAATAGAACAGTCGAATATTATTAGCTCATAATAATATTTGGACTATAAACATTATCTTATCCTCTTGGAGCACTTCAGTTTGAGCTACGGATGTGGCACATGCAACTGCCAGAAGGAAATATGCTTTTCTTATGGGTCAGTTGAGCTATTGCATGATGGACTTCAGTTAGAACTCAAGTGATTGAGTTTGGTGGAGTTGATTGAGGAGTTGATGGAGTTGTGTTCAATTTGACTTAGTTGAACTAGTTATATTTAGTCTAATTGCAGAATACACTAGTGATGAGTGATGTGAATTAATTATTAATTAATTCACTAATTATTAACTCATAAAGAAACTAAAGAATACATCAGTTAACTCAGTGCATGGACAGTTCAGTGGAGACAGGTGTTAGAGGTGGAGACTACTATCAGTTGTGACTATAGATGTGCATGATATTTGCACAATCAATGATGGAGATTGCCAATGAGGATTGCGTAGTACAAACCAAGGGAAAACGAGTTTGGATTAGATCTATTCTCAAATTCTCACATTGGATTGCGCAGTAGAGGCAGGCAGACAACGGAGGAGATTTGAACCTGTGACTTGATTCAGATCTGAGCTAGTTTGTGTGTAACAGGTGGAGATAGTACTGAGTACTTGTGAGGAGTATTGTACTATGTATTGTACTATGTATTGTTACATGTTCTCTATCATTATAATATACAGATAGTTGGGGGTTTTCAACTGTATGCTTTCCCCAGATACATATTGTGTTAATGTGCGCATGCGATTGATGTTTCATTGTTTTTAAATTCTCAAAATTGATGATCAACGTAGAGGAGGTTATGTATTATGCATGCATTCCACAATAGTGTATAATCAGGATAATGTCTGTGAATAAGTGTTATATTATTCAAAATTTCTACATGGTATCAGAGCTAGCTGATTTGTAGAAAAAATTTCTACAGTTTCAAGGGTCGCACACGCACAGTTTCATTCGAAACTAACCTATGAACAAAAACAACCAAACAAACAAGCAAGCAAAGCAGAAGCAGAAGTAAATGCGAAAGCAGACTGAGTAAGCAAACAAGCAAGCAAATAATCAAACATGCAAAGCAAGAAAGCAAACATGCACGCAAGCAAACAAACTGAAAGCAAACACTACTCCTACTCCTAAGCTAACGGTGAATGGGCCTGATCACGTGAAGTGATATTTCCAATGCATCCATTGGTGCATTGGTTGACTGATGTTGGTGAAGGCTTGGTCCACGAGCAACCCGATTGTGCGAACCAACAAACAAGAAAGATATAACAATGAAGACAAACACATTTCATGTTTAAAAGCGTCCATAGGACATAAGTGAGTGCAAGTACGTGACATGTGACTTGTGGACTTGTCACGATGTTGTGCGACACAACATGTAGTTGTGAAGCATACGCATACTCTTAACTGTGACATGCAAGCAAATGAAAGAAACAAAGACAACTTGCATCGTGCACGTGTGCTTGCAATATAAGATTCCTCCAATACATGAGCGATGTGGTCATGCAGTTCGAGTGGACGAAGCATGATCTACGTGTGAGATTGATCTTCAATGCATACAGATGAGTGATGAGGAGCCTGGGGTGATAGAAAGCAACATTAAAAGACCACTTTCTGTTACCTTTCATAGACTAGGTCTTAGACGCTTTAGGAGGAACAAAATATTTTTCCTTCTTGGACGGGTTTAGCGGATATAACCAGATTTAGGTAGCCCCTGGAGATCAAGACAAAACCACATTCACTTGTCCATGGGGAATTTATGCCTACCGAATACTTCCCTTTGGGTTATGTAATGCTCCAACAACATTCCAAAGAGCAGTCCTCGGCATTTTCTCTGACCTTATCCATGATTGTGTGGAAGTGTACATGGATGATTTCACAATCTATGGGGATTCTTTCAATGAAGCACTGGAGAATTTAGAAAAAGTCTTAATAAGATGTAAAGAAACAAATCTCTCACTAATCCATGAAAAATGCTTCATGATGTTTAACGGAGGAATTATTTTCGGTCATCATATTTCAGGAGATGGAATCAAAGTAGACTCATCTAAAGTTGAAGTCATTTCTAAATTATCAGTGCCAAGTTGTCAAAAGGATGTTAGAAGTTTTCTCGGTTTTACTGGATATTATAGAATATTTATAGAAAACTTCACAAAAATTGCATCCCCACTCTTTAAACTACTCACCAAAGACTGTGAATTCAGTTGGGATTCTGAATGTCAAGCTACCTTTGAAACTTTGAAAAAGAGAATTTCTGAAGCACCCATCTTAAAAGGACTGAACTGGAAATTGCCTTTCCATATCTCAACAGATGCTTCAGATTCAGCCTTAGGAGCTGTGTTAGGACAAAAGGATCTTACTCATGCAATTTATTATACCAGTAAAAATTTAACTCCTGAAGAGTTAAATTATATTGTAACTGAAAAGGAGTTTTTAGTTGTAGTTCATGCCATTAACAAATTAAGACATTATAACTGGCTATGAAACCTTTGTTCACACCGATCATTCTTCCATTAGATACTTAATGAATAAACCAGTCACCAATGGAAGAATACCTATATGGCTCCTACTTTTACATGAATTCAACATAACCATTCTAGATGGACCAGGAAAATAGAACACAATTGCCGATTTTCTATCAAGAATACAAAATGAACACAATGATCAACCCGTAGAAGATAAATTTCCTGATGAATATCTTTTTCCAGTATCTACTAAATCACCTTGGTATGTAGATATTGCTAATTATTTGGCCACAAGAAAAATGCCATTTCATTTATCTCTTAGAGAGAAGAGAAGAATAATCCACAACAACACATCTTATTCATGGATAAATGAAGAATTATATAAGACAGGACCAGATCTCATCATCAGAAGATGTATTCGGGAGGAAGAAATACCAGAGATACTAAAAGCTTGTCACGATAAGCCATGTGGAGGACATTTTTCTGGCAGGAGAACTGCTTGCAAAATCTTGCTTTTAGGATATTATTGGCCTTCCATTTTCGAGGACACCAAGGAATATGTTAAAAGATGTGATAGTTGTCAGAGAATGGGCAAACCTACTCTTTCAAATGAAATGCCACTACAACCACAGGTACTTATCGACCCATTCGAAAAATGGGCACTGGATTTTGTTGGACCAATCAGCCCACCTTCAAAGCAAAAGAAGTATATTCTCGTATGTACTGATTATGTCACTAAATGGGTAGAAGCTAAAGCACTTCCTTTTGTTACTGAGAATATTGTAATTTCATTTCCTTTTGAGGATATTTTTACTTGTTTTGGTGTCCCAAGAGAAATTTTAACAGATCAAGGGATACAGTTCACATCCAGACTAGTGCAGAAGCTTGTGGATCAATACAAGATAAAACATCGGAAGTCAACTCCATACCATCCACAAGCCAATGGACAAGTCGAGTCCACAAATAAGGTGATTTAGGCTATCCTTACAAATACTGTACATCTACACATGAAAGACTGGGTGGAAAAGCTTCCAGAAGCCTTATGGGCCTACAAAACTACATGGAGGAATACTACAGGGCATACTCCCTATGAACTTCTTTATGGGAAGCAAGTCTTACTTCCGATAGAGTTCCAGATCCAGACCTATAAGACAACAGTCCAGTTAGATCTTGACTTGTCAGAAGCCCAGAAGCAAAGGATGGCACAATTAAATGAGCTCGGTGAAATCGGACAAGAAGCCTTCTAGAGAACCAGCTTAGTGCAACAACAGAGGTCAAGATGGCATGATAAGTACATTAAAGAAATGAAGTTTCATATGGGAGATTGGGCATTGCTCTTTGATTCAAAATTCAAAAATTTTCAAGGGAAATTCCAAACCCATTGGCGTGGACCTTAAGAAAATGAGAATGTATTTGACAATGGTGCAGTTAGAATCAGGACTATTGACGAAGAGAAAACTCCTATATTAGTAAAAGGAAATCTACTTAAGCTTTACCAGAAACCATTAACAAAAGAGGAATTTGTTAAAATGTTTCAAGATAATTCAAAACTGAAGATGGTCAAGAAGAATTCTTATTCTTTTCCACCTTAGAAATTTCTACCTAGTTTGCTCTATATATATATATATATATATATATATATATATATATATATATATATATATATATATGTATATATATATATATATATATATATATATATATATATATATATATATATATATATATATATATATATATATATATATATATATATATATATATATATATATATATATATATATATATATATATATATATATATATATATATAAAGTTCATCTCCTAAAGCCTTCTTTCCCTTAGTTGTAGAATCAACAACTTTCCGCAGCTAAAACAAGTTTCTGCAGCATAATAATTTTTCGAAGTCTATAAAGATGCTTGGTGATTTGGATTAAAGGATAGTTTACAACAAAGGTACCTACAGGAGATCAAAGAACAACAAATAAGGTTAGCAAAAGAAGATCAAAGGTACGTGCTACTTTAATTTAACAATAGGGAAGGTTATATAGCATATATGGCTAAGAAGATATAGTACTAACATGCAATCATTATAACCTAAGGGTAATGGCCACCTAACAAGATATCATACGCCACCACTTAAAAAGTCATGTCACGACCTTAATCCAAATCTGCCGAAGTAATTACCAAATTATAAGTTTAAATGCGCCTAATGGTCGAATTCATCCCTACAATCATTATGATAATCTATCCATTCTTCCCTATTCTTACACTCCTATGAACTTTCATAGCCACTCCATCTTTCCGCCATCCAGCAAACCCTACCAGCTCCATTTTCCTATCAAGGTAGCCAATCTTCGAAGCAAAGCATCCTTCGGAATGGGGATAATTGTTCGAACTGAACTAGCAAGGAAGCAATTCTTGGAGGGGTACCCACAAACTAGGGAGATGCTACAAAGAATACAATGGCTGCAATTCATTGAAAAATTTAACGACTTCCACAAGGAAGTAACCAAGACATTTGCACGCTCATTCGATGGAATTGAAGCCAAAATTGGGGACATTAAGCTCACGATAACAAAGTCTATGATCGCTGAGGCTACCGAGCTGCCAAGAAATGTAGAAAAATGGTTTAAAAACAGGGGGATTGATAGCGAGGACTGGAAAGTCTTCCTCAAGGATCTGAACATGGACACTATGGTCTACAAGAAAGGTATTCCCAACACTGCTCTTAAAAACAAATGGAGAAACTTATTACTTGTGCTTCAGAAGTTTGTCAGTTGTGAGGGTAGGTTTGGGAAAATGTATTTTTATCATGTTAGGATGATGATGCACTTCCTTGAGGATCATCAGATGAACCTCCCTTATTTCCTCTTAAATAGCCTCAAGAAAATATCTACAAATGTTCAAAAGAAAATTCAGTGTATAGAAAACACCATGTATCATCATGGCCTGATAAAAATATTGGTCGAATTTCATCTCCAAAGTATAGGGGATAACTGGGAGAGTTTCCTAGTGAGGAACCACTTTGAAGAAAAATCCCCAGAAAAAGAAAGTAGCAGCAGGGCCCTCAGAGGGAGGAAGAGAACCATAGAAGTGATAAAGGAACAGGCACCTCAAACTCAGACAAAAGTATCAGAAGAAGAGTTTCCTATAGTAAATATTTTGCAGAGAATGAAAAGGGGAAACCCTAGAAGAAAGAAAGCCAGCCCAAGTAAAAATAATTCTCACAAACTAAGAATTAGAGAATAAAAGGAGGAAAGTGTAGAAAATACAAACACTAGGATTGAGGAGGAGCACAAGGTTGAGCACGATCCCACAAACAAGCTCAAAAACTATAGAATATATTAATCTTGAGGAAAATGAGCCAGATGAAAAGGAGGTAACTGAAAATGAGCCAACAAAGAATACTCCAATAGAGAATGAGCCAATAGGGGATGAGCCAATCGAAAGCCCTAGAAATTCTCCAACAGGGTCACGAAGATCGTCACCACGACCATACAACTCACCTTTAAGAAGCCCAATGCATAGTCCGGGTATTGGCCCCACTCAACAGTAAATATATGACTATATAGAGTCACTGGAGAAGAAAGAAACAACAACAAAGGAAACAATTCAGAACCCTGAAGAATGGAGCAATCAGGTAAATGAACAATCAGCCTCAAACATCTTAATGCAAGAGATCTTTGAACTAGAAACATTGAACCGGTATCTCAAAAATGAGAATCAAGCATTGAAGACACAGAGTGAGATCCAGATTACAAAGAGTGACAATCTAATCCTTCATCTAAGCTTGTGGTGTAAGAAAAACAAAAAGCTGAAGAAAGAAAACAGAATTATGCAGAGAGAGATTATTAGTTTAAAGTATAATATTCTCATGAGAAAGCCTAGAATGCCAATCACTGCCAAAAAGAAGTAAACAATAAAACATGGAGATGATAAGCAAGAGGCACAAGTGAATGACAAGGAAGAAGTGTATGAGGACATACAACATCTCTAGTCCGAGGGAATGTAGAGTCCGAAGATTGTCCTACCATGACATCCTTTTTGCCTAATGATCCTCTCTTTTACTATATATTTATCACCTATATAAAGCCATATCCACCAGGTTTTGATGAAGGTATGCAATAATATGTCTTCTTGTTCATATTTAACTTTATACCCTATTGTTTTGTTAAAGTTTGCAATTGGCTACCGAATCAGTCTGTTTCTGCAACTAATCCGGGTTTCTGTAGCTGTCTCCATTGTTTGCAAGGTTTCAAAGTTCTAGGTCAGCGGTGAAGGGTGTGGATGGATAGAGGATGGCTCCCTCTTGGATCCCTTCCTATCCCCTCAAAATTGTTCGCTAAGATAAGCATAGAAGATCACTGTCAAACTCCAAGTCAACCGCCGGATTAATGCAGAAAAGAACCCGAGATCGATTGAAACCTTATTGTTTTAATTTTGGAATAGAAAAACAAAGGTCTAGCGATATAAGTTTAGATAGGATAGAGATATTAGGCTTGAATTATTCATGCAATTATGCCAAGAGACCTGCTATAAAACTTGTGGCTGCAGTGTGATTTGGGTGCACGCTGAATGATGTAATTTTGAACAGTTTGTGAATTCTATTTGAATAGAATTGGTTTTGTGTGCAAGCATTGTGTTGATTGGAAGCTATGAACTGCTATGTGGAGGGCCCCTACAAATAGTGACACGTTTTAATCAATTGCAATACGATTTCCTTTCTTTCTTCAAATGCTCTGTTTTGTGTGAAAATGCAGCATAATGATTTCACCACCAAGTTGTTATTTGCATAAGTACTTTCATTTGCTTTATACCTAGTTTAGTATGTTATTTAATTTGCTTTATACCTGGTACATCATGGTCATTTCATTTTCTTATTATCTAGCATAATTGGAGTGTGTTTAATTCATAATATAGATGTTGCTTGGGTTATTTTGTTTGAGCGAAAATTGAATAAGTAAAAGAGTGAGAGTTCTCTCCTAAACAATTGAGTTCAGAGAGTATTTCTTCATAGCTGATAGAATAAGTTTATTTTTGCATTTAGTGAATTAGAAGCTGCAGCATAAAGACTCAGGATAAAAAATCCCAAAGCAATTTAATACAAGTAGGACCACTCTCATATCATCTGCAAACTAATTAGATAGAGATTAACTCCTAGGAGACTTTGTCAACATCTCTAAGAATTACAGCACTAATATAATTGACAAACACCACCTCCATATCCATCTTAAGTTTAGATCCTAACGAATATATAATGACCTAATGAATAACTTCTAAGCACAGATTGTGCATCTGTACTTTATCAGTCTATGCACCTTGGTTGAGCATAGTGATCAGTGCCATGACTGGTGGTTGGCTGAGGTAGTCTGCAACATTATTTGTGTTACCCTTCTTATCATTAATGTTCAAATGGAATTGTTGCAGGTGTGTGGACCATTTTTGATGGCAATTTTTTCACAACTTCCCTTGTGTCTGTATGAACTACAAGGGTTGGTGGTGTATGTGGATGAGCATTTCCTTCCCCAGATTGTAATGCTTCCATTGATGGCATCCTTGCACATTAGAATACTTTTCTTTATCGTTAGTGGAATACTTTCAGACTGTGTTTGAAAGTGTCTCACTGTGGTAAGCCATTAGATGCCCCTGCTCAGTAAGAACTACACCAATAACATAGTCAAAGGCGTCTGCCTCAATCTCAAATGTTTGTTGTAGGTATGGTAATGTGAGCACTAGTGCAGAGCAGAGATGATGCTTCATCTTGGTAAACACATTCTGTTGGGTTTCAGACCAAAAAAAATTGCTTTCGCACCACCCTTGGTGACTTGAATTAATGGCCAAGTGATATGAGAGAACCTTAACACGAACTTGTGATAGAAATTGGCAAGACCTAGAAAGTTGTGGAGCTCTGTTAGAGTGGTTGGGACTGGCCAATCTTGAATGACACGTATCTTGGCTGGGACCACATGCACACCCTACTCATCAATGATGTACTTGAGATATTGAACCTGGGTCATGCCAAAAGTGAATTTATCCAAATTGGCACACAACTTGTGTGTTCGCAAGGTTTGAAGGACCTATCGAATATGGTGGAGGTGCTTTTCTCAACTATGGTTGAAGATCAAGACGTCATCTAAATACACCACCACGAATGCATTGGTGAAGGGTCGCAAGATGTCTTCCATCAACCATTTGAAAAGGCCCTCCTTGGATTTGAAGGAAATCTTCCACACACCGGAGGGTTTGATAGGCACTTGGTGATAACTGGACTTCAAGTCAATCTCGCTGAATTATTTGGCCCCCTTGAACTGGTCCAGAAGGTCGTCAATCCGTGGGATTGGGTACCTATTCCATATAGTGATCTTGTTAAGTTCCCAATAGTCAATACAAAGTCTCCAAGTCTCATTCTTCTTCAGTACCAACACAATCGGGCTCCCACGAGGTGATGAGCTTGGTCTGATGTGCCCCTTCTGCAACAACTCCTGAATCTGCCTCTTGATCTCATCATTCTCTAAAACAGAGCATTGATAGATCGGTCCACAAGGTATCGACGCGCTCGAGGTCATATCGATGGAGTGCTTGACCTTAAAATGCAAAGGTACCCCTGTAGTTGAGGTGAAATTTTCCTTGGACTCCTCCACAACCTTGTCCATTTGCTGTTGTTGTGCGAAGGAGCCCTGTCTGGAAGCCATGGCCACAACCTTCTTCTTTCCCTAAGGGCGAATCATGAGGAAAACAAATTTCTTGATTAGTGAAATGGTCTTACTGTATTGCTTTAAAGATGGTGGTAGGCAGGGCTACTTCTAGTATCCTGTACAACTTATTGCCCAAAGTAATAATCACACAGAGCGAGGTTTAGACTCATATACAACATGTTGCTTCCACAAGTATGGTTCTCCTAATAATACATCACAAACTTCAAGAGGAGCAACATCACATAGTACCTCATCCATGAAGGGATTAATGTTGTAGGGAAGGTGACACTGTTGGCTAATGCAAAGATCTCATCCTTGATGAAGCCACCCAATGGTGTATGATTGCGGATGTGCTGTCGTTGGTAGGTTTAGCCGCTTTGCGACCTCTGCTGAAATGAGGTTCTTTTGGCTCCTGCTATCGACAATGAACTACATCAGAAATCCCTTCACCCACATCTGTGAGTGGAAGAGGTGTTCCCCCTCCTCTGGATCTTCCGACTCATTCTTTTGGATATTGGTGGTGGCAACGGTGGCATTGGTCTCTACGTCAACGATATGTTTCCCTTTTTCATTCCCCTTCTCGGGTTCTGACTCAGAGTCCTAACATGCGTTGGATTCAGAAGCCTTCAACTCGGCCACTAGTGACTACTTGGCCGGACACTCACTTGTGTTGTGAGTGGAGCTCTTATGGAACTCACACCATTTTCCCGTGTCCTTCTTTTTATTTGGGGTGTTGTTCTTTACTTACGGCTTCGGCGGGTTGCCTTAGGTCACCCTGCCTTGGCTTTGGCCCTTTCTCCATGGTTTGGGGGCACCTTTTCCTCTCTTTAGATTCGCAGATCCAAAGTCTCACTTATTCTTCTTAAACTTCTACTCAATCTTTACAGTGTATCGGTAGCCTGTGCCAAACGAGGATATGTCCAGGAACTCCATCTCATCCTGGATGCACTTATGCAGGCAACCGCGGTTCTTAAGTACCAAATTCCACTCAAAATCCTTGATACCTAATTTTGTGCGAAGGGTATGTAAAACATTTGTGAACTCCGACACATCTTGGTCCCTTCCCTATCATAGCGTGGCCCACTTTATGTATTTATCTTCATAGCTCTCAACAGGGTAATATTGTTCCTTTATGGCGTCTTAGAAAGAATCCCCCGTGGGTACGGCTGAAAACAATGAGGATTCCATCTCATCCTTTTGTTCACAGTAGGTTTCCCACCTATTCAAGTGCTCAAAATTATGCTCAAAAATAAAAGTTGTCAGAATGGTGTGTGTGGTGAAGTAAAATTATAAGTGCGGACACGAACAAATTCCTCTAGCCCGATAATGGGTCTAGCCACAACAGATACATTCTATGGAATATTTCCTTAGGTTATAACCAAATAAGAGGGCCTACCTCTTAGTCTGCTTATCCTGTTTGATGATGTCCTTGCTTGCTCACTCCAGCTATCTCTCGCTTCCTTCTTCAAGCACCTGAAACAAGTAAACAACAACAAACAACAACCGTGATAATAAACAAATTGTAATTCAACCTACTTAACAAGTCAAGAAACATTAAGCCATGAATTTGCAATATTACAAAACATGTGGGAAATCAATCAATAGTTGCATATATTAATATCAAATAGAGATTACAACCATTCGTCTTGACGTTGCAGTCTTCCTCTGACAAGACCAGGTTCCCATACACTTCTGCTAGCATTCCACGATGTCTTCAAACAATGGTAGTTTTAAAGATCTTTCCTTTAGGATTCACTCCAAACCAAATCACACTTCTCCCTCACACAACTAGATATCTACAACTAGTAATAGCTTGTTGTCTACTCCAAACCAAAGTAGCATAAGCACACCAACATCAACACTACAACACTAACACTAGCTTGTGCTTAAGAAGAAGGGAGGTTTATATAGGAAAAATGGATGGGAAATGAATACTCTTCTCATGGGATAAGGGCTTATCCCTTGAGGTAGTTCCATCATTATAGGGGAAAGGAGCCCAAACTGTCATCCTCGACCCCATCCGGCCAAACCATTTACCAGAATTCCGTTACGAAGCTTCTAGAGCTAGAAGCTTCGGCTCTAATTTAAAAGCTTTCCATAACAGGACTGACACGACTGGAGCACAGCTCAATTGCTCCGGTCGGTGCAAGGAGTAATGCTAATTACTACACATTGGTGCGAGGAAGACAAAGGCCATTAGCGTCGGTCTTGTAAACTGGGCAAAACAGAAGTTTCAGGGGAAATGGTGCAAAAGGGAATTTATCTGCTCATGAAGAGGGACATAATGGGAGTTTCTTCATGAAGGCAAAGCATGCGGGGTTCACTGTAGAGGTCCTCTAGGATCAAGGAATGGGGAATACAAGGACAGTGACAAAATGCTGTGTAACAAATGCCCCCTAAACCGTGAAGGACGAGTTGGAGTGAGGGATGAAATTCTTTATGAATCAGTGCGTGGAACTATAGTCTGTCATCAGAAAACCTGCAAGCAAGTACAAATACATATACATAAACTGAGATCTCTATCAAATGATACATGAATCACGACATGGATGCAACCATCTAGAGAATGATCATGTAAATGGATCCAGGTGTGGGCATAACCATCTGTCAAAGAGGATCATAACGAAACCATGGTATGGTCACAACCATCCAATAATGAGAAGGATCACATATGATAACTCATGGTCTGGTTGCAGCCATCCATCTGAAAGAGACATGCATATCATCATAACCATGTCACACCACTTCGCAACTTGGAATTTTGTGATCTGAGTCTAGGTTCTTGCGCTCCAACACAACCTGATCAAAGTACAGATTCTAACATGTGAATAGATGTGTTGACATAGAACATGCTAGAAAGTCGCTTAATTACTAGTCAATAATGTAAACTGTTAACAAGTGTGAGAGAAACAACAAATAATGACAATGGCCCTTAAGGTACTCTCAACACAATCCACGGAATGTGAATAGAGGAACTGAAGTCAAACACCTGCGAAATCACTCGATCGAAAGCCAATGATGTGAACTTGTCATCGAGTGCGAAGAACTTGCCATTAGGGCATGCAATCTCTAAGGTACTCAAAGGGGGTCTCTCTGTCAACTTCCCAGATAATGAGTTGAAGTTGATGAAAAGCGAGCGTGTCGAAGGAGGGCCATAATGAATCCCACATCATTGACGCGAGACGAGAGGATGCAAAATGATTTTGGATGATACAAAGAATCAGAGGTAAGTGTAACTGAAGAAGGACAACTCTTGAAGATATCGGCAACACAACTGGAAGTTTGGCAGCTTTTGGATCCATAGGATCAGTGGTCATGATGATGTGGCAAAGATCAAATGGAAGGCAAAAATGAACAGCCCAACCCAGGAAGGTCATCAATATAAAGGAGGATATCCCAACCCGACACGAAGCAAAAAGTGTCATGTTCAAGAGTGAGCTGCCGACACAACTAATAGATTTCCAAATTTCCCCCACCATTTCTGGCAGGTACCCCAAATATTTTTTAATCGCAAGCTTGAAGGGGATAGCATATGCTTGCACTGTAAGTTCATCCTTCCGATGAATCTGACCTAGTAAATTTAACGAGCCCTAGGAAGGAGAAGCTCATGTTCATCATGTTGATGAATCTGATGTCGTTTAATATTTTAACGAGTCCGACGAAGGTGTAACTCGGTATATTTTTCATGTTTAGAGAGTTTGAAAAAGACACGTAAAAGAAAACTCCACATGGTCCCTTTTCATATGTTTGTGTCTCTCGAACCCAAAAAGGTAGAAAACAATACTTGAGAGAACCGCTTGACCATTTCAGTCAAGGAGTACCTTTTTCGTAAATAGTGCCTCCTAGCATGAAAAGGGGGTAAACTTATACTAGGTGCACGACATTTCGCGTCCGTTAACGAGTTCGAAACGACAAGGGCTCAGTCATATTTTCACTTTTAAAGGGTCGGAAAAGAGCTAAAAGCAAATCCCCCCTGTTTTTATTCTCTTTAACGAGTCAAAAAGGGAAAAATACTCCGCAATCTTTTCATTTGAGTTTTATGAGTCAAGAAAAGAGCTTAAAGGTGACTCATCCTGGAGGAACGAGTGGTATAAAAGGTAGCAACTGGTTCCGACAATGGTGTAATTGCTCAAAAAATGTAATGGTCAAGAGGTTGCCTAATAAATCCACTCATCGCTGCGGTCCCTCAGGAAAGGAAAAACAACCAAGTGAAAGCATATGATCAGCCAAAGAGATGGTGGTGATGGAATGAAACGACCAAGGCTCATTTAGCAGAAATTAGCTGATAAAAACGACAATCATGAGATGTACATTGGGCATGGGTTCATTTTTACACAAGCTTGAACCATGGAGAACTCTGCTTGGATTCGGTTTCATGTTTACACAAGCTTGAAACAAAAAAACTATGCTTGCTATAAGTTTGCATGCCCCCAACATAATGACTCAATCGAGGTACATGCCCCCCAAGCTTCATTTCAATCAACTAGGTGGATGGAATGAAGGTTCACTTTCGAGATCTTGAAAAGACTTGACTAGGATTTTACGAGATCTTAATTAAAGACTCAATTTGGAAAATGGATTTTCTTCATTTTTTAAATGAGGTTGACACATTAAAAGAACTATCCTCGAGACCCTTGTTTCATTTTTTAACGAGCTTGACACAAGACAAAGAACAATGCTCACGATCCCTTGTTTCATTTTTTAACGAGGTTGACACAAGACCAGGAACTATCCTCACGACATCTGTTCATGACCAATAAGAGAACATGGCTCCCAAGAGGTCTTCACTAGACGGAAGAACCATGCTCTGGGAGGAATACATGTCAATTGGTACCATAGACATATCGGGTTCCAATGCCCCCAATACATGATGTACTATACCATCTGTGTGATCATCAGCGGATGTGGAGACAGAATAGGTAGCCACATAATTGACCTATGGCGGGGAAGGTACTACTTGCAAACAAGCGCTGATAGGGGACGATGGTTGCAAAGGAGGCGCCTGGTGACTAAGGAAGGACAATTGATCAAGAGTCACAATTTTCCCTTCATGCGGAAAACAAACCACACGGAAAAGCAAATAAACAAGAGCTCCCATGGTATAAACATAATCGCATCCAAGGAGAAGATTGAAATCTAAGGGACCTTGGACTACCATCACATCTATATAGACGGTCTTTCCCCTCAAAGCAATAGGGAACTTCGGAAGGATCCCTAAGGGTTGATTGGTTCCTTCGTTGAAAGCCAACAGATTCTGGGTGACAGGCACAAGCTGTGGGGAACCCAAAGCTTGCCAAGTAGCAGAAGACATGATGCTAACAGGCACACCTTTATCTAATATAATGACAGGTACTACCATATTATAGGCTTGTACAGTGATCTGGAAAGGCACATAAGATGGGAGGTAGAAAGCAGTCAATGGCCCCCAATCGAAAGAGATGACACTACTACTTGGTGGGGTATCATATGATTTCCCCCATGCTGTACAGGAATAGGAGAAGGACTCTCCTAAACAACTGGTATGAGAGGGTCACTCTGTGATTCATGAGAATTCTAGGAGATGAGAAGAACATGAGCAGTATGATCAACACTCTCTCCTGAAACAGAGTGAGAAACTAGCGGGGGAACCAAGTCGACACTCTTTTCGACCAATGGTTGGTCGGGAACAGACACAAGAGAGTCTCACTTAGGAAGAGCAAGACAGGCAAGAGATGAACCTAAGTCAACCTCTTGACCAACCGGGAGAGGGTCAGAAGAAAGCCTCCAATAACCAACAGGAAGTTGGGGTTGAGGAGCTGCAAGGTTTTCCAAATCTTTGGAAGCTTGATCCATAGGAGGACAAAGGTGAAGAAGATGCTCTCCTTCACATAACCGACAGGAGGAATCTAATCTTTCCCTTCTTCTTACCATCACTAGTTGAAGGCGTAACATCAACATGATCTCCAGAGGCCGATGAGGATGGTTGGTTCAAGTTTTGAGACCATACCTCTAAGACTCTAGGAATGCCAGGACAGTCTCGAAGGAGATGGTAACCCTTACACAACCTGCAAGGGAATTTTACCTTTTGTGAAGGATCAGAGGGTTTGTTAATGGGGGGTGCATTTGGAGTAACAGCTGCACGGTTGGCCTCTCTCTTATCTAAGTTCTTCTTCTTCTTCTTAGCCTCTTGGTTACTAGATTTCAAACTTTCACCATGTGAAGTAGAAGAGGAAGAGGAATAAATGGGGGAAGAAGGAGAGGGGTCAACCTTAGAATCATTGTGACGTGATTTGAATGAAGGAGACGTTTGGACAGGAGTTGGGACGCTCGAAACCATCGAGGTATAAAACAACCAGACAAGCAGACCAATGGTTAACCCAGGGAGGGACAACGTTGCCATATAAGGAGCACCAACATTTCCAAAAGAAGGAAAATGACCAGGATTCCCATCCGAGGGGAACCCTTGATTGGTGGACTCTGGAAATGTCGCCATTGGAATCAACCTTAAAGAATTACTAAGGAAGACAACTTTTACTAGGAATATTTCGTGGGAAGTTGATTTTAGAACACTGAAACAAAACTTTACCTTTTCATGTTTTAAGAGTCAAGAAAAGGAAGAAAGATGACTCTAGTCGCTTTCGGAGTTAGCGAGCTTGAAAGGACAAGTAGAATACCTCCTGGCGAACCGAGAAGTACGGGTAGGCAATCTCCCCGAATGCTATGTTCAGTGTATCATGTTTACAAGGCGGCAGAATCAACTTCCAATGGATAAAGGATTGCAAACCTAGTGGGGTCTTCCTTTATATACACAACGGTACGGGGAGCACAAGTCCGTACTAGCGTTGTCTAGTGTCGAAGCGAACGACACCTGCTGGGTTTAAAGACGCCGGAACATGTCTCTGGCCTAGACCACTAAATGTGAGCGTTAAGTTTCAATGCTTCCTTAGGTTAATTCAATAAATTTTAACGGTTTATATTGAATTAGGTTTCAATTACAAGGCCTTACTGTTGTCATTTGAAAACTCCTACATGCAGCTATATGAGAAAAGAGATCTTTGTCTTCGATGAAAGTTATCACTAATTGAGAGATAGAGAACACAAAATTAATGCAGCAACTGAAGAATGAAATCTTTCACTAATAATTCTCCTATATGCACTTAATCTTCCTATAACAACATGAGAAGTTTCATTTCATTTCCAATGCTTATGATGATGAAAATCTAGCTTCTCAATAACACTACTAATGCAATATTTTCACTTAAGTAAACTAGAATAATGTTCTCCTTTTCATAAAATGAAAAATGAATCTTTCACATAAAGCACTTTAAATGAAAATTTTCACAATTCCGAGCAAACAAACATCAATCAAATCCAAAGCATGATAAATGAAACTAAAAACAACTTATTCCTTGAATTGAACCAACCAAAAACATAAATGCTTCAATCAACGAACCAAGCAATGTAATCTATGCTTAGAATGAGAAAAGAAACACTCGAAATAAGAGAACAAACGAGACTTGTTCACTCATTTAATTGAAAACAAAACATCCTAGTCAGTTCTGGGAGGAAGAAGAAAGTCTGAGGGTCAAGACACACTGACACTAGAATGGGAAAAATTCTAATTTTTTCTTACCCCTGAGACCGGAGTGACTTTTGGGAAAAAAGTAGTGCCAATCAGCACAACCAGCACGACTGACCAGTACTACAACTAGCGCCGATGGCCTGATCGGCGCCACTGCCTAACTGACAACTAGCGCCGATCGAGGGATTAAAAAAAATAAAAAAGAACTTCACATAGGGCCAGACTTAACACATCAGAGGGTGGGCTAAACCAAGCAAGCACACAAACCAAGCTAAATGAAGCTTTCTAGTCATAGAACAGACGGTCCAAAAGGCTTATGGGGTCAAAACCACAAGAGCAGAACACACTAGCCAAGATTGGAGTTAGGCCTTAATCTTCACTTACAGGCATCGACATGACTGCCTAACTGACAACAAGTGCCAGAGGCTGGTCGATGCGGCTGTTTCTCAGCAACTTGAGCTGATTGACGCGACTGTCAGCAAATTAAGTGCGCTGATCGAGGGAGTTAAGGAAAAACAAAAAATTGAAACAGGGACCAGATTTGCTACTATGAATTTTAGACTCAGACCAATAAGTAGGAGAAAAGTAACAAAACCAAAGGGAAAAAGTGGAACTAGAAAAGTTCTCACGAAATCATGAAATCCAAGACAAGCAAAAGGATTGGGTTCCCCAGTGGAGTTGCCAATTTGTGGTGAAGTAAAATTATAAGTGCGGACACGAACAAATTCCTCTATCCTGATAATGGGTCTAGCCACAACAGATACATTCTATGGAATATTTTCTTAGGTTAGAACTAAATAAGAGGGCCTACCTCTTAGTCCACTTATCCTATTTGATGATGTCCTTGCTTGCTCGCTCCAGTTATCTCTCTCTTCCTTCTTTAAGCACCTGAAACAAGTAAACAACAACAAACAACAAACGTGATAATAAAAAAATTGTAATTCAACCTACTTAACAAGTCAAGAAACTTTAAGCCATGAATGTGTAATATTACAAAAAATGTAGGAAATCAATCAATAGTTGCATATATTAATATCAAAGAGAGATTACAACCATTCGTCTTGACGCTGCAGTGTTCCTCTGACAAGACCAGGTTCCCACACACTTCTGTTAGCATTCCACGATGGCTTCAAACAACAATAGTTTTAAAGCTCTTCCCTTTAGGCTTCACTCCAAACCAAATCACACTTCTTCCTCACACAACTAGATATCTACAACTAGTAATAGCTTGCTATCTACTCCAAACCAAAATAGCATAAGCACACCAACATCAACACTACAACACTAACACTAGCTTGTGCTTGGGAAGAAGAGAGGTGTATATAGGAAAAATGGATGGGAAATGGATCCTCTTCTCATGGGAGAAGGGATTATCCCTTGAGGTAGTTCCATCATTATAGGGGAAAGGAACCCAAACTGTCATCCTCAACCCCATCCGGCCAAACCATTTACCAAACATCCATTACGAAGCTTCTAGAGCTAGAAGCTTCGGCTCTAATTTAAAAAATTTCCATAACAGGACCGGTGTGACTGGAACACAGCTCAGTCGCTCCGATCGGCATGAGGAGTAGTGCTAATTTCTACACATCGGTGCGGGGGAGATAAAGGACATTAGCGCCGGTCTTGTAAACTGGACAAAATAGAAGTTTCAAGGGAAATGGTGCAAAAGGTAATTTATCTGCTCATGAAGAGGGACACAATGGGAGTTTCTTCATGAAGGCAAAGCATGCGGGGTTCACTGTAGAGGTCCTCCAGGATCAAGGAACGAGGAGTACAGGGACAGTGACAAATTTTGTGTAACAATGTGGAACTTAAACGACCATGTAGTGCTTGTCATCTTGAAATTGAAGCAACTCGTTTCATGCAAAACAGACACCGTATGCTCCCAGAAACGTGATCTGTTCGTTTTCCCAAACATGTAAGTTTGGTGTAGGAGCTGACAAGGATGTTGATTGGGCATTCGTATAACCCAGTCAATAAAAAGAATATCCCTTGGAATATTCCATGGAATATCCTTAGTATATTCCTTGCAAGTGGCGAATCGGAAGGTGACAAGAGTCAAAATTTCATTGGTCCATGTGTTTTGGGTTTGGATCAATAAGGAAGTGACACGTGGCTAAGTAGGAGGCCGCCACATGTCCTCCTAATGGTCGATCAAAATTTTAATGGCAAGATAGATCATAGGCTAGGCTCGACCCCGTGACCTCCCACATAACAGACCAAAGGACTAACCACTTTGCCTACGCATTATTTCTTAACTAACATATCGCAGGTGGGTCGACCATTAAAGAATCGTCTGCAGAGCAAAGCCAAGGTGTGATGTGATAATCTCAATCGCACATCACAACAAGGAAAGGTTACAAAATCGACCCTGACAGGATCAGGTTGCGATTGCAATATCTCAATGGCATATCGCACAATGCAAGTTCTGTTATATGAATTTCCCTAGCTCTGTCGATTGCATATATCCCATATGTGATACAGATTATACTGCAGTTGATAGTTCTGTCGGGTCCACCGCTTATCGCAATCACACTTCGCCCACGACCACGTTCACAAACCATAAGACCCACTGATACTCGCCAATTTCGATTTGTGATGGAGCTTCCAGAACCGTCACCTTAACCGTCGGACCTAACCACCTTGCATGTCACCACTCGAACTTAACCGCGAGATAGGCAGGAAGTTGGCGGGACCACCAATTTTGGTGGAACTGCCAGAATTAACTCCAGATAATGAATTTAACTGGGATTTAGTCATATTTGGAGGAGGAAATTGTGGAAATACTGGCAGAAGTCATAACTAAGGAAATTTTCGACCAAAGGAGGAGCATAAAGAGGTTGGGGGTACCATTTTTGGATATTTTGGACTCATTGGAGTAGGTTGAAAAAACATTTGAGCATTATAAACACACTTTTGTACACTTTTGAGCATAATAGAGAGGCCCAAGCCATTGGAAGTTGGACCAAGGAGACGTAGCCCATGAGGGGTTAACTCCTTTATCATGTTCCTGTTGTAATATGTTTTTGATGATGTTCTGTACATGTTTATGCTGTTGTTCAGTGTCTTATTTATGTTAAATTCCCCATAAAATTAACATAAAAAATCATAATTTCACTTGCAAAAATTCATGAATCCTTAAGCACAATGAAAGCATTTTGTTTCTAATTCGAGGAGGATCTTAGCACAACAATCTAATATTCTAAATCATATCATTTTGGTATCAAAGCAGTAGGTTTTCTTTGTGAAAGAAGGATTTAACTATTTGCAAGTGTATGTTATGCTTACAAGGTTAAAACTCAAAAGAGGAGAAGGGAAGCTTGTTGGAAGCCTTGAAGTTGGGTCAAGGGGAAGGAGAGAAAGGTTGCACAATCTCCAACACCAGTTCAACCTCGAGTTGCAGTTGAGACTCCAGAGGTCATATCTTATGAAGGAGAACCTACAAACATGTCAGAAGATGAGAAGACCTTCAAAAAGGCTTTCTTTGATATGACAGAGATGATGAAGGTCCTCTATGAACAGAGGAATACCAGGTCGCAACGGGAAAGTTCCAAACCTCCCAAAGGAGAAGGCTCTTCAGGAGGAGGTAATGGAAAAGGGGGTAATGTAAATGGATACAAACCTCCACCCTCTCCACCATCTTCTTCATCTTCTTCTTCACAAGCATCTTCACCCTCTTCCACTAACACAACCCTTACTCATACTCATCATCATACTTCAAAAGGAATTAGTAAATAACCTTTTTTAAAACTTGATGTTAAATTTGAGCTACCCATGTGTAATGGTGAAGTGAATGCAGCGAAGCTTGATAATTGGATTCGTCAGTTGGAGGTCTATTGTAGGATTCGAAACCTTCAAGAGGATGACATAAAGATTCAGTTAGCTTCCTTGAGAATGGAGGGTGCAACACTGGGATGGTGGGAATCAAAGACCTAAGAGGAGATTAAAAAACATGGTAAGATCTCAATTTATTGGAATGATTTCATTGATGCAATCAAAAGACAATTCTACCCTCTAGCTTATATGCAGAATGCCATCATGAATTAGCAGAACTTTAGACAACTTAAAAGTCAAAATGTGCAAGATTACACCCAGTAATTCAGAAAAAGGTCTTTGATGTTAGGTGTAGATGTGCAATCACAAGACACATTGTTGAAGTACAAAGGGGGTTTACACAATTATCCTAGGTATACTATTTTAATGTTTAATCCCAATAATCTATATGATGTGTGCATGCAAGCCACTCATCTTGAGGCAAGAGGGAAAAACACTCCAGAAGAAGGTAGTAAAAAGCCATTAAGGGTAAAGAGAAAGAAAAGGGTTTCAAGGGAAAGAAAAATGCATCCATTACAAAGGAAGGAGAGAAAACAATATGTAAACATTGTTCTAGAGAGGGTCATGATGAAGCTCGTTGTTGGAAGCTTCATCCTAAAATGAAACCAAAGAAATTCAACAACAAAGAAAAAGAAAAGATAGCTGTTGTCATTCAAGAGGATTTGGGATCTGATTTGGGTGATGAAACTGAAATTACAACCATGGGTATAAAGGGAAAAGAATCCATTTCTAGCACCAGTATATCAAATTGTCACAATAGCACTCCAAATTAAGAAACAAAGATTGAATTATTCCATGTGAGAGTTGTTGTAATTTCTAAGTCTGACACGTTAGAAACCCTTCAAGCACTTTACTAATTTATTCCTACCTACTTGTTCTGTTAATCAACAAGTTATTTACCACAAGTCATTTACCATGTAAATACTGGAAATAAATATAAGTACATGCTCAACACATTATAGATAATCAACTGAAGGAAATAGAAACAAGCACACAAGTGACACCGTTGTTTTTGGACTAATGTCCCTGAAAAAACACAATGCGGGAAAACTGGTGCAACTATCTAAGGGTTTGATTTATTAAGCAATTTCATAATACAATCTGGGTGCCAAATCTGGTTCACCCAACAGAGAAAAATCTTGCGTAGTACCTCTATACTCGGAAGCAGATATTCCGGCTGAAACCCCAGATAAACACTCTGGCAGATCCACAGCTCCAATCTACCCCACGAAACCCCAACGTCAGCCTCTAGGGACTGCGTCAGCCTCTCTCTGGCCCAATGTTAGCCCAGCATCACTCTAGCTTGGCCTGCATCAGCCTTTGGAGGCACTGTGTCAACCCTTTGGCCCTCTACGTCACCCACGCTGGCCCTCTAAGGCACTGCACAGGTCCTGGCTGCCTCTGCGTGAGCCCTAGCTAGCTTTGTGTGAACCCTTGGCTGCTTCTGCGTCCCTCTCACTGGCTACTGCACTAATCCTCACGGTGCTATCTCTGCCATTACGCTATAACTTTGATCACTCTCTCAACTTTCTCAGCAAACCCAGCCCCAGAAAGTCGAAATCTTGATCTCTTGGTGTGCTCTCCAAGTGACCCTCAAGCCTCCTCTTATACTTTTCTCATTGACAATTCAATGGTTGAGATTAAGTCCCGAATCAATGGCTAAGATTAGATTTGGCTTGATCCATGTCTTTTGGACCATTCTAACATAGTTTTATATTAATTCACATTAATATTTTATTTTCCCTAAGTTTAGACTTAAGGACTCCATTAAAAATATTAATTATTTTAATATCTCCCAAACTGTTTAGAATTCACCCAAACCCTTTCTGGGTATTGGATATCTCATGTGCCTTAGCCTCTCCACCAATTTTCATGGCTAGAGCACATCCGATGCTACCCCAAATCAATAAGAGTAATCTCAAAACATACAAAAATGGACACACTTTTTTATAGAGGGTCTCAAGCTAATGTTATATTTGATAACTTAGTCAAACAATTTAATCTTGAAACCATTTTACATCCCAATCCATATCCACTGGGTTGGATATGCAAGGACACAAACTTACACGTTACAAGAAAATGTATTCTTCGGTTTGCAATCACAACAAACTTCATTGACGAAGTTGAATTAGATGTTGTACCTTTTGATATATGAGGATTTTTTTGGGTAGTCCTTACCTCTATGATAGAAAATCAATCTTCTATCGTCATGAAAACAAGTACCACTTATTCAAGAATGGTGTGGAGTATATTGTGCGAGCCATCACAATAAACTAAATCTTTCATTAGTTAATGTAGGGCAAATGAAAAGAATAGTGAATTCAAGAAAGGATTTAGTGCTTCTTATGATCAAACCCAATGTTGATAATGATTATGAAGTATTTGATGGTTGTAATTCAAAATTGAAAACTCATTTGGTTGATGTAGTTAACCATGATGATGAGGTGTTTCAGAAAGCAAAAGGATTTCCTTCCAAGAGGAGAATCCAACATGAAATACCATTGCAACAAAAGTGTCTTCTTCCTAACATTGACATGCACGGGATGTTAAGAATGGAAAGTGCAAAAAAAAAAAAAACCAAATCCAAGGATTGTTTAATAAAAGGATCATTCAACCTTCTCCTTTACCATGTGGTGCACCTCTTGTTTTGATGCCCAAGAAGAATGGTAAGCATTTCATTGAATGGGATTCAAGAAGTGGTTTTCATCAAAGTAGAGTTTTTGAAGGAGACATATGGAAGACGACATTCATAACCAAGCAAGGTTTGTTTGAATGGATTGTTATGCTTTTTGGTCTTTGCCATGCTCCTACTACTTTTGTGCATATGAAGCAAGTTATAATGCAGCTATTTCTAGACATGATAGTCTACTTGGATGACATTTTCATTTTCAGAAAATTTCATTATGAACATGTCATGTATGAGAAAGAAATACTTGATGTATTATGTCAAGAACATTTGTTATTGAAGATGTCAAAGTATATGTTGGATAAAACTTCTTTAATGTACTTGGGCCATGATATTCGAGAAGATGAGTTGAAGTTAGACTTCTCCAAGATTGATGCCATTATGGATTGGTCAATGCTCAAGATAGTCATATGGATAAGAGGTTGTTTGGGAGCAACCAAATGTTGGAAGAAATATTTTGTTAATTTTTCTTCTATTGTAGCTCATTTGCATTCTTTGGCATTTGTGCAAAAGGTATTCCAGTGGGGAGGCAAACAACAAGAGGAATTTGATGCTTTAAGACAAAAGACCAGTTCATCATTTATACTTGTTATTCTAAACTTGAAAAAGTCATTTAAGTTTCAGGTTGATGTATGCAACTATGCCATGGGCACAATATTTATGCAATATGGTAAGCCCATTTCATTTCATTCAGAAATTTTCAATGGTGCAATGTTTGAGTTGTAGCGACAAGGGCACTTTCATTGGATGAGTTTTCTTCTACTATTCCACTTGGTCAAAAGGTATAAGAAAGGTATAAGCGACAAGTTTGTTGATGTACTTTCTAGGCCTATAGTTTGTATAACTACTTTCCTCAAGCATCATGTTGTTTTACATGAAAGTTATGTTCAAAAAAATACATACTTTCAAGATGTATATTCAAGCTTGAGTAAAAGGAATCAAGTAGAGAAATTTGTTTACCATATGCATCATAATGTGTTGTATCATCTTGGTAAGAAGGATGTTGCTACTGATAGTAACATGGACAAAGCCAAAGAGTTCATTGAACGACTCCAAATGGTACATAAAATAGTGCAAGATTAGCTTGAAAAGGGCAAAGGCAAGTACAAAGCGAGGCACGACAAGCATCGTGTAGATCACAAGTTCCAAGTGAGTGATAAATGGATCAAGATTGGAAAGGTGAGGGCAATACCCTCACTTCCTAGACAACTGAAAGTCATCTTTTGGGGTCCAAAAGGCTTCCAGTGGGGAGGAGTGATCAAGTGCTCAAAATTATGCTCAAAAACCAAAGTTTTCATAATGGTGTGGAACCTGAACACCACGCAGTGCTCATCATCCTGAATCTGGTGCAACTTGTTTCACACGAAACGGACAACGTATGCTCCTAGAAACATGATCTGTTCATTTTCCCAAACAGGTAAATTTGGTGCAGGAGCTGACAGGGATGCTGACTGGGCATGTGTATAGCCCAGTCAACAAAAAGAATATTCCTTGGAATATTCTATGGAATATCCTTAGAATAGTCATCGTAGGTGGCGAATCGGAAGGTGGCAAGTTCCAGAATTTCATTGGTCCGCGTGTTTTGGGTTTGTATCAATAAAGAAGTGACACGTGGCTAAGCCGGAGTCTGCCACATGTCCTCCTAATGGTCGATAAAAAAATTAGTGGCAAGATAGGTTGGAGGTCGAGCTCGATCCCGCAACCTCCCACATAACAGACCAAGGGACTAACCACTCCGCCTACGCATTGTTTCTTAACTAACATATCGTAGGCGGGTCAATGATTAAAAAATTGGCCCTAGAGCAAAGCCCGACCGTGATACAATAATCACAATCGCACATCAAAACAGGGAAAGGTTACAGAATCGGCCCCGACAGGATCAGGTTGCGATTGTGATATCGTAATCGTATATAGCACAATGCAAGTTCCTTTATATGAGTTATCCTAGCTCCACTGATTGTGATATATCCCCGATATGATACATATTATACTGCAGTTGATAGTTCTGTCGGGTTCGCCGCTTATCACAATCACACATGCCCATGACCGCATTCACAAACCATAAGACCCGCTGATTCTTGCCGATTACGATGTACGATGAAGCTGTCGGAACCACCGCCTTAACCGTCGGACCTAACCACCTTGCATGTGACCACTCGGCCTTAACCGCAAGATAGGCGAGGAAGTTGGTGGGACCACCAATTTCGACAGAACTGCCATAATTAACTCCAGATAATGAATTTAAATGGCAGTTAGTCATATTTGGAGGAGGAAATCGTGGAAAGACTAGCAAAAGTCATAACTAAGGAAATTTTCGACCAAATGAGGAGCAGAAAGAGGCTGGGGCACCATTTTTGGACATTCTAGACTCATTGGAGTAGGCTTCAAAAGCATTTGAGCATTGTAAACACATATTTTTACACTTTTGAGCATAATAGAGAGGCCCAATCCATTGGAAGATGGACCAAGGAGATGTAGCCCAGGAGGGGTGAACTCCTTTATCATGTTCCTGTTGTAATGTGTTTTTGATGATGTTCTGTACATGTTTATGTTGTTGTTCAGTCTCTTATTTATGTTAAATTGCTCATAAAATTAACATAAAAACTCATCATTTCACTGCGAAAATTCATGAATCCTTAAGCACAATGAAAGCATTTTGTTTCTAATCTGAGGAGGATCTTAGCACAGCAATGTAATATTCTAAATCATATTACCACTAGTCCTTGATGTGTGGGGCGACTTTGAGAAGTGAAAAAGTAATATTTTCCCGATTGGAAAAGTCATGAACTGAAAAATATCCTTCCAACAGATTCAACCATTTATCTATGACGTATGCTTTTATCCATCCCTCAAATCTAGGAATGTCAAAGTTAACTTGTACTTTAAAAGGAGTGGTCCCTCCATAGTGGCTTCTGGATGAAGATGCATCGCCTATGGGTAGTCGTCGAAGAATTTGGGCAAAGTTATCCATCATCGCGTTCCTCTGGCACTCGAGGGCTTCCTCAGGCAATATTTTGATAGGATCTCTTGCCCCCTCATATTTTTGTTAGAAAATTATATATTACAGAGCAATGGAACATATAAAATATATTGCAGAAATATAAACATAGAAAACACATAAAACAAGAGAGACACAGATCTACGTGGTTCACCCAATTTGGGCTACGTCCATGGAGAAACAACCAGTCCTTCCTTTTATATTATCTAGCAAAATGAAGAGATACACCCTACAACAGATCCGCTGTAATTATCTCTTCACTCTCACACAATCTCCTCTCTCTTTCTCACTCTGAATACAGATCTACATAGATGCAATATAATTCCCGCATATATAGCGAGGGGTTGCCTTCTAGGGCAAAAAACCCTAAATTAAACATAACTTCTACCGAAAGATCTCCGCCTAATGAATGGTCCAGATTGACTACGAAATTACAACATTTTACAAGGCAATTTTACATCTATTTTTAGCTTCGGGGGTGCTTCCCCCGATCCCCCGGGGGGGGGCGAGCTCCCAAAGATCGCAATCGCCCCCCCTAGACCCCCCTTGCAATGCAAATATTATGGGCGACATTGCCGCCACATTACAAACTGGGGTCCAATGCGGTGATACATCTGAATAAAGAAGATAATTAGGCTCCACACCCAACACTTTTTTTTCTTTCGTCATAGGAGGTCGTTGGAGTTTGCGAGATTGGTCTTGCAAAGGTTCAACCAGATCTATCCCTAACTCCTTATACCTTGACCTCGTTGGGGACATGCAAAGAAAAACGGAGAGAGAATACTGCTCTGATACCACTGATCTGAACTTAAATAAGAATGCAACAAATTACAAATATAACCATAAATACTAAGATGCAGCAGAATTAACACTTCATTTCATTAATATTAGAATACTAAAATATGCTTACAAACAAAATGGAAATAAACTAGCTCGGGCAATGGTAGCTTATCTTTGAGAAGAGATGTGGCGACTACATGCCTTTGAACTATGTTACAATGAGGCTCAAGGGCCTATTTATTATTGAACAATAAGGGAAAAGTCTAAACAACCAAAACCCTAACCCTAGGAGATGGGACACGAAGAGTTTGTGGGCCGCGTTGGGGTTAGTTGGGTAGCCAACTTCCCGGGGTCGTAACTTGGTCATATTATCTTCATTTGGCTGTAAGATACCTTGTTGGAAAGGTCTCTTCGAATAATACAGGACGGCTATGGGCCTGTTGTGGACCTAAAATAACATCGTTTAGGGGGTCAAAACTGCTCCAGAAGTTCAAGACCCGAAAAACTGCTAAAAATAGTAAATGATAAAATAAACAAGGAAACATATGAAACTGAATGGAGATCTAGGTGGAATAGGTGGGTGGCCACCAATATCCACCTGGATCACATCCTTTCCTGTGACTACGCTTTGCCTGCATAGCTATCACCATCCTAACCGATGTTGCCTTCTTCTTACCCTGTAAGACTCTTTGTTCTCCATTATCATCCAAACACCCTATGGATTTGTCATCACAATCCACCTTGGTCATATGAAGATACAACCAATCCATGCCCAACAATATACTATATGATCATAACGACAATACATTAAAATGTGTTGATGTAGGCATACCATTCAATTCAAATGCACAAGCTCTTACCCAATGATGAACTCACTTCTTTGTACCTATAACCAACTACACTAACCAACACTTTGCATGCACTTTTTTATTCAAACCACACTTATCCACCAGGTCAGGATTAACACAACTATAATTATATCCAGGATCAATCAAAATATAAATAACTGGATTACAAAGCTTACTGTCCATCTCAATAATAGAGGCCTTGTGATCTGCCTGCCCGTTATCCAACTCTGCATAGATCTTAGGAACACTCTGTCCAACATCCCCAACTGTCTGCGCCTCCTTGTCATTGTAAATATGTAGTATACCACCTTGATGTTGTGGACAATCTCTCCGATGATGATCTTTTCCACAAGTCGAACACCGTATAGGGTTCCTATCATCGCCCTTATTCTAATTAGACTGAAATTCCTGTCCTCTGTTAAATGCATTGAACTTCTTGTGTGGCGTTGCATTCTCTTTGTTACTTGTGTCCTAAGGCCTTGCTCATTTCTTATCCCATTTCCCTTTATTCTTATTATTACATTTCCAGTCTGGTTTACTCTCAGATTTGTGCTTTGATTGCTCATAACAATGCTTTGGCTTTCGAATGGCCTCCTCCAGTGATCTAGGCTCATCAAACTCAATCTTGTCCTTGAATGTTATCGATAACCCACTGATGAATCTTTGAACCTTGGCCTTCTCATCCTTGAGGTAAGGGACATACCTCAACAACTCCATAAATCTGCTAGTGTACTCCTCATCATACATAGATCCCATCTTTAGCTCATAAAACTCTTTTTCCCTGTCATCATAGTACCTCTCTGATAGATACTTCTTCTTGAATAGTCTCTCGAATTCACTCCAAGTCAACTCCTCATAAATATCTTTGACATTCTTTACATCTTCCCACCAAATATCTGCTTTACCTTCAAGACTGAATGTAGCTATTTTGGCATTCACGTTCTCTGAGTAATCATGTGTCCTGAAGAACTTATTCATTCCAATCAATCGTGTTTCTGCATCCTGTGATTTCTTCATTTACCCATCAAATGTAGATGGCTTTTATTTCTTGAACTCATCCAATAAATATCCCCTATCACTCCTCCTATAAGGATGATCACAATGATGACCATGATACCTGTCAGAACCAGAACTAGAATAGTACATGTGTCCATCACCCCTCCGGTTCAAAGTATCTAAGAACCTGCCATCTTTGATCGTGTCATCTCTATCTGACCTGTGCCCACTGTGAGATCTCCTACCATATGCCCCATTAGTCCTATCCTCCTGTCCATAGATGATGATCCGAAGTGGTCCCTGCCTCTGCAATTCTGACAGACTCTCAAGAATTACTGTATTGACTTCTGCTTGTTTCTCTTGTGCTTGCATGATTATGTCATTATCTACTTTACAACTCCTTATTTATTCCTTCAAACTCCTTAATGTGTCTGCTAAGTCAGAAGAGTACCCAACACCACGCTACTCATCTGATTGGTAGGGAAAATCTCTGTAATATACCATCTTGCTAGTCGTCTTTGATATCTTCTTCCTGAAAGGTATATTATGCCAGCTAAACGAAATCACAAGCAAACCAACATACCTTAGTATAGTTCGAGGAGTATATATCATCTACAAGACCAACCAAATTAACAAAACACACACACACACACAAATATATCAACATTTATTCTGTTAGCTACCTATATCAATAGGTTTCATATTTCATGATTGACAATGAAAAGGTCCAAATATGCTCTGCTTTGATGATGCAAAGATCACATATTTCCAAGAGAAAACAATCTGTGTATATAGCTTGATGTTCTCTCAATTTTGATGGATGGTCCAACAGCCTAATCTGGATCATGCCATGTTTTAAATTTTCAGTTGTAGAATAGAGAAAGAAGTCTGCCCAAACTGTGTAATCTTGGCAGACAAGTAGTTTAGGTAGAGAAGAAAGGCTCCCAACTGCTTAATCTGGGACCTTGGAGGAAATAAGGGTAGAAGTAGATAGAAAAACAAAAGAAAAAAGCCAAAGAAAAGAAAAGGCAGATAAGGGTCTGCAAGTCCAAGTGCACCCTCCAAGAAGAAACAAAAAATGCTAGGCAAGTAGATGGGTAGGCAGTTGGGGTTGCAGAAAAGTCACTCCTTACAATTGAAGGTATGTTAGCCTTGTTCACGAAGCAAAATCAATGAAGTGAGAAGGTGTTCTTCTCCATCAGGTTGCAGCAAGCAAAGAAGCATGTCTAACTTCCCAATTTTCCCTTCTCCATTCATTACTAACATCCCCTCATCAGTTGATATTCATGAAAGAATTGGTGGTTTTTAGTGGTTCTTAGTCCTATTAAAAGCCACATTTCTTGTCTAAAACTCTTTTTATTTTGATCTACTCCCCAAGCTAAGTTATTTTCAATAAACTTAGTATTATTTCCCCTCATCCACTCCTTTCATCCATATTAACCCCTAACTTTATTATATAAACCCCCTATGTTACCCTTTCCCTAGTATTATAACACCATGGTGTATAAACCCCAAGCATTGTATAAATATCCCTCCTCTTGGCATTATAGCCAATAAGTCCTCTGTCAGGGATCAAATGACATCTGGTCACTTTGATAAACCTAAGTCTAACCCCCCTCCCCTCTTCTGAATTCATTTGACGCACTAAAACCTTAATTTGCTAAAGAAAACCTTGAAAAAGGCCTTTTTCTACCCATACCCGCTTTAAAGTGTAAAATAAGCATAAAAACCCACTTTTATTGACTTATCCAAAGTATGGGCGCCGTGTTATTTTTATATTAAAAGGGCATTGTAAAACCTTTATAAATCCGCCATATCCCAAGAGGTTTCCGCCAAGCACAGATCCCGAAAATAAATATTAAAATAATCCCGTCCCCTTCCATATTGTCCGATCATCTCACTAACCCGTCAACCGTCGGATCAGACCCCTTTGATCCGACGGTCCTTATCCATATCGGACCGGCCCCGACGTCCGACAGATACCTTCCGATATCTGTCAGAAGGTGTCAGGCCTCCGCCACGCGTCATCCCCACAGCTCATCGGAGGTACGCCTGACAACTCCCCCTCCGTATCAAGAGTGGTGCGATGAGAAACCGCTAACCGCTTCCGATTTTTGGTCAATCCGCTCGGCCAGCATCACTACCACGTCATACCCATGTCAGTGCCACCCAGCCGTCGCGTCAGCTCCTTCGTCCACCCCCGCGCTAATATGTCTGCCACTTCATCATATCCGTGGACCAATCACAGCCTGCCACCTCACCCGATGACGTCATGCATGACGTCATCCGACCTTGATCCCACCTGATGACATCATGCTGACGTCATCCAAAAAACGCGCCAATATGCCAAAAATCCATATTTAGGCCAATTTTCGCGTTTTTTCATACTTTTTGCCACAAGAGCTGTTGCTTTCTCTGCATGATTTTACGTCCAAACTTGCACCACCTTTGCTGAAATCAATTCGGAGACCTCCGGCGCGCCATTTCTACAGTCATTCGTGACCATTGCTCGCTCTTTACCAGGTATTTTCCCTTATAAATCCTTCATATGCCTACTTTGTCTGTGAATTCCCTCAAAAGAGCTTAAAAGACAAAAAACTTGCAAATTCACCGGCAAAATCTCTGTGCCTAGCCCCCATTTACAACTGTGAGCTCGAAAAGCACCAGCTGAGCCTTGTTTGCCCACATTTTCATAAAAAACTGTACTCTGTTCGCGCAATCGCGAAACAACTTACTCAAACTGTACCTACCTGTTAAAAAAGACAGATTGAGACCACACATTGGTCTTATTTGCACTTCAAGCAGTATTTCAATTGCTGCAGCTGTTTCACTCACCCTCTGTTCCATACAATTCACATTTTTTCGTTGAAGAAAACTCTTTTGTGTTGCTCTGCATAGCAACTCCATCCATAATCCTAGGAGAAATCATGGATCCACCAGTAGCTCCAATAGCGTTGAACGTTGCTCCATTGAATGCCCCTCAGAGACAATTGGAATGGCAGTCTCTGGCAGACATGGACTATCAGATTTCAGAGGAAATGCTGATGAGGACTAAGTTCCACATCCACCTGCTCAATGAATTGAAGGCCAAGCATGAGACTGGAACAGATGTGCTGGGCATATGGGACTCATTCCTCCCTATTTTTAAGCTCCCTCAGGTTAGACAATTCCCTGATTTGATCCATCTGTGTGCTGAAAACTATGACCCCACTCAGAGGGCAGTTCTTGACCCTTCAGGATCAGCTGTGTTTTATGTCACCCCAGAAGCTATCAAGGATATGCTCTGCTTCAGGACTGAGAAGAAACTGGTCCCTCTATCACTTGTAGACCTGATAAATCAAGGAGCCAGAATGACAGATGCTCAGGTCACCAAATTAAACCAGCTATACATTGACTCTGACTCTGTGAAGTATCCTCCTATAAATCAAGTATACCTCAACCAGCTGGGCAGAGATCTTGCAGACATGATTAGTCCCATTTTGGGCTACAACTCAATTGAGTTTGTTGATCAAACTGTGCTGGTAATGATGCTCATGTTTGCTCCTGGCAAGTCTCCTATCTGCTATGACTATGCCACCTATATAGCAGACAAAATACATGAGCAACTAATGAACCTAGCAAGAGAAAGAGTGTTCAGATATACCTCTTACATTTACCACTTGATCTTATATCATCAACATCAGAAGTTCTCTTTTCCAATCAAAAGAGAGGATGCCCAAGGCAATCCAAGATCAGTGGTCTATTGGTCCTCTGTTTTCCACTGTAGATTCGAGTCTCCTTATACTTATTGTGAGTTCATAGATCACTTCATCCACCCAGCTATGTCAATGATGATGGGCTCACCTCCTCCAAGGCTCACTGATGAAATGCAAAGGATCCTGCAGTTATCCAAATCATACAGTATTAGGGACTGGTACTTTTACCAGAACCACACCGTCATCAGGATATATGGGTGTGAATTGCCTCCCTACAGACTACCCAAATATGTGCCTATGAGGCTGTTTGCCCTAGAATACTTCAGGCAGTTTGGCAATGTTGATGTGCTTCACGTTTCAGGCAAAGGCAAGAAAGCACAGTTGAAAGTCAGGAACCAACTTGGCCACTTTGTCTATAACCAGAGGGAGGAAGGTTGGAGAGAAGCAGACATGATGCTTGAGTCCCTTGGCCTTCAAACCAGTTTCCTCTGGAAACCTTATGACCCCAACCACTTCATCACTTTGAGAAGGCTCAAATATAAGCTATCTGGCTATGATCATGTAAAGATCCATCACATTGAAAAACATGCAAACCAAGCAAAATGGAGGAGAGGAACCCTAGAAGAGCCGGTTACACAAGAGGAGCTGAATCAAAGAGCGGTGAGGAATCTAAAAAAGATGGCTGACCTTGAACTTTGTTCACAGGTGTTCTCCCTTCCAAGCACACAAGTGGGAGCAGTTGCATCCTCCTCGACTGCAAATCAGCAAGCACCCAAAGCCACTGAAGATATATCTAGCAAGGGCAAGGAAAAGGAAATGGAGACTGAATAGCCACCTCATGACAAGGTGCAGCAACAGCAGCAGCAGGTAGAACAACAACAACAACAGGAATTGCAGCAAGAAGAAGGGCAGCATGACAAAGAGCAGCCCCCACAGCAAGAAGGGGCAGTTGAGGCCCCAATTTTCACAGAACAGCAGGCACAAAACACGGTGCCTCCTAGGCAAGAAACATCAGCTGATGCATCAATCCTCCAAACTCCACAAAAGGAGGATACTAGCAGAAAAAGGGACAGAGAGACTCCCTTGACCACATCAGAAAGTCATGGTGAGAAAAGACAGAGATTGAACCCTTTCTCTGAAGAGGAAATGCCAACAGGGCAGTCTCTGGGCATGGGCCCACCTAGCAGGGAAGCATCTGCAAGTTCCTTCCAAGAGGAACAGAACAGAACTGTGGGAGGAGAAGTCAGCTCCTCTAGCCAGCAGAGAGAGGGTGAACTGAGCATTAAACATCAGTTCATAGACATAAAGAAAAGGAATGAGCCCATAAAAATACAGCTGTACAATAATTTGCTGAAGATGGCTCACACTAACCAGCAAAGACTGATGTCTGCTTTTGATGTTAGTGAAGGCAAAATGATCATGAGTCATTTCTTGCCAGCTGTAGCACAACCCCAGTCTCCTGCAGATTATATAAGGACCAATCTTGAGGTCCTTGCCAAGGACATCCACCCGATGGACAAAATTGAGTTACACAAACAAACGGGTGAGATGGTGTATGCCTCCTTGGCAGACAAAACACTGGACAATTATAGGCTGGAAAATAGCCTTAATAATACAGCTGCCCAACTTGAGTTGGAAAGGGCATCCTCACAAGCTAAGGACAACAGAATTAGGTCCTTAGAAGATATAATTATTGAGATTGGGCATGATCCCAAAGATATCAAGGGCATACAGGAGATATTGAAGTTAAGGGATGCAGACATGGCCGCTTTGAAGAAAAAGATCAAAATGCCAGCAACAATTCACCCTCAAATAGATGAGGTTGCCCAGCAGAGGCATGATCAAGATGCCTCAGCCTTGTTGGTGTCTCTATATAAGCAGTTAATCCAGACACAGGAAAAGCTGGGAGAATCAGAGGCTGCACAGGCAGCATTACAGGCAGCTTTGAAGCAAAGAGAAGAAGGTCAGACCTCCCAGCCTCCTCCTGAAGTAATAAACCTGGAGGAAACTGCTCCAACTACTGTTCCTCCTCCTCAACAAACAGAACAGGCAGCAACATCCACCTCAGCAGCACCACCAGCAACAGAGCAGGCCCCAAGCCTGGACATGCAAAAGCTGAGGAATGAGATCCAGGCCCTGGAAGCTCAAATGACAGAGCTGAATGAGACCAGGGATAAATTGGCCAAAGTGAATGATAGATATGACAAATCCAAGCAGTCTGTGGCAGAAAAGGGCAGGGAGATAAAAGCCCTCAAAGACAGGATCAAAGAGCTAGAGAATGAGCTCAAATTAGATAAGGTTGTGGCTGAGCTTAAAATAGTGCTGTGGGCTAATATTGGCCAATCTATTAATGACCAATGGCAGTATATTGAAACAATCCATGAGCAGTTAGAGCTCATTCCAAAGGCACAGACTGAAATTCAGAGATCAAGGGCTGCTCTAAGCAACATGCCTGAAATAGCCACCAGGATGATTAATGTGCTTAACAATAGAACAAGTACTCAGTTGGCTACCATGGGAATTTCAAACAGAACTGAGCACATTCAGTTAATCAAGAGGGTTCTCACACTGAGAAACTTGGTGCAGACATTAGAGAGAAGAACCCAGGACATGCAGACTGAGGTAAACAGGTTTTTGGAGAAATTTCAGGTATTAGAAAACAGAGGGCTCCCTAGCTTACTGAACAGCGCAGGGAGACTGTTCACACATGAGCAATATGCCAAAAGGGTTAATGCATTTGCCACAAGTCAAATCAATGAGAAGCCCAGCACCTTAGAGGAAACAGGGCCAGCCACAGGACAAACTCTCTACAACAGAGTAGAAAATTTATTTTTTATAATGAATGAAATCAAACACCTGTTTGAGGTGCCTCCCAATTTTTATAAATATACAGAGGCAGAGGAGACTATGGATGCAATTCTCAGGCATCAACTACCTACACTAGAATGGTGGACTAAGGCCATACAAATGATTTTATAAACAGGAAGCCATTCAATAAATTTTGTTCATGAAAAATGCAAATTGTCATACACAGGACAGTTTAAAGAATCAGCATGCATTAAAGATAAAAGCTGAGCCAACTCAGCAGAAGTCCCGGCCAGCAAGTCAAGACGGACAGCTACAGGTGTCCAGGCCGAGAAGCTACAGCAGAGCAGCTCCAAAAGCGCATTTCTCAGCATTAATGCAGATCACTCCAACCGACTCAGTGGCCTCCAAAGGCCAAAATATCTTCTGACAAGCATAAAGATGCATTTTCTTTGTATTCAATGATGTAATAACTTTCTTATCAAATATCTTGAAAAGTTGGTGAACGTATTTATTTATGAGATAACTTAGCACTCAGATATTTTGTATAACCGATGGTATATATTTGCCCCTCGCACAAGCTTGCAGGGGTTGTTGTTGATTTCTCTTGAAGAAGTTCTTATGCTGTAATCCTTTCAGAGTTTAATAAAGAAAGTAGTGGAATTTCTTGGAGTTCTGAAGTGTTGAATGCGTTCTGGTGTCTGTTGATAATTGCAGGATCCTTGTGTACCTCACAATACAATAAGTTTTTCTATAACTCTTTTTGTTATGTGTTTCAATCTGTTATAATCCATATATGTTTCTAATTCCTAAGTATTTAGTAACAAAGAAAAAGAATAACCTTCAGGATTTATTCATGCAATACCCTGAGTTCAATCTATGTTGTTAATGAATGTCTTCTTCAGCTATAATCTTGATAAATGTAATTCTTAATTGTTGCACTTTCAGAATATGTCTTTCACAGTGACCTTTGTTTCAGGAATTCAAGTTTGCTCCTGAGCAACATGTTTCACTTTCACTTCACCAGCTTAATGGAAAATTCTTAATTGCTTTCTGTTGGCTGACCATACATCACCACTTAAGTTTAAATGTTGTTTGATTGAGATACTCAATAGGCCCTGCAGTCTGAACATCATCACTCCAGCATTTCAAAACATTTTCACAGCTCTAGACTCCATTGCCCAATGATATACTACTATCTGAACACTACATCTTAAGCACTGAAAGAAGTCCTTCAACCAAAACATAAATCAAAAAACCTGAGCATAATAGCTAGCCTAAAAACACTATCAAAACAGAGACAAATCATAAAGAGAGAGCCCTCTCTGGTTACAGTTTGGCTAGAAACTGTGATCCAAAGATTGGTTAGTGGTTACCCCGGCCGTATTCCCTTGGGAGTCATAGGGAACAACCTGGGTGTTAACATATTCATCATGTCAATCATTATCCAGTCATCAATTCATGACCATAACAACCACGTGCTATGACGTCATGCATGAAAACTATAACCATCTGAATGTATGAGTAATGATATATAAGCACTGACATGCATAACCAACATATACTCATGACGACCACATACAACCACAACACCATCTACTTGCATATGTTGACACCACTGCAATCATGATCGACACCATGCATATGCAACAAGCACATAGACCACAAGCATAAGGAACACATATGCAACTAAGATGTACATATGACAACACCTGCATCCAAGGGAACAAAAACTAGATATCACCCAAGGAGAACAAAACCATGCTTTGATACCACTTTGTAACACCCTCCTCCCACATCTACCCAAGTAACTAGCCAACCAGGGTAAACATGTGTCGAAGAGTTATTATGATATGATTCAACTCTCTATGTAGCAGTTAAGGAAGTGGAACTGACAGAACACAGACAACTTGGCCTTCTACACATGCAATAAAACCCCCAGGAGTCATCCAACCCATCTAGGTGACCGGCCGTTGAGAAAAACTAATTTTTTTTTACATTAAACCCTTAGTTTCTCCCTTGACATGGGCGTTCATGTGACTAGGACCCTCTAGTCTCTCCCACTGCAAGGCATGTGTGCGGTTGGGGACTTTTCCAGGTAGTTTTGTGCCAGCGACTAGATTTTGTGCCACTTTTTCAGGGCCAATACTTAGGCCATTGCCCAAAACTCCATGAAATTTCCAGAAATGAAAAGTACCATCAAAACAATGATACAAATGCAAATACTTGAACAAGGACTTGACTTGACACTTGCTAGCCATGAGAGGCATTTAATCAAACATGTCACAAATATGCATTCTATAGGTTTAAATAATAGATCTCAGCAGAGGGGTCTCATACTTATCTGAGAATCACTAAGAACCATTGATTCCTTATCACAATAACTGCATTACTATCTATTAAGCCATATATTCATTGTACATTCAGTGATTAACCAAATTATGATGAGAGCCATACATTAATATTGTCATAAAACTCATTCATAACCAACATATAACCAACAGAAATATCAAGGATATAACAACCATATAAGCCGCATATAAACAAGTATATTTACCCATCAAATACCAAGAAGAAAGAGAGCTCTTATTGATGAATACAAAGGCCAACCAGGTTCGGGACATCCATGTTCCACCCGACGATAGATTGGCTGAACCAAATCTCTCTTCAGTTAATCACCCTCGTGCCATATTCCAAGCATGAAAGTGGGATCTCATAGAACAAATCCATCAAAATCAAACAAGGGTTTCCAGAGGCCAAATTGCCTCAACCCTCTACTAGTGATTCCACCTCATGGTTGGACATCACTATCCATCACTAGATTGGTATCTACCCAAGTTGTCCAGGGCTCTAGAGTGTTTTTTCCAACCAAGGCTCTAGGACTAGTAACTCAACCCACAGTTGTTGTCGGGCTCCAGAGCCTTTGCCCAACCAAGGCTTAAGGACTAGTAACTCAACCCACCAAGGGCTCTAGAGCATTTGTCCAAACAAGGCTCTCAAACTAATAACTCAGCCCAAGTTGTTATAGGGCTCCATAGTGTTTGTCCAACCAAGGCTTCAGGAACTAATATCTCAACCCACAACCAAAGGAACATGAGAACTAACCAGAAAACAAAAGGAAAAGACCCCCACAACACCATGGCTATCCAAGAAATGGAAAGGCTAGGGAAAACCACTATCAATATAGGAAATCCTCCATGCTAATGACATATCATGACCAAGAAACCACATGCATATGCCATGCATTCCAAAAATAGTAAGTAAATCATACATGCAACTTAGTACCTACAAGCCAAACCCACTGTAGCTATTGATCCTGATGTCCTCTTGTGCTTCCTGCTCTTCCTTCACCTTCTTGCTCCAAATCCCAAGTATGCCACACTCCTCCAAGAGTACTCCAAGAAAACTCTAAGTATCCAAGAATATGAGAGAGAGAGAGAGAGAAAAAAGATTGAGAGCTCCAAAACTGAACGGACAAAAGTCTGTGAACTGATCCTTAGAAACCTTTTTATTAATTAGGCCTCTATTTTCTTCGTTTTCCATTATTTTCCTTAATTTTCCTCCTCATGCAACCTGTGACCTTTCACCTTCCTTTTCTCCCAATTCCATTATTTTCATAAATAAAATTCCAATTAATACCTCATGCCTTTCCAAAGCCTTTGTCATTGCCTTTGAAATTTCCATAGCCATAATAAACCAAATGAACACCCACAGTAGGATGTTTTTCCCAACATTCAACTTGGAATACTTGTCCCCTGACCATGGTTATTATTTTACCTTTATTAACTTTTATTACATGGATTTTTTACCAGGGTTGTTACACTAGTTTACCTCATTTATGGGTATTTTCTGTGAATTTTTTTTTTTTTTTTTTTTTACAAAAACGGTTATGGGATTTCATTAACTTATTGGCTAATAGCCATAAATTCGGTTACAAAAAGAGGTGCAAGAGGAACATAACACATACTCTTATCAAGCTCCTCTTTTTACATTTAACATAGTGTACTTCTGCTGCTGATTTCCCGAGCTGAAAAATACAAACAAACTGTTTCAATAGTATGCAATAAAACATGGCTCTTTAGGGGATTGGATCCCAAAGGGTTTCCTTATCTCTAAGAATAGTGCTGGCAACTAATTGGACTACCTTGTTTGCCTCAATGTCTGCTTCTTTGTTATTTGTTCTCAAAACATGAAAGTATTTCAGATTCAGGGACTTTGCCATGCCTTTAATCCTTGTAATTATCCTTGCTACGTGTAGGTCCGTTGGATTAGAATTGGTCGCCACTGCTTTGATGATAACCTGGGAATCCCCAAAGACATTTGCCTCCTTGAGGCCCAACTCTTTGAGGAGTTTGAATCCTTGAAAAAGGGCCATCGCTTCGGCTTGTATGCTTGAGGAATGGCCTAATCCCCAAGCAAATCTGTGCGAAGAAGTTTCATCTGGGTTTATGATGAGCCCTCTAGCTCCAGCAGTTCCTGGATTCCCTTTGGCTGCCCCATCAAAGAAGAGAGAGGGAACTGTTTGTTTGGATAGCCAAGATTGAAAATCTTATTCGTTTTTCCTGATTTGCCATTCTTTTAGAGTTGGAGGAGAGCTATTCACTTTTTGAAATTTGAATTTGAGGGCAGTTCCCAGATCAATGCCCTGCTGGCTTAGATTTGAATCATCTCCTTTGTCTTCCAGCCACTCAACTAGCTGACTTTTCACTGAGTTGGCAACTACTCTGAAGTCCTACTCCTTGTTTCAGAATATCCTTCTGTTCCTTTCTAGCCAGACTTGCCAGCTGATGAATTTAGGCAGAGCACTCCACGCTGCCCTGATTGTTTTATTTTTTGGATATGGGCCTGGATATCTGGCCATCCAGCCTGCAAACAGATCCGAAACTGAGGAGGGGAAGATGAATTTATACTTCCAGAAACCAAGAAGCTCCTGCCATATGGAAACTGTGAACTTGCACTCGATCATGAGGTGGAAGGCGGATTCCAAGTTTTCCTTGCAAAGCATGCATCTTGAAGGTCCAGAGATGCCCCTTTTCTGAAGCTTGTCTTCAGTTAGAATTTTTTGATGGCAGAGAAGCCAACAGAAGTGGTCGACTTTTGGGATTGAAGGGAGATTCCAAATGCCTACCCAGGGGGCAGGGTTGGGAGGCACGTGAGGTCGCTCTAACCATTTAGCATAGCCCAGAGCTACCGTGTAACCTGCCAGATTTGAGCCCCAACCTCTCACGTCCTGCCTGCGAGCATGAATTGGAGCCAGCCCGTGCATCTTCGTGGTGAACGTTGCCAGATCTGATTGTAAGGCGGGTGGAACTGGGAGCTGTTTCCAACCCGTCCAAACGTCACCATTCTAGATCGAGAGGTCCCACAGCGTGTTGATGCTAGCCTTTGACATCCAATGTTTCAACTCTGTCATGTCTCTCAATTCTGCCAGCAGGGGTCTATTCAGAATACTGTCATTCCACAGATTGATACGTTTTCCATTTCCTGGTATCCAGAAGGAATGATTTCTTATCAGTGAGCCAATTCCGCTGTTGATCATGATGAAAGGGGTTTTGAGTTGATTTTTGGGCTGATCCAGGCATCTAAGTCTCTGTCCTCTGAAGTATTTCCTCCACAGTGCAACTTGTACCCAACTTGGATTTGGAGCTATGATTTTCCAAATCAATTTGGCTCCCATGGCTAAGTTTTGAACACTGAGATCTTTGAAGTTCAGTCCTCCCTCCTGAGTTGGTCTGGTGACTATTTCCCAATTGACTAGGGAAATCTTCTTCTCATTTTGTTTGCCTCCTTTCCAGAAAAACTTTCTGATTAGCCCCTCCATCTTTTTTATGATTCCCATAGGCGCCAAGAGAACAAAGAATTTGAATAACGGAAGGCTGCTAAGCACTACTTTAATAAGCACTGATTTTCTGGCAATGTTGAGCCAAGAGGATCCCCAGGCCTGCATTTTTGCTTTGAATTTGTCTAATTGGGGATACCAATCTTTGCTCAAGGCCCTCCTGTGGAAGATGGGCAGTCTAAGATATTTAAATGAGGACCAAGATGTTGAGGCTGCAAAGCCTAGGCATTTGGCAATGGAGCTTGCAGTTGAAGCAAGAATATTCCAACAGTAGATATGGCATTTTCCATTGTTTAAAATGCTGCCCGAGACCTTGCAGTAGTCTTCCAGAACTTCTTTGAATTTAATTGCTGAATGAGGAGATGCAGCCCCCAGCAGTAAGGTATCATCAGCGAAGAGGGCGTGATTGATGCTTTTTACCCCTCTTGCAATGCACAGGCCAACGATGTCTTGATCTTGCTACTTTTTTTCTAGATAAAAGCTGAGGACAGAAGCCTGCAGCACGAATAGGAGGGGTGAAAGGGGACACCCTTGCTTCAGCCCTCTAGAGGCTTTGAAAAACTCAGCAGCCCTCCCGTTCACCAGGGGGGGCAATCCAAGGTTCCGAAATACAGGCTCTAATCCACTTGATGAAATTTTGACCGAACCCCAGTTTTTGCAACACATCAAACAAAAAACTATGTTTAACACAATCAAAAGCATTTGCTAGATCTAATTTAATAACCATGCCTTTTTCCTTTCGGTGTAGGCTGGAATGGATCGCCTCTTGAACTAGAAAAAAATTGTCCACAAGCTGCCTACCCTGAATAAATCCACCCTAGTTATCCGGGATGATTTTGGGGAGAATTCTTTTCAACCTGTTAGCTATCACTTTGGTTATCACTTTGTACCCAATATTGCATAAGGAGATTGGGCGAAATCTGCTGAAAGAGTTTGCTCCTTTTTCTTTAGGGATGAGGGCGAGAAAGGCTGAATTTGTATAGCCTCCAATCTTCTGACAGTCTTGGGACTTCTGAATCATTTTGAAGAACTCCTTCTCAACAATTTGCCAGCAGGCCTGGAGAAATCTAGGTGTAAAACTGTTCGGTCTTGGAGCTTTATCGGGATCCATTGTGAAGAGGGCCTCCCTGACTTCCTTTTGAGTGATTTTTCCTTCAAGTGCCTGGTTCATTTTGGAGGTGATAAGGCTAGGGATAGCCTCCAACAGAATATCGTTTTGACCAGCTCCTATATCTTCCCTATACAGCTTCTCAAAGTTCTCTAAGGCTACCTTTTTTATGCTAACAAAGTCCTTCAGCGTGCAATTCTCTTCTTTTATTTCAGTGATGGAATTGCAACCTTTCCTGGCTTGGGCTTGTTTATGGAAAAAGGAGGAGTTTGTGTTGCCAGATTTGAGCCAAAGACTCCTTGACTTGAGCCTCCAATATTCTTCTTCTGCCAGACAGGCCTTGTGGAAACTTTGTTGAAGTTTGGCCTCCTTTTCTAACTCATCTTTGGTGATTTCAACTATTTTTAGATGGAGATGCTGACTTTCTAGAACGCTTTGTACTTTTTTCCTTTCCGCAGCGGGGTTGGGCAGGGTCTTAGCCCAATTTTTCAACATGGCTTTAACCCTTCTGAGTTTTTCCTCCCAAACGAAAAAGGCGGAGCCCTTGATTGGATCTTTCCAGCAGTCTTTGACCTTTTCCATGACGTCTGCCTCTTCGGTCCAGAGAGAGCTGAATCTGAAAGGTATAGGCCCCAGATCCTTGGGGGTCAGCAGCTCTAGGCTAATGGGCTTGTGATCTGATACACTGCTGTGAAGAATGCGCATTCTAGCTTCTAATCCAAGAAGTAGGAAGGATCTTTGAACCAAAAATCTATCAAGTCTTGCTGCTATGTAACCCGGACCAACTCTCTTATTTGACCAAGTGAACTTACCAGTAGTCGGCTTAATGTCCATCAGATCCCAATCTTGCATGAGGTCTTCCGCTAATTCTCTTGCTGGATCCGTGATGATACTACCTCCTCTTTTTTCTGACGAGAGGAGGGTGAGGTTGAGGTCTCCGGCTATGATTATATTCTCCAGGTTCTCTAGATCTGCCAAGTTTTTGATGGAGTCCCAGCACAATTTTTTCTCACTTGCATTGTTAGGAGCATATACATTGAACATGAAAATAATTTCCTTAGATTCTAAATGCTGCATTTTTAAAAAGATCCAATGAGTGTTCAGGGACTCAGAGATTAATGAGAACTTATTAGGATTCCAGAGCGACCCAAGTCCTCCAAATGCTCCACGGGCAGAGGTTTCTTGCGCTCCGTCTTTCTTCAAAATTTTTTGCTTGCTTGGAGGAAAGCTGAGTCCTCCAATTTAGTCTCCTGGATGAGAAGGATGTCTGGGGCTTCCAGTCTTATTAAACTGTTCATTGCTTCTTCCTTGGCTTTAGTTCCCATTCCCCTACAGTTCCAAGAGACTATCTTCATCATTTAATTTTGCTGTGATGAGCTCCCTTGGAGCTCTAGGTTTGGATCTTCTTCATCTTCGGGGTTTTTGCTAGGAGTTTCTCTAGCGTTGGCTGGCTGCCCTGAAGCTTGTCCTTATAAGTTTCTTGTTGTCTTTTTTCCTTTGCTGACATGCGTCCTCTTGTAGATCTTCTAGGAGAAGACTGTGATTCACCTATTTCCCCTTCTTCCTCCGATTCCTCGGACTCTTGGGTTTCCTCCTCTTCTTCTGATATCCTCCCTTTGGATCTCTCTGGTACACTTTTGGAGGGGGAGGCTTTAGATGGAGAGATTTCCTTTGGGATTTCTGTCTCCTGCGTGGTCATGATTTCAGATCCAAGGATCTCAAATTTGTTCCCTTGGCTTTCCATGGATGGTTTTTGAGCAGGACCCTCTTGGGGGGCTTTCGCATTTGCATTTGCATTCTTCTTGTGAGAAGTTTTGGAACGCTTTGTCTGATTCCATCCTTCTTCCTTCCCTTTTTCTTCCACCCCTTTGGTCGGGCAGTCTCTGGTGAAGTGTCTGTAGACGTGGCACTTCTGGCATTTGAACATCAGCTGCTCATAATCCAGTTTCTGTACATGAGTCCAGTGACCTACAACTATTTTGATGGCTTTTGGTAGTCTGACCTCCAGATCTACCTCCACACAGATTCTGGCACAGTCATACTGATCTTTGCTGTTGGCCTTGTCTATAAATTTCCCAAGAGTGTTTCCTATATGTTTCAGAGAGTCCCAGTTCCATTAGTGAATAGGAAGATTGGGGAGTCTTACCCACACCGGGACCGTTGTAGGCACATCCACCGCCGGATCAAAGTCTGGTGTCCATTTATTTAAATACAGACCTTGAGGGCCCATGAAGTAGGGGACATTCTTGAAAATGAGATCTTTGTCCTCTTTTGCAGAAAATTCAAATAATAAATATCCTCTTCCGAGGAAGTAAGAGGTTACCTTGTTTTTTTATCAAAGGTGCCCAGTTCCTAGCGACCCAGTTCTCAGTTGATTTTGGGACCGACCAGAGCACGATCTACCAGAGACAAGGCTACCTGAATTGGACCTTCAGGCGGAAGGGTGATCTCGGGGATATCTTCAGTTTTTTCACAAAATTTGTAGCTTCCACGCATTTCTTCTTGGGCAGAGAGGCCAGCAAGCTTCTGAAGGCCTCAGCGGCGGAAGGCAGAGGAGGGGAGGAAGACCCCTGAGGGGGAGTCAGCTCCTCCATCAAGAGCCAGAAGGTCCAGCCCAACCGGCCGCAGCTTGAAGCAAAGCCCTCGGTGGATGCGCAGGCAGGGATCAGGACGCGCAGAAAGCGGGCACGCTCGTAGGCTTCGGAACGCGCAAAATGCGGATCTCGCAGGTTGCAGAGCCAAACCCTTCCTTTATCATCTGGGAATATTATTAAAGTAGATGAAGATCATTTGGCATTGTGTGAATTTTGATTTATTAATAATAATTACTACTTTCTTTCCTTCTTCAGGTCGAGTTTTTTTTGCACCAAACTACGATTTTACCATTATTCCTTCTTGGCTTCCAAAGGTTTTTTGCACCAAACCACGATTTTTCTACATCGTACTATGGTTTTTCTTCTGTAGTAAGGTGATTATAGTTTTCTCAAAGTGAATGCACTCCATTGTTTCCTGCAGTAGAGCCCTAAATTAATTATTAAAAAACTTCACCACAAATTGCATGGTTGTGTTGTATTCAGAATTGCCTGGACTGATGTTCGTGGGATTAACTACATTAATGAACTTCATGTTTGGAATTTTTGAATTTTTTTATGCCTTTGGGAATTATCTTTTTAAATACAACACATCTCGTTCTGATTTCTTGGTGTTTTCTAATTGAAAAACAAATACTTGTGTTACACTTGAACTTAAGTCCATGATAAAGAAGGAATTTTACAGTATAGAACAAGCCTTTGACTGCATTAAATCACAGTGCTTGGGTACAAGATCTAGAATTTTAGCATTATTTGAAGCTTCATTGAGTAGATGATCAGATGATAAAACACGCAAATCTCAAGAATCCCCTTCTCCAGGTTCATTCCAAGCTTCACCCCATAGGAGTAGATTTCAGTTTTGAGAGCACAGTAAAGATGACAAATTCTATGATATTAAGGATATCCAAGAGAACTTGGATAAACTAGATCAAGATATTGATGGTGAAATGGTGCAGAGTTTGGACTTAAAACCTAAGAAGGACAGTCCAAGAAGATGTGGCCTAAGCTTTGAAGATACTCTGCCACATGATTTCTTTATAAAAATCAAAGAGAGTTGTTATAATTCAAAGTTTAATGCCTCCGAATCCCATGTTGATGAAAAACTACTGGTAGGGTGTCACAATTCTCTCGATGGAATGGAGTCATTCTTTGAAAATAAAGGACCGTCTTAAGTTTACAGTATGGGATCTGAAACTCAAAGAGAAAGAAGACCAATATCTGAGGATGTTTTATTGGGCCTCATAAATTCTCCACCTTCTAACAACATGGCAGAAGGGTGTTCTAAGGGTGAATGTCTAAGGGGTGTCCCTTGAAATGATGAGATCTCCGTTGGAAGAATTGTGTAGTTAAATTCTGATATCGTTGACTACAAGGATGTACTAATAATTTTGAAGTTTAGTGATGCCTGGCCTCTATTTGAACAGAAAAAGATGATTACATCTTACATGTCGTTATTAAGATTATTGGACTATGGGTTGTCATCCCGAGTTATATTTTTTCAATCCTATCCAATATTCTGCCAGATGTATTGTCCGTGGATGCATCCACTAGTAAGAACTCTTTACATTTTAATTTCTATCACTATTGTTCTGATTGGATTCTATGACTTGTATAAAAATGTACCTGTTCTTAAGGCTATAACAAGACAGATTTTTGGTCTTCTGTTTGATTGGATAGAAGCCTGGGCGATGATTTCTCGCCTTAAATATTTAGGCACAATGCTTTTTCTACATAATTTTGAAAAAGCATTCAAGTGGTTATTGACTGTCATTTGTGTTGCTAAAAATTGACATCTTTACTCGCAAAACCCATGGTTGAGCCAATTGTGGAACTTGGAGAATATATCTTACCACATTGGGATATTTGTCTTGACAAAGTTGAGGATTGTGTGAATATGATTTGGATTGTCATGTCTTCAACATTTAGTTGTGTTGTATATTTACTTCAGATACTAATCTGGCCATTCTTGATTCTATTCTCCCTTTTATGGAGTCTGGGTATGTTTCTACTCTCTGGAACTGGATATTAGAGTTTATTTTAGTTGCAGTATTCTTTTGACTTTGCTACAAGTGAATATTCGTAATATCTACATCTACAAAATACGTTGGTATTTATATCATTTACATTTTAGGAAACTTTTTTGGATAATTTAATGATGCTTTTTGTATGGACGTTTTGCAGTAAGAAGTTTTGTATACCCTATAGGTTCCGCCTTCTGGGAGTTGCTTATCATTCCCGTACGGTTAGTCCTTAAGTTGTTGAATTTTGTAGCTCTGGTCTAATATGATATTTGTTATTTTGGAAAAAGGACATACCAATATGTGAGTGGGACTTTCCAACTGATATCCCTTATTGGGACCACAACCAATACAAATAAATTTCTAGTATGGCATGCACTTTGGAATGATCTTTTTTCTCAGGTTCATTCTCTTTTTATTCCTTTGTGGTTAGTTACTATTCTAGCTTTAGAGATAGAAATCAATGAAACTTATTGCAAGATTTTTATCTGTATGCCTATTGAAACTAACGTGAGGGTTGTATTGGATTTGGAACAAAATTACAGGTGTTATATGTTGTGCAAATCATTGTGAAGGTTTTGTTGCCTTTTTTATAACATGCAATAGACACCGTCTTATGTATATGATCATTTTCTTTTCAAAACTAATCGTTATCTACTCTGCAAGATGATATTACGTGGGTTTAGTTGTACTCATAGTAACAATAACATAGAAATGATTAAAAAATGACGAGGTTTAAAGATTTTTATGACAAGGATGTTATTGTCCAAAGGACACATGATATCTTTATCATTCTATGAATCCAAAAGTTAGCATAATAGTAAGCCATGCCTTAGTGCAACCTTAATCAACTATCAGATCTATGAATCAAAATTGCATGAATGGCAGCTCTAATACCATCTTGGAAATCCTATTCTCTAGTGTTTAGGCACTTAAGATTGTGCTGATACACAAACACCTCAAAATTTTCATGGCTTAGAACTGAACAGTGCAAGTATTGCAACTGGTGATCACAACCAAACTCAACTCTGATACCACTGGCAAATATAGTCTACGAAGTAATCACATGTTCATAATTATGCAATCAGTTTTGCCAAAGTTACTACTTAATAACTTCTATGACTGTGTTATACTTAAACCTAGGATGCTTGAAACATTTATCACCTCTTCAATGTCGCAATCAATTGAATCAGGCTCACCGTCATGTTGGCTGGCCCTTTCCACATGTTGGATTGGCATTGGACACACCTCCCGTGCATGACATGTCCAATGCGAGTCTGACTCACAAAAGGATGGGTGCCAATGCGTTGGATTCATGGGATGGAAAAACATGCTCATTTGAGAAATAAAGGGGTATTTTACCCCATTTTACACACAAATTTTCACTTAAACCCCAGCAGGAAGGAGAACAGAGAATGGTGAGCAAGGTTGCTTGCGTTTGGTGTAGCTACATACTGCCATTGTTTTATTGCATTATATTATTTCTTGAACAACAATTTTATTTTACAATCATCTTACCGAAATTACCAGTCAATCACTTATGGTGTATGCTTGAGACTTGTATGTTTAATAATTTATTAATGTCTTTTTGAAAGTTTCAAAAAGTACATATTTATGTCTACACATGTATATTTCATTTTTGTAATTTATACATACACACACATCTTTTTCATGTTTCGGGGTTATCTTTGTCCCGTTTCGGGGTTCTGTGTTCCATATTGGATACTTGAATCCATGTATCACTATGTCAAGTAACTTAGCTAAAAATTAGTCACAACATAACATATTTTCTTGGTGTTTGCGTCAATACACAAAAATTAAAAAAAAATCCACCATTGTCTAACCAACACAAATGTTCCAATTGTCAATAACTGTTAAACCCAACTGCAAGACTACACATATAATCCATGTACAAATGACTTATTCAAAAGTTGGAAACCATATTTGCCAAAGTTACTTTTTAACATCTTCTGTAACTACAATATTTTTAAAACAAAGTCACAACAAAACAAATGCCTATGCCTATACAGATGTCCTCCTACACAAGGATCTCAAAGAAAACTCAGAAAACACGACAGTATCATACAAAAGTTCCTTGAGCAGTATTTGTGAAAGTAGTAAAAGATATTTTATGAATAATTACAAATACAAGTACAATATAAAGCACAAAGGTGATCATCTGTTGGTGGCTCAAATTACCCAAATTCAAAATTGTATGACTCTGGCCAAGTCAACTCAAAAGGTTTACAGTTCTCTCGCTCACAACAATGTGTGATTCTCATGCCAGCAATGTACAACTCATTAGCACAAAATTCTCTCGACCTATCATCCCTGCATAACAGATTAGCTAACTTAAAGGTGCTACATCACACATATTTTTAGTTTAAACTTGATCACTAGGGTTTACTTTGACTTAGTCTTTAGGTCTCTTTAGATTTGTGCTCCTGGATCCATCCTGTGCTACTTGATCACCAAGACATTATAACTGTAACAGGTTTTAAGGGTGGCTCCATGTAATTGGTTCCTCAAATTTTGATGGATGCACTCTTCTTGGGGATCAAAGTTGACTTGTTTTTTTTATTAAGATTGATTTGGATTCAGGGTTAACACAAATCTATGCCAACTTAGAATAAGATATGATCCTTTAGTAACATGGTTGGTTCATTACAATTAACAATATAGCTAGAAGATACTAAAAGTACGAAAAACATAGACCACAAGTATTGACATTAAGACATTGGGGAGTGCAAAAAAATACATCATCAATGTATAGTGCCTAATAAAATCACTAGAAGTATGATAATGTAAACAAGAAGCATCCATACAAAAATTAAGATACTAAGATTGAATAATCCATTACGATGTTGGGAAAAAATTGTAAGACAAAAAAGAGAGAATCCTCTCACAATATACGAATCATAGTTACATCATATGCTAAAGAAAAATGCAGAAAATAAGATAACATGTGCAATGTATGAAGAACATTAAATGAAAATTAATTGGAAATTTTAGTAAATTTAGGGGGATTTAGATAAGCATTTCAAATTTTTAGACAGTTTTGAGTTTGGCCTTTTTCATATCTGAATTTTTGACCAAGTAGTAAGAACTAGAGAAAAAAATGCAATACTAATGTGGCTTAGTCATTTTATTTTTTTTTTATTATTATTATTATTATTATTATTTAGAAATATGCGTAATTAGTTTTTGGTAAAAATGGTATTACCCATTTTTTAACTTGTGGATGTAATGGAGGGGAGTGTGGTCTTCTACGTGTTCTGTGGCAAGCAAGATCAAGAGGAACAATAAGCTGAAACTTTGGATTGCCCTATACGGTGTGTTCAATAAGAAATGGAAGCCTGCACTGCTCATGCTTGTTCATAAACCCAAGAAACAAAGTCTCAAAAACACAACACTGACATAACACACATGGTAGTGAACTCCATCTTAGGGGAGTTGATTAGCTATGGTAAAACATTATGAATATTGCATTACCTTAGTTGTAGGGAATATTATGAACATCAATTCACATCAGTTGTAGGGAAAAATTATAAATAACGATATCATTAGATTGCAAATATAATGGAGCAACGTGAAAAGCAATCCAGAGATCAATCTTGACACAATTCGCTGTCTAATCAATGCCTCCATTAATAATAGAGTTGTTATCACCAATTCTAGCAAACACTAAATAAATCAACGACGATCTCATAATAGGAAACTGATATTGAAGTTCAGATAACGTATTTCACCTACCTTTACATTTTGTTGTTGTTTCTCTTTGTTTTGGTGACTAATAAAATGTTAGGCTCATCCTTCACTAATGAACATCCTTCCTTTATTTCTAGGCTCATTGCTTTATTCAAGCTAGCTCATTTTAGGTGTCCCTTCAGTAATTTACACTACAAGTATAACCCAAACAAAATTGATAAACATCTAGGCCTGTAATATTTCCAGGAGCTTGAGCTTTTACCATGGTTTCAATTTTAGAGTTGTTTTTATTGAACTAAATAAGATTGTATATAATCTAAAAAATCTAGATTCTTGTGTGATATTCCAACAAAGTATCCTGACTTTAATGAGTGTTCTATTTAGCAGAAAGTTGGGACTTACACAACTAAGACATTGGACAGTGTATGCCATTTTTTCAGTTATTAATCTAGTGTCTTTTTATCATCTAATTTGGATTGCAACCATGCACTTGTAAGTGTGATTTACCATTGTGATTACAGAAACCATTTAGATGTGTTTATAGTGACCTAGTAAAGTTGGAAGCTAATGAAGAGTTTTAGAGTAATGTGTAGCTTGAACAAGTTGATACTCATTTATTAAAGACTCTAGGTCAATTAACGTTCTATCTTGTCATGCATTCACTGAACGGCTACATGGCTACCGTCACAAACTTCACTTGGATAGTTTCCAAATGGAGGTGTGGCGCAGTTCCATTCACTACATGTCACACTATATTTCAGATTCGACACAATAATCCTTCCTTTTATGTAGATTGTTGTTTGTTGGCATAGTCCCTAACTAGGCTTCTCTCCTTTAAAATTTCCCATCAAGAATTAAATTTTTTTGTTATGTTGTTCAATTGCATTAAGCTATGCTTGTTTTTGTCCATATAGGCCATGGCGACTCATAAGGTGCGACCTAAATATTCCAACATGGTGATACATTGCTAGTTTGTGGATATGATAGGTTATTTAAGACATAGATAATTTATTTTTTATTAAGTTAAAAGATAGGGATCACATCACTATAGATTTTACAAAGATTGTTCCACTATGTGTTGAGATTTTTTTTTTTTTGTAAGCTTTGTGGGACTACATTTTCATCATGGCCAATATATCACCCTGATCAAGGCGGGGAATTGAACCGGCGACTTCACATCAAGGAGTGCCTTAACAGAGCACCCGATCATCGTCTATCCAAGACCTCGTGGACGTGTCGAGCATCTTTTAAAAATCGATGCTTATGTATGAAAATTCAAGGACTTCCATAACTTCTCACATAATATTTAAGGGTGCTAGATCAATGGAAGAGCACCTGTATTAAGCAGGAGGTTAGTGGTTCAATTCCTCTATGCCCTAACATGAGTTAATAAATGATATTGCAATCTAGTTTTAATTAAATACTTTTTATATTGATTTATTTCAAATATGGTGAGGTCTTTTTCTGGATTCATTGTTTTATATGCCCTGTAACGAGACAAAAGTGATATTGTATTGTTTTTCAATATAGTTTTTTATTGTGTCATTATCTCTATAAAGATAATTGTCTTTAATCCCAACTATTGTCTCTAGAGAGACACAAATGAAATTGTCTCCTAAGAGACAATAATGCTTGTGTTATTAACAACCAATTAAACAATTCGCAGAGTCTGAAATCATTCATTGATTTTTCATGAGTAACATTAAAAAAAATTAGCTCTTTATTTTGTTGTAATTGAAGTTAGGAGACTTTTGATGATGTTTCACTCAAACTTCTAGATTTTTCTTGTATTGCAATTAAAGTTGGTTGTGTTATTCATATTCATAATTCAGGTTTGGCATCCTTAAAAATCGTAAGGGACTTTCATATGGCTTTTCACAAGTCAATATATATTTCTTTGTTTGACAATTTTTTTGTTCTTGGTAGATATACCCACCCTGGTGTGGGCATTTCCAAACATTAAAACCTACATATAATAAAATTGCAAAGTAACTTCGTGGGGTTGACTCCCTTGTCTTCGCTAAGATGGATCCCCATGTAGCATGGTGGAAGCTCATAATTTTTCTAAAATATGTGGATTGAACAGTGTGAATCAGAAATTTAAAATTGTTTCTTGAAGCAGAGAAGGTACAAAAATGCACATGTAGAGTTTTGTTTTTGTTTCTTTTTCATGTATTAGACATTTTGTTCGAGTAACTTAATGGTAATTATGAAATTTATGTATGACACCAATCCTTCTCCTCCATTGAACCTTGACACACAATGATGTAGAAATCAACACATTAAAAATCAAATTATGTGCAGGTAGAATGTAAAACACTGCAAGATTTTGATCAAGTGAGACAATTCAATATTGAAAAATGGTCAGAAACGACTGAGAGAGGAGAAATAAATATGCACCAAACTTGTTTGGAAGGAAACAATCTTAGCATCAAATATACACTTCACAAGCTTCTCCCACTCCATGCAACATGGTGGAAGCTCATAACTTTTCTAAAAAAATGTGGATTGAATAGTGTGAAGTAGAAATTTAAAATTATTTTCTTGAAGCAGAGAAGGTACAAAAATGCACATATAGAGTTTTTTGTTTTTTTTTCATGTATCAAACATTTTGTTCGAGTAACTTAATGGTAATTATGAAATTTATGTATAACACCAATCCTTCTCCTCCATTGGACCTTGACACACAATAATGTAAAAATCAACACATTCAAAATCAAATAATGTGTAGGTAGAATGTAAAAGACTGCAAGATTTTGATCAAGTGAGACAACTCAATATTGAAAAATGGACAGAAACGACTAGGAGAGGAGAAAGAAATGTGCCCCAAACTTGTGTGGAAGGAAATAATCTTAGCATCAAATATACACTTCACAAAATTTTCCCACTTTTTTGGAACATGGTCTGCTTTTTGAGGCATAAAAAGTCTTTTGTGTTTATTTATAGGCTCTTGCTTGGTCAAACACATAGCAAAGTCTCACAGAATATCATGTTGAATAAAGGAAAGCTCGTGGTTTCTACCATAAGAGTTCACCATGGTACCTCTTAATAGTCAATTAAAGTTGTTATGTTAGCTAAAAGAATTATTTAATCAATGCTCAACAAAAGATCCACTTCTCTCCTATCAAACAATGTAAAGTTGCTTTGTAAGTGACTGTCTTTATTGATATATTTATTTTGTAGCTATGCTTTAAATTAGTTCATCCAATGGTAAATTTTGAATTTGTCATTTTGGAAAAAATATTTGAATAAACCTCATGTGTCACGAACCAGTCCAAGTGCCCAAAAGAGTTAAGCAAGGACAAGCAAAAGAAAATCCAATCACCTTAAGAGCAAGTGCTAAAATACCGTAACCTTTTCATCAATTGAGACAATTCAATATCGAAAAAGAGAATATTTTTGATCAAATATTTTCTATTGGAACTTCAAAGAGCATCTTTGAAGATTGAGAGGCAAACTATGTTGGAAAGGTTATAGAATCTATGAATTTGGCACAATGTAAGTGATTTATCTTTATCTTCTAACTTTGAATGGTGTTTTGTTTACTAATTTTTATATTTAGTGATCTTCTATATGTCACAATCTTCTCGAATTTATGCCTTCCGGTGTTTTCTTTGCAATATTTAGTGCAATTTCTAGTTATATAAATTGAATGGCCAATAAATGTGTATAGATCATTTGTGTTGCATTTTGTATTATTAAAAAAAAATCATAAATATTAATTTTATTATTATTATTATTAATGATAAAAGAATAAATTTATAAGCTAAACATATATACAAAGATGCAATAATTTTTTTAATCATGGAGATTCATTCGCACTTTATCATGAATATTTTTAATTCATAAATAGGCTTCGTTATAATATTATGGCTTATCCATACCACATGCTCAAAAAATCATAATTAATTTCATATGATACTTGTTCATATGATAGTTTTTTTAATTAATCAATTTAATTAAAATGGTAAGAAGAGCACAACTACTTTGGAGATACATCTCAACCTTTGATTTGTTAATACTACTAGCCTAGATCCATCTTAACTCTATATGTTCCAAGCACAAAGAGAGATCAAATATTTTTTCACTCTAAAAGAGGTTTGCATCTCAAGAGATTTGATCCCTATCAACGCTTGGTAAATGTGAAGTTAAGATGGATCTACACTTGTTTAATTAATAGTTTTAATTATAATGATTAATTTTGTGTTTTCTATTCTATTTTCATGTAATTTCGCAAGTCAAAATGTTAATTACATTACAACATTTCTACCATATTGGGGTAGAGAGGGAAATTAAGAATATTCCATGGGGTTTAAATCCCTACCATCCACCTAATAATTATTGATAATTAAATTAAAATTTTGGAAACCCTATTCCAAGATAAGCATAATAACCATAGAGCTATTTGATTATTGATGTAATATTGAGTATTTAATTACATGATCATGAGGATGTTGTAACCATGTTTGCTATCTTTAGTTATCCCTAACTTTAGTTGGTGATTGTTTATTGAATTTAGGTGACATGCACTACAAAATGTTAAAAATATGGCTCATGTCTTAAGACAACATATATTTTGATTAATGAATATCCTCCATACAAACAAATGCACAATAACAAAGCATGTAAGCAACAAAAACCTTAAGGAAACATAATAAAAACATAGTTTGTTATTATTGAAATTAAACAAATCCATAAACATGTTACCCACCAAAATGGGTAACCCCATAGGAGGAAATTATTCTCCTCCATTTGGAAGCCAACCGAACATAAAATCAACCAACAACCCCTGCCAACCACCAGTAGACAATGATATGCCATGTGCCTCTGCCATTTTCATCATCCATTTGCCTCTCACCATCTAGCACTGGAAATTAGATGAAGTGGGTTGTTAATTAAAAGGTACTTTGAACATTTTGCAATCAAGTGCTTATACTTGTTTTTTTTCGGCATTTGGTATGGATAACGAGGCGATCTCGAAGATTGATAGACCTTGATTGTAATTTTGTTACCTCACCTTACTAGAGGAGTTAATATTTGACCTTAGTCCAATGGGACCTTGCTTAAGGCCCTTCTGGTTATAGGAAGGGCACTACTTGGAAATCCATGATTGAGATAGTGTGTTCCATTCTCCCTGTATCATACTTAACACTTTCCATGCCACATTTAAAGCCCCATATCTCACCTCCAATCCTTGGGTACAACTCGTCATTGATTCTTGGGGATTTGGAACTCATATGTTCACATACCTTGAGTAGGGCTTGAAAAATTTTCCCTTAGAGGTTGATGTAGCTAAAAAGAGAGAAAAGGCATATCATGGCCACAATGAAACAAAAGAAAGAAAAATAAAATGCAAAAGATGGACAAGACATAAAGATTGACATGTGGACAAAATACTGGCATGAGCTCTACCTCCCTCATATGGCCATCACCCGGTTCCTGAGCACATGATGCTCCATTACATAAAAAATGAATCGTTGCATGTCCTAACCTCGATGAGGAATAATTAACACATCTTAAAGGGGTAATAAATATGTTAAATCAAACAAAGCAAGTTATAACCCTTGAGCTATACGTGGTAATACAAGGAACAATCAAGAAGAAGTAACAAATACATAAGAGGGGTGGAAAAACCAGGCTGAGCTGGTAACTCATGCATCCCAGAATGCTCCATCCTCACATCTATACACTTAGGATGTGGACACCCCCATTAGCTAGTCCATATGACCATGGAACTTGACCATGGAGTCTTATCCCCTCTATTACCACATTATTATACACTAACACCTATCAATTGAAGGGTGGACTAGGGAAATGTCACTTCCCCTTAGGGGTTGGAAGCACCTAAAAGGGTTGACCATTAGCCATCCCTACCAAGGGAGAAAACACTTTTGCAAGGACTTGGTTCTAATTTTTTAAGGTGATCATCGGTTGAAGCATTATTATGCCCTTAACATTCAAGTTTGGTTCACTTAGATGCATTATTGATCTTAGTCTCTAATGGATGGTTGCTTTCACTAGAATCTGGGTTGTTTTTGTCAGGTGCGTCAATGTAACCAGACCTTGAGGGAACTCACTGTATAGGTAACTAAGCCCTTCATAGGAGTACATTGGCCTAAGTATATGCAACATTAAGAGATTGGAGCCTCCTAACAACATTAACAAATGACATGTGTCCCAAAGTACCTTCACGACCCAAGACATTGGTCAAGTTTGACCTAGTTTTGAGGATTCTTCATGGTGACACCACTAGACCCAATGTGCCCCCAAATTGGCCTTAACACAACCTTATGGGAAAGAGTCGATTCAAAGCCAAGATGAGGATGGTATCCCATTGAGAAGCTAGGGAGTTCTTGTTGCACTAGAAGTAACAACACCTGGTTGATTTTCTATTTAAGTAAAATAAGACCAAGGTCATGGGACAGGTATTCCAAGTCGAATGTTGGGAATTTTTTTTAGTTGGCATCACTTGTGATTAATTGATGGCTATGGAAATTGGCTAAGGTAGAGAGGAAATAATTGGCATTTATTTATGAAAATAAAGGATAATAGGAGAAAAGGAAGGTGAAGAGACACACATCTGCATGCTAAGGAAATTAGAGGAAAAATGAAGGAAAATGAAGAAAATAGAGGCCTCAATGATAAAAAACTCTTCAGAGGATTAGTTCACAACTTTTGTTGGTTCAGTCTTTGGCTCTCTCATTCATTCTCTCATTCTCTCATACTCTTGCACACTTAGAGATATCTTGGATCATTCTTGGAGCACTCTAGTATTCACTTGGATTGAAGAAAGAAGGCAAAGGAAAGCATGGAAGTGCAAGGGGACAGTTGGATCAATAACAACAACTGGATTTATTTGCAGGTAATAGGTTGCATGTGTGAATTCCTTATTGATTTTTGGATGCATGGTATATGCATGTGATTCTCTAGTTATGTGTTGTCATTGGCATGTAGATTTGTTTGACTTGACAGTGGGTTTAGCCTTGTCTTTCCATTTCCTAGACAACCATGGTATTGTGGGTTTTCCAATTTTTTTTTGATTGGTGCTCAGGTTCCTTATGGCTGTGGGTTGGAACAAATGCTTTGGAAGCCCTGGAACAACTTGGATTTATTTACTAATTCCTGGAGTCGTTGGTTGGGACAAACGCTCTAGAGCCCTTGATGTTGGGAAAAATACTAGGGGGGGAGGGGGGTGAATCAGTATTTTAAAAACTCACAATATATATCGATATATATTTTGAAATGTATACGCGACTTTACTGAACCCAACTAGCGTATATACGTGACTGTTGTAAAAGAAACTAGCGTATGCTCAGTAAACTTATAAAACAACTAATTCTTTATCTGTTAAACTTGAACCCGAATGTAAGAAATTTATCGCACATTTGATAAGCAGTAAATAGGTGCAGTAAGAATAGAATAAAGTATCACACATGAACACCAGGATTTAAGGTGGAAACCTAATGTGGAAGAAAACCACCGTTGTTGTCGTCTTAGTCATAAAAACTTATTAATATCAAAAAATTCTTACATTCTTGTACTGGTGCAGACTCATACCAGTACGCAGACACCCACCTGCTGAAGGCTACAACCTTCACTCGTTTACCATCTCCTACTGGAAGGGAGCTCAAACCCCTTGATCTCATCACTAGCTACTACTGGAAGGAAGCTTTGACTTCCTCATTGAAGTCTCCAACCCTCAGCAACATCCATGGACCACATTTCATGAATTTTCACACTGGATCCAATATCGACACTTATACTCAATCATCACTGTAATACAATCATCAATCTATGACACATAGAATCAACAAATCATTGAAACCCAAACAACTGACACTTCATCAAAACTCAACCAATCAACTGGAACAGTCAGATCACTGTAACCAGTACATAGAATTGAACTCAGAATACTGCATCAATGCACATAATCAACTGCAACCTTGATCATTCATTTGCCATATACGCTACTTCACTTAAGGTAACCCACGTGTATACGCGATTTTCTATAGAGAAACCGGCATACAGATCTTAATATACTGAAAACTTGACTACTGCAGTTTTTGAAAAGAACCCTGAATCATACTCAGATCTACTGCAACATTTTGAACCAATCACAAAATTGTCTCTAATCTTCAATCACAATCAACAAGTAATATTAATATTCTTCAATCAATTAATAACTAAATTCAACTTCATCATTCAATCAGTTCTACTTTCAGACATTATCACTCAACCCAGATAAACATGAGGACATGATTGATAGAAAACAGAGAAACAACAACACTGATCAGGTTGATCAGTGCGTGTATACGCTCTTTTCCTGAAACCAACTAGCATATAGATCTGCAAATTTTTGACCTAAAATTGCGCAGTTCTTCAGAACTTCAGAAAGACCTAGATCATAGTATTTAGAGATAAAAACACGCGTCAGTACTTAGATCTAGTCAATCCATGAGTAAATCATACAATGAAAAGTCATTTCAACTCTCATGATCCTGATCCATCATTTTATTCATCGGCGCATAATTATTTCAAATCAATGTGACAATTATGGCCCTTATAATGAAAATATAATTAAGATTGAAGTATTCATCAAAAACCCTCTCACTTGCACACTTAGCACTTTGATCTTCACCTCTTTATATAGTTTAGCCCTTATCCAATACCATGGGTCAAAACTACATTAGTGTTGGTGGTAATCTTTGACGGGATCAATATTCGTTGTCACACTCATCACTGTGGGCCAATACCATGGTAAGGACCCCTTGTATTTAGAATACCATGGTACAAAAACCATATGCTACTTTGTTTTATCAAGCTGGCATGTATACGCGACTTGGCCTTGACAAACACCCATATAGATCTTCAAATATTCACCTGTATCAAACTTTCTGATTCCGATTTGTAAACCTTTGACCCATTATTCTGGTATTCTATTCCATCATTCTATCACCTCTGAACTGACCTGTGGATTCATCTAGTTACCATATACTTGTTCTATTACAAGTGCTTTGCCATCAAGGACAACACATGCATCATAATGCCAACAATTTGCCCCTTTGGAATTGATGGTAACCACTTTGGTGTTTGGTCACCACAACCTGTAAATAACATCAAGCTAAGACCAAGCTTTTCAAAAGATCAAGCTACTCTCCAAACACCAAGCTACTCTCCCCCTTTGACATCAAGGGCAAAGGGATGACCAATGTTAAATGAAGATTTCCATATCTGAACTGTTGAATATGAATACTGACCATCCTCCCCCTGAGCACATGCTGAATTCTTTGACCATGCTCCCCCTGAGCACATGCTGAATTCTCTGATCATGCTCCCCCAGAGCACATGCTGAAATATCCGACGGATGTAAAATGAAGTACATGACTCTATGACTCAACTGAGTATGACCTTCCTATCACTAAGGACCCCTACTTACATCAATCACCCAACCAAGTGGGGATACATATTTGAATCAACCACCCAACCAAGTGGGATTACATATTTGACATGATCTCAAAAGTGCATACATGATTGAATATGAAAATTATTACATCATAGGTATCTTCATGACCTTTACATCAAATGATAGATATGCCATTAATAACTGAGACCAAAAGATCTTAAAAGTAGCATAATTCAGTAACCAGAATGCCAACAATGCATTATATTCTACAAGGCTAATCCTCCCCCTAAACCTGTGCTACTTGTTCATTTTCAACAACTCATTCATCGAATCATCTTCATCAATAAGATAAATATCAGTGAGAAAAACATAACTCAATACCATATCAGTAGACTATACCCATCAACACCAGACCAAGAAAAATCAAATCATAGATGTCAGAAGCATGTCAGAGGCTGATCTTGAGTCTATCCCACTGCTTTTCTATCAGAGAAACACATACGCGACTGTCTGCAAAGAAAATCGCGTATATACGCAACTATACTTTATGAAACCCGCGTATAGCCAACAACCTTCTAAATTTTCACCGAGCAGACTGAATTAACAACAAAATGAGACAAAGACAACTCCCATTTTCTGTATGAGATATTCTTATGCTTCTCTAGGAAGGGGTTTATTAAATATATCAGCAACTTGTTCTTTGGAGGGAACATACTCCAATTTAACCTTTTGCTCAAGCACTTGTTCTCGTAGAAAGTGATACTTAATAGGAATATGCTTGGTCTTGGAGTGCATAATAGGGTTTTTCGAAATACTAATAGCACTTGTATTATCACATAGGATGGAGATGGGTGGAGAACATTTGATTTGTATATCCTGTAATGTTTGCATCATCTAGAGAAGTAATGTGCAGGAAGATGTAGCAACTACATATTCTTCTTCCGTTGTAGATAAGGCAATGGAACTTTGTTTCTTGTTGAAACAAGATACCAATCGGGGCCCCATGTAAAATGCACCTCCACCAGTGCTTTTCTGGTCATCAACATTTCCAGCCCAATCCACATCTGTGTATGCATGAAGGGTAAGATCTGCATCTTTCGGATACCATAGACCAAATTATTGTGTTCCTTGGAGATATTTGAATATTCTCTTTACTGCCTGAAGATGTGATTCCTTTGGATTGGCTTGGAAACATCCAACAATCCCAATTACATGCATGATATCTAGTCTGGTACTTGTTAGATAAAGTAGACTTCCAATCATAGACCTGTACTCTAGTTGGTTTATTGTGGGAGAATCATCATTAGAACTGAGGCTACATCCTGTCATCATGGGAGTACATACATGTTTGCAATCTTCCATCCCATACTTCTTCAGAATCTGCTTGAGATATTTTGTTTGTGAGAGAAAGATGCCATCTTTTGCTTGTTGCACTTGTAGACCAAGAAAATAGGTTAGTTCCCCAAGTAAAGACATTTTAAATTCTTGTTGCATAACAGAAGCAAAGTTTTGACTCATAGATTCTTCATCACTGCAAAAGATGATATCATCAACATAAAGAAAAATAATTAGCAGTTTATCACCCTCAATTTTTGTGTACAATTTGTTGTTTTCAGATCCTATTGTGAAACCTTGTTATTGAATATATTTGTCAAGACGTTAATACCATTCCCGTGGAGTTTTTTTTAGCCCATATAAAGCCTTTTTGAGTTTGCATACAAGGTTTTCATCATTCCCTAAAATGAATCCTTCTATTTGTTCAATATACACTTCTTCTTCTAGATCTCCATTAAGACAAGCATATTTTACATCCATTTGATAAACTTTGAAATTTCAAAAACTTGAAAATGCAAGAAACATTCTTTCGGCTTCAAGTCTGGCTACTGGTGCAAATGTTTCTTCAAAGTCTATACCTTCTTGTTGAGCATAACCTTTACAAACAAGTCTAGCTTTGTTCCTAATAAACTCTCCATTTTCATTCAACTTATTTTTGAATATTCATTTTGTCCCAATAACATTTTTATCATGAGGCCTTGGAACCAATTCCCAAGTATCATTCTTTTCAATTTGATCAAGTTATTCATTCATGGCCTTAACCCAACATTCATATTTACTAGCTTGATTTACATTTTGTTGTTCAATGGTGGATAATAAAGCTATATAAATAGAAGATCCTATAAGTGTTCCCTTGTTTGTACCCCAGATTCCTTTTCTCCTAGAATTTGAGTTTATGGATGATTCTTTTGAACATACCTGGATGGATCCTTTTCTTTGTCTGATGTATCTTCTTCTGTTGCTTCATTAGTTTCTTCTTCTATATCATTGTGATTTGATGTGGGAAAGCATTAATCATCATCATCCTCTTTTGCTGGTGTAACCTTTTTGGGCCTCGTTCATGCTTCATCAATCACAACATCAATGCACACAAAAGTTTTCTGTAGTCTCTTATTGTAACATTTGTATCCTTTACTTCTAGATGAGTAACCAAGAAGTATTCCTTCATCTGCTCTAGCTTCAAACTTACCAAGTTTTTCATCATTATTTTTGATGAAACATTTGCTTCCAAAAAATCTAAAATGCTTTACAGTGGGAGGCTTACCATACCAAAGTTCATACGAAGTTTTATCACTATTCACACGAACATGAGCCTTGTTGAGAATATTTACTGCAGTATGTGCAGCTTCACCCCAGAAGGTGTCAAGAGTTCTAGACTCATCAAGCATAACATGAGCCATTTGTTGAACAATTCTATTCATTCTTTCTGCCACACCATTTTGTTGAGGAGTTTTAACTACAAAAAATTGTCTTTTTATGCCATGTTGTTTAAAAAAAATAAAAATAAAAAAAATTCATCTGATATGTACTCTCCTCCTCGGTTAGATCTGAGACATTGGATTTTTAGATCTAATTCATTTTCAACTAATGCCTTGAAGACTTTAAATTTATCAAATGCTTCATCTTTGTGTTTCAATAGACCGATCCAACACATTCTAGAAAAGCCATCAACGAATAAGATATAGTATTATTCTCCATGAGGTGACTTTTTCCTTACTAGTCCACACAAATCAGTATGTATAAGTTCAAGAGGCTTACTTGTTGATCCTTCTTTGGCATTTAATTGAACTCTGGTTTTCTTACTGAATTGACATGACTTACATATGGTATTTTCTGGTATGGTGATGTAGGGTAGGTCACGAACAGCTTTGAGCCTATTTTATTTGCTTATTTGAGAGAAGCTTAGATGTCCCAACCTTCTATGCCATAACCATTTTTCTTCTGACTTGCCTAGGTAACATTGTTATTGGCCACCTTACAATATATACATATTGCTCCGGGTTCTTGTTCCTTTTATTATGGTCTTTCCTGTGTCAAGTTCACGAACCACACATTCTTGTGATCGGAATACCACCTCATTTCCTTGATCACACATTTGGCTAACACTCAATAAGTTATGCTTTAATCCATCAACATACTTAACATTACCAACTTTAAATTTTTCTTTTAGAGAAACAAAAATTTACCCTTAATGACATCAGGTGAGTCATTTCCAAAAGTGACATTCTTTTCTTTCTTTAAAGCATTGTATGAAATAAGTTTATGTTTATCACCTGTCATGTGTTTTAAGAATCCTCTATCAATGTACCATTGATTTTATTGTCCTTCTGCAAACAATGCTATGCCACAACTTTCAGACTGTAACTCCTTCCTTTCCCATACCTTAAAATTTGTTGATATTTTCTCCTTTTGAGATGTTGGCTGTAATTTTCTCCTGCATTCATATTCTTCATGTCCAAAGTTATTTCAAAATGAGCATTCAATTTCATCTATAAGAGGTGAGAAGATATTATAAGATTTCTTCTTGACTCATGTCTCATTCCTTTGTTTTCTTGCTTCTCTAGTCATGATAGTTTTGTATGCAACGCATTGAGCAACCTTATGACCAAAATTATGACATGAGAAACATTGTTCATTAAAGAAGAAATTTTTGTGATCATAGAATCTTCTGGTGTTGTTTACCTTTTGACTGGTGCTTCTGTTGTTGTTCATCCTTGGATTGGAGTGAAAATGATTTACATGTGAAATGCCTTTATTCTTTTGCTGGGGATTAAAATTTTGTTGACTGGTTTTTGATACATTACTGAAGCTTTGCTGACTGATTTTTGCTGCATTACTGAAGCTTTGCTGATTGGTTTTTGCTGCATTTAGATAACTTCTAGTGGTGGATGAATTTTTTTATGTTTGAGATGTTTCTCCATTGTATCCAAGACTTGTCTTCATAAGAGGAGAGCATTGTACCTTGATAATTTCATCTAGGGTTTCAGATCCTTTAGCAAATCTAAGATTCAAGGTTTTTATTTTCTCAAGTTCCTTTCTTAGATTTATTGCTTCACATTCTAAATTCTCATTATGCTTTGCCTTTTCTATGAGTTGATGCTTCAAAGTATCTATGGCTACTTTGTTTTCTTCCAAGCAAATTTTGAGTTGATTAATTTCTTCAAAGAAATCTTTTTCTTCTAATGCATCCACAAATTTATCATTAGACTCATTAGTATTTTTCTCAAAAGCCATGAGTAATTTAAGATCTTGATCATATTCACCTTCTTTACTATTTGACAACCCATCACTATCTTCATGAGTATAATAACTTCTTTTACCATCAAACAATATCCTATTACCTTTTGCAGTATCCTTCCCTTTGTCATGGTTGTCTTTATGAGGACATTTAGCAGTGTAATGACCAACTCTACCACAAGCAAAACATTAGAAATGAAGCTTACATCTTAACCTTCCGGTGCCCAGTTGAAGTTTCTTTACAAAGTTCACCTCATCTTCTTCTGATACGTATCCTGATTCCTTGCGTTCTTCCATTTCTTTTCCTTTTGCAGATGCTTTAAATGCGACTTCTCTGACTTCTAAGGGACTTACTTTTCTCATTTCAAAAGCAGTCATGATCCCATGAAGTTGAACAATAGTAAGAGTCTGCAGATCCTGCTTCTCTTCAATGGCAAACACTTTTGACTCGAATTTAGGAGTTAGATATCTTAAGATTTTCTCTACTAAAGTAGTGTCCTTTATTTCTTCACCTAGATTTTTCATCTGATTTACAATCTCATCTATACATAGAAAGAAACTGACAATACTTTCATCATTATGTATTCTGAGAACACTTTTTCCTTGGTATCACCTTCATATATTTGAATGATTTTGTCCCACATTTATTTTTTTTGCTGTGTTTAGCTGCATAACTTTGACAAATTTTGATTCTGCCAGACTTCCCAATAATGCATTGACAACTTTGGAATTGGTTTCATACATCTTTTTTCTGCTACATCTGTGGGAACTGCAGTTGGATATTGGTAACATCCCTCCACAATTTCCCAAACATCTACTCCAAGAGACTGAAGATAGGATCTGGTTCTTGTCTTCCAGTAGATAAAATTATTTCCATTGAAGAGTGGTGGTCTAATAGATGTCGATCCGTCTTGAGTGCTCATCTTGGGAGATCTTCCTTCAAGCGATCAAATTTCTTTTGAAGGATCTGCTCTGAAACCAATTGTTGGGAAAAATATTGGGGGGGGGGGGGTGAATCAATATTTTAGAAACTCACAATAATAATTTTGTTTTCTGAAATGTATACACGACTTGATTGAACCCAACTAGCGTATATAAGTGACTGTTGTAAAAGAAACTAACATATGTTCAGTAAAATTGTAAAACAACTAATTCTTTATCTGTTAAACTTGAACCAGAATGTAAGAGATTTATCAGGCATTTGATAAGCAGTAAACAGGTGCAGTAAGAATAGAATAAAGTATCAGACATAAGTAACACACATGAACACCAGGATTTAAGGTGGAAACCCAATGTGGGAGAAAACCACAACTGTTATCATCTCGGTCTTCAAAACTTATTAATATAAAAACTCCTTACATTATTATACTGGTGGAGACTCATACCAGTACATAGGCACCCACCTGCTGAAGGCTACAACCTTCACTCTTTCTCCATCTCCTACTGAAAGGGAGCTCCAACCCCTTGATCCGATCACTAGCTACAACTGACAGGAAGCTTCGATTTCCTCACTGAAGGCTCCAACCCTCAGCAACATCCATGGACCACATTCATGAATTTTCACACTGGATCCAATATCAACACTTATGCTCAATCATCACTGTAATATAATCATCAATCTCTGACACATAGAATCAACAAATCACTGAAACCCAAACAACTAACACTTAATCAAAACTCAACTAATCAACTGGAATAGTCAGATCACTGTAACCAATACACATAAATGAACTCACTATATTGCATCAACACACAGAATCAACTGCAACCCTGATCATTCTTTTGCCAAAATGTATACGCTACTTCACTTAAGGCAACCCGCGTGTATACGTGATTTTCTGTAGAGAAACCCGCGTACAGATCTTAATATAGTGAAAACTGAAAACTTGACCACTGCAATTTTTGAAAAGAACCCTGAATAATACTCAGATCTACTGCAACGCTCTGAACCAATCACATAACTGTCTCTTATCTTCAATCACAATCAACAAGTAATCTTAATATTCTTTAATCAATTAATAACCAAATTCAAATTCATCATTCAATCAGTTCTACTCTAGACATTATCACTCAACCCAGATAAACACGACGACATCATTGACAGATAATAGAGAAACAACAACACTGATCAGGTTGATCAGTCATTTATGAACATAAACCCATACTTTATATACGCGACTTTGCAGAAGTGAACACACGTGTATACACGTTTTTACTAAAACCAACTAGCATATAGATCTGCAAATTTTGACCTAAAATTGCACAACTCTTCAGAAATTCAGAAAGACCCAGATCATATATTCAGATATAAAAACACGTGTTAGTACTTAGATCTAGTCAATCCATGAGAAGATCATACAATGAAAAGTCATTTCAGGTCTCATGATCCTGATCTGTCATTGTATTCATTGGTGCATAATTCTTTTAGATCAATGTGACAATTATGGCCCTTACAATGCAAATATACTTCAGATTGAAGTATTCATAAAAAAACCTTTCACTTGCACACTTAGCACTTTGATCTTCACCTCTTTATATAGTTTAGCCCTTATCCAATACCACGGGTGAAAACTACATTAGTGTCGGTGGTGATCTTTGACGAGACCAATATTCGTTGTCGCACTCATTACTATGGGCCAATACCATGGTAAGAGCCCCTGTTATTTAGAATACCATGGTACAAAAACCATATGCTACTTTGCTTGACCAAACTCACGTGTATACATGACTTGGACTTGACGAACCCGTGTATAGATCTTCAAATATTCACCTGTATCAAACTTTCTGATTCTGATATGTAAACCTTTGACCCATCATTCTAGTATTATGTTCCATCATTCTATCACCTTTGAACTGACATGTGGATTCATCTAGTTACCATATACTTGTTATGTTACAAGTGAGTTGCCATCAAGGAAAACACATGCATCATAATGCCAAAACTTGGTGGGTTGAGTTACTAGTCCTTGGAGTCCGATTGGGACAAACGTTCTAGAGCCCTGGAAGGATGTGGGTTGAGTTACTAGTTCCTGGAGCCTTGGAAAAATTGGAGAGAGACCGATTTGGTTGATGTTAGTGATTTCCTAACAGTAGAGGTGGAATCACTGTGGATGATGGTTGAGGTGGGTTGGCTCTGGAAGCCCTAGTTTGGTTTTGTTTTGCTTTATTCCATGAGATCCCACATTCATGCTTGGAATATGGCATGTGGGTGATTGGCTGAAAGAGTTATTGGGTTCAACCCAATCTATGGTTGGGTGGTACATGGAAGTCCTTGATCGGGTTGACATTTTCATATGTTAATAAGAATTATTTTTCTATTGTGATTTATGAGCATTTGTCTTGGTTATCATGTTGAAATTATGGCCGATTTGCCATGGTTTCTATGTTGGTTATATGATGTAATCTACTTATGGCTCTTGACATGTTTTGATAATTGATTGATTGGTTGATGAATGCATGGACTAAAAAATGCTATTGCAATTATCTAGAGAGGGCTTAAAGCCTTCTTAGTGATTCTCAAATAAAGACTATCAATTTATGATCAGATATGCATTCATGACATGTAGCTTACATGTTTACCATGTGTTTAAAAAAATGTCAGTTATGGATTAGTTATCTTTGGGTAAGTTTGTTACTTGAGTTTTGATTGGATGGCTTGGACACTACCTTTGATTACATTATGGAAAGTTACATGCAATTCTGGGTAGTGGTCGAGAGGTTGGCCTGAAAAGGTGGCACAGATCCTGAAACTGCATGCTCAAGATTTAGGCCATAACCGCATGGAAGAATCCTTGTGTGTGTTGTTGGGGCCCCATAACCGTACTCTTGCCTTGTTTTGCATGTAGTTGGGATGCTAGGTCAAAGAAAAAGTGTTCCAACTCAGGGATTGATCACCTGGGGTGGTTGTCCAACTCTTGAGTGATCTGTAGTCCATGTGGGATGTCAATAAGTGTTCATTTGTAGGTTCCGCTTCCTTAACTGGAACTTGGAGGCCAGGTCATGCTATAGTGACACTCATCTCATGTTTACCGTGGCAAGCTGTGATATTGGGTAAATGTGGGAGGAGGCAGTTACACCAGAGGAACCCCTAACGCTGGAGAGAAGGAGACATTATTTGGCTTGTTTTGTTGTTAGCTAATGGGTTGGATTGTAACCCAAGGCCATTTAAGGTCAAACTTGATTTTAAGGGCTTCACCAGGATAAAATAAGTGAGCTAAACCTTATATAAGTAGAGGTTAGCTACATTTCATTTTCATCATCACTTGTGATATAATTCATCCCTCTTAGAGATTTCTGCCTAGGTGAAATGTACCTTGTATGGCTTGAACTTTCAAAAAGGGCATTAATGAAAAGGGTTTATACAAGAGCAAGTTGGAGCTGACATAAGGCCAAAAGGAAAGCAACCAATTGGAATGCAATAGTGTGAATCAAGATTTCGGAGGCTCTAAGGTATACGTCAAAATAAGAGCAAGGAAGGAGTATGCAGCTCCAATTCAAATTCATGACATGACTAAGGAGGACTCCAAATCCTATAGAATAATCGTAGCATGGACATCAATTGGCTAGTGAGGAGCTAACTAGGAGGCCCATGTAAGGAAGGCTCTACAACTAAGTTATGACACTCAAGCAAATTAGTGAAAGAGTAAGTGTTGCAAAATAGTGGGTTTGATCATATGGCTAGGTACTACAAAAAAGGTCGAAATGAAGAATGAAACTTCAGATTCCTAACCTATATGTGAGTTTAGAAAATAATACTTGCCACAATAGATCAATTATTGTGATATCCTAGGGCTAAAAACATTGCAAGTGTTCAAATTCTATCATAATGCTTGAAAAATGTCATCCAATAATTAGACAAAAGGTCAAAATAACAGTTTACTGGTTAAAAATATAAGAAAAGGATAGCAAACTATATAAAAGTGGGCAAAAACATATTATAAATAGTAAACTTTTGAGTTTTTACCCTTTGCAATTATTTTGAGCTCTCATTTGCCTCCAAAGTTTAGTTGCATATTTCAGGAGTTACATGACACAAAATTTGATTCTGTGAGTACCAAGTAATTCATTACCCTTTTCACTTTCATTTTATCCATCATTTTAATATTTATGGAAACTTCAGTAATATTTTTTATTTTTAAATTCAAAAATTGTGCATACATGACCCTTGTTCTATCGGGTAGTGTATATAGGGCCCTAAACACAACTTTCCAGAAGGAAAGTTGCATCTATATGTGAATATTTAGATAGATATTCATGTGTGAGTTGTTTAACAAATTGAAATCAAATTTATAACATTCCAAATGATTTGTTTTGCAGGATGGCCATCATGTGGCGTGAAAGAGAACATGAGGAAATCAATAACATGGTTTTGGAGGATCAAGAAGAAATGACCACATTGAAGAATTGCAGATTATTGAAATTGTTCCTCATGTAAAAAATGCATGCACAATGGTGCCTACTCCAAACCTAGATAAACTATTGGGATCTAGACCAAGGGTATTTCATCATAGATTTCATGCCTTTACAAGTCAAGATAATGGACATATATTTCATTACAGGTTTATCAAGATGAGGAGAGGTTGTCAATCTAAAAATAAATTCCACTAGCGGGCTTGCAATTGATAATTACATCGCCATATATTGTGTAATCGAGAAACAAAAAGTTGGAACTCAAATACCTATCAACAACATCGAGAATCTGTCTATAAAGATACTACTTTTCACTATAGCACAATTATCTGGGTTAGCTTCTCTACAACAAGATTTTCGCCCATAGATGTTCTTAGCAGTATAGTGCCTCTGACCTATGTTATATGACTGGTGCATTTCATTATTGAGAAACATGGAGAGCCAATTGATAGTATGTAGACAAGGACAAATGATTTTTTTTGGATATGAGAGTATCCTATGCTCATTCTTTTTTGAGAAAATTTTGGCCTTGAGATCACAAGTGATGCCTCACATTGTTGACCCAAAAGAGCTTGAGATGGTTTGGTGGGCAAATTTAATGGGTATACTCAAAGGTGTTTGAGTTACCCAAGCCACATTCGACGATGATTTCTTTCAGTGGTGGGAGAAACAAGCCATTGGCATGAAAGACTACCGCTATGTAGGACTAGAATTCCAAGGAGACCCAAAGTCCTTCCAGAGAATTTGGCGCGGGAATACATAGGTGACTTAAAATATAATTAAATTTTGAAATATATCCTTTCTATTTTTACTTATGTTATGCAAGAATTAAATATTTTTTGTGTGGAACAAAAGTACGAACAAAAGGTGATTTTGTGCAGATGTTGGACCAATTCAACTTGAGTGCCTTCCTCGCAATCGATGTCGAGGTAGGGGTAAAGAGGAAGTAATTGTTAAGGTAGAGAGGATTAATTTCTCCATGTAGTGAAATTTGGAGGGTTTAGCCCACCAAGTACCAATTTCACAAGCGGAGGACCTTCCTGAGGTAGTTTAGAGATGTATGGTAGGAGTACCACGTGCTTGGGTTCAACTATTCTAGCGGATGGCTAATGCGATTGTCCACTATCATAATACACGTCTAGGGCAGTGACCTCAACCATAGGGCTTTTGATGTACTTATCAAATTATAATATCATCGACATAGAAGCCCTAATTTTATAGGGCATTTGTCCAAATTTTGTAATTATATTTTGAACACACACACACACACACACACTATATATATATATATATATCTAGGACCTCCCCGAGGTAGTTTAGAGATGTGTGGTAGGAGTACCACGTTCTTGGGTTCGACTGTTCTAGCGGATGGCTAATTCCATTGTCCACTATCACAATACAAATGTAGGGCAGTGACCTCAACCATAGGGCTTTTGATGTACTTATCAGATTATAATATCATCGGCATAGAAGCCCTAATTTTATAAGACATCTGTCCACATTTTGTAATTATATTTTGAACACACACACACACACACACACACACACACACACATATACATCGATTTATGACGAATTTACCATGTGTTGATTTGATTGTGTTAATGTGATTATGCTTCTCAAATTGATGAATTATTAATGTGTCAATAAAAAACGCAATTTACAATAAAATCAACGACATGATTTTTAGACTTTGGAATATGAACACAAGTAATCAAATGAAAAGGACACTCAAGTAACTGTACTATAATAAATTGTCGAGATAACAAAGGATCTAACACATGATAAATATTATTGAACTGTGACACCACTAGCTGAGAATCCAAATGAACTACTGACGATTATATACCATGTGATATTACTTTTGAGAGTAATTCAATGACAACATTATATTTAGCCATATCATTAGATGTGTATCCTATAAATGTGCCACCAGAAATAAATCACCGTCCAATTGGATAGTTAATTACCCATGCTATGAAAGCTAAGTTCTCAGTGTGATGACTAGCTCCATCTACAAATCCTAAGTAGATCGGATCACTCATTGACACCTGCCAAATCATGTCAAAGACACAATAAGACATGTCGCCAAAAATATAACGCAACAAAAATTACTATGTACATTAATTACAGAACAAATCAAACGCTTGAGCAATAACTCAAGCATAACACTTCTTGAGATAGAGATAAAAAAAAACATCTAGCCCCTTGTGGGGATTCTATATAACATTATAAATGTTTTCTAGCATGGTCTCATAAATATTAGCCATGTTCCCTTTAGAAAAAATGCAAGCAAGAGCTAAAGGGTACAAGGGTCGGTGAACTCCTCCATATGAATTCAAACATAACAAACTAGACTCAACCATGTGCAATTATGGGAGAAAATAGGACCGATGATACAAATCATCCCATGGTCTCTCTGCATTGGTCATTACTTCAACAATAACCTCATCATATGGTAAAACAATATCGAGACAATCCATAGACATGGTTGAATCAACTCCCCTAATCGTTACCATACCATAGTCCAAATCATCTACCAGGGCAAGGGTTGGAATGACGTCTGTAATGTAATGAATGGTTGCTTGTTAAGTTATTTCATCTGCAGACAAAGGAACAAGCATTCCCCCTAATTTTCCTTCTTCAAACTTTGTAGAAGGAGAAGGAAAAAACCAAGGGTCATCAAAATAATTGGTACATAAAGAATGATTTTGGGGAACCATCATGAAAGTTGTAGAATGGTGTTAATAGATGTGACTAGGGGTAGGAAATAAAAAGTACCAATTAAATATGAATACATACCTACCCCCAAATTTTTCATAGGGTTATGCAAATTATTAACCAATGAAACGATGGAATCTTGTGAAGAATTGGGATTAGGATAAATGTAAGCCATTTGATCAACATTAATGATTCTCTCTTCATGAGGGAAGCATAACATGCGGAAAACGGTCGAGTCAAAAACTTTCATCATGTATATCCAATTTTTCCCCAACAATAGATTGTAGTCAACTTTGGCATCGATCAATTCCACCTCCACATTGACAATTTCCCACCTATTATGACTAGAAAGGTGGGAATAATCCCACAAGGCCTATGTGAATAACCATCGAATGTGGCTAAAATATTTAGAGATTGGACCAACTTTGGAGACCTGATCGCTTGACAACATGCCATAGAAATGACACATAAGTAAGTTCCCTCATCAACAATATTTTGAAATATAGTCTTCTTAAGGTATAATGCCTTGATTTAAAAGGAAACATGATGAGGAAGTCTAGGTTTGACACTATAAGTATTAAACGTAATAACCTGATAATGCTTAGGGTCAACTACTCTGATCGCAATGGGTAACATGCTCCTTTTTGTGTAACATGACTAGAGCACCTTTAATGCTGACATCACATAAGGTTTCTAGGATAAATCCTCCAGAATAGAATAATTTTGTGCAACCCTGGAATTGGGAATTAAAATCGAGCATTTTATAGAGCCTTTCAACATCCGAGGTACATAATTAACTACATGTCTCTCAATATAAAGAGGATCCTATAGATTGAAGGTTTATGTGGCCTTAGAAAACTCGGGGTATTCATAATCGCATGCTCAAGTAGACAAGTCTACTTGAGCATTAACCATATAGATATTCGATGGAAGATCCCCTAAAACTAGTTGCGCCCTTAGAGGAGTTTAGCATTAGAAGTGGCACTAACAAGAAGTTGTTGCCCCTGGGGGACAGGGTTATTGAGCACAACATATGAATTAGACAAACCTTGGTGTGCCAACAAGTGATACACGTCCTAAATCTTGGGGCAAAGATGGGTCATATGATCTCACTCATAAAGCTTGCAAGGGAACTTAACTTTCTTATTTTGTTCCTTCTTGACCTCATCAATATTATTACTGGGTTTAGTTGCATTATCCTTACCCTCTGTATTCTTATTCTTACTATTGGGTAGTGAAAGCCCCGCGGAACGAGTATGGGGTGCGAAGCCCAGAATTTTGGGTAATATTAGGGTAAAAGACTCTGCGGAAAGCACGGAGCGCGAGCTATAGTAGGTTGAGTCAAAAGGTAGTCCAGCCGAAAATAATGTAAAGAAATAGTAATAGAGTCGGCCCGCGGTGGGATCGCGGGCCAAGGGAAAGTATAAATAGAGCGAGGCTCTATGAGGGAAAGGCAGTTCAGTTTTGGTTTTTAGTCCTAACATGTAATGGGTAAATAGTCTCAGAGCAGTTGTAAGTCTAAGTCGAGAGAGTAGGATAGAAGGTAGAGGCTCTACTGCTGTGTGCGCAGAGGCCTCAGCGGACCCCTGCAGCTGAGTGCGCAGGGTGGATCTGGAGGTATTGTTGAGGATTGGTAATAAAGATAAGTTTCTTCTAAATTCTGTGTTAATTGTGGCTTTACTCTTTTATGATAAATGAACTGTTATGATTTCTGCATTTTCTATGGTTGAATACATGTGAACTGGGTTAATCTTGATGCGGGAAGTAACCAAAAGTAATAAATGTTTGATTAAAGATTGCTTTAACTAGATCAAACCAGTAATAAGTGATTCAATCTGTAATAAGGGCGATAAGGTTATTCCGATCTGCGCGGATCTGGCGCAGTGTGAGGCTGCAAAACAACGCGTGAGCCCCAACCCACATCCACGACATCCCTAGGGTGCAGAAACCTGGTTCCAACACCCTCCCCTGCTACCTCAGGTGAGACCTCAATCCACGCTTCGCAGGCTATTGTTGAAAGGGCTGGTAGCTGCGGGATTTGTTTGGCTAGATAATTCTTCCGAACCTCGGTTAAGCCCATATAAGCCAACAAATGGTTCCGATGCCAGTACCAGGATCTGCCTAAGTGTTATAGACATATTTGGGCACATCAACCCCAAACTTATATGTCGATGTATTAGGGTTCATTCAATCCCTAAAAGAGTTGTTTCATACCCTAAAAGGAACATAGTCATCTGAATACATCATTCCCCAAAAGTTCCATCTGAGAAACCACCTAGAAATTGCCTAAATTGAACCATACTGACTGCTCCACTGGCAAAGTGCGATGCATACTGACTACTCCACTGCCAGGTTGTGATGCATACTGTTTAGGCCTTCTATAGGGTGCGATGGGTGAGGATGGACAAATGTCCGGGACAGTTTGCTAAGTGGACGCTCTGCAATCTTGAAGAAACTTCTCCTATGCCACTTGCCTCTCTGAATTCGCCCAAGGATGAATAAGGGATCTTAAACCTTCAATTGTCCCTTCTCTTGTGGAACCAATTGTAACAAGTGGAATGACACTAATCAAACCCTATGGATGACTCACACCCTTGCACACATCTATAAATGGATCCCTCATCTAAGAGATCTAGAGGTTGGAATGTTGTGAATTGCAAGTAAGTGCTGATAGTTTGTAATTGAGGAAAGAGCATTGTATTGTTGGAGTGATCTTGCTATTTCATGAGGTGAAGAAGGATTGAAGCTGGGGAGGATGATGCTGGATCAGAAAACTGGGTTGTAATTCTCCCTTCTATTAATAAAGTTCTTCAAGTTTTCTTCCATATGATTGTGCAATTGTGAATTTTATCATTTGTTCATTATATATCTGATTCTGTAATGTTTATGTTGTAATAGAACACGATGCTTTGATGGTTCTTTGTTGCTGTACTTGTGCAGGTACTCTCCAAGCATTTTAAGTACGGGGAGGAGTTGCGGGTTCTATCTAAGGGGAGAGAGATCAAGCAAGGGATCAAGCGGAAGTTCCAGGTTGGTTCCATTATCTTTCTCTTATCTGTTACACATAGAAGAAATCATTGAATTGCTTTAAACTGTTGTTTCTAGGGTAGCTGCCAAACCTAGAGGGCTAGCATTCTTTAGGAATACTAGTTTTCCTAGAAACAAATTGGCAACTCCTTTGGGGACCGAATAGATGTTTGTTTGTTGTTATTGTTTGTTTTATGTTCAATTTGATAAACTATAGATAGAGCCTGAAGTCAGCCAGGTAGCCTTTGAACTGCTCTTGCTTTGCAATTGCATAGTAGATGAATGCTGCTTCAGTCAATCTTTGGTTTAGTTTATGAATTGAAAATCTGACTTGCAAGCACATCTAGATGCCCTTTTGGTAGCTCTATAACCTCTCAAGACACTCCATCATACTTTTCTCTTCATTGTTCATCAAAACCCACCTTAACTCATTGAAAATAGCTCCACATTTGAGCCAAAACCCATCTCAATTGCGCTCCCTAGACCATCGCATTGTCTCCCACTGTGACTCAGTATGCATAGCACCTCCCGAGTGTAGTAAGTGTGATGCATCTCATATTCTGTGAAGCCTAGGTATGGAATGACTCAAGCACCGACGGGTATTGTCAATCCGCAACTTGGTCAATCTTGCGGTATTGGACAACAGCAAATGGTCCAACAACCGTGGCAGCCAAAATATCAACAACTGCAATTCCAGCAGACCTAACCTCAGTTTGGACTTGGTTTACAAGTTCAAACTGGATTTGGTCAATATCAAGCCTACCGAGGACTTGGGCAACAAGGCTTTGTAGGTTATGGACTTCCGCATTTTCAAACCGTTATCAACAACCACATTATACTGGTTATGTCCAATAACCTTATCAAAGTTACCAACAACATATGCATTATGTTGGTATGCAAAGACCTACTGCTCAGGTGATTCCATCTTATCCTTGGTATGCTCCACCCAACCTGAATCAACAGTTTCCCTTTGTAGCAACTCTAGAATTACTAGATTTGAACCGACTAACGAATGATCCAATTGCATACACCCCTTGGTGGCCGGCGATTCCTCATAAACTCCCCTATGACATTCCTAAGTTCAATGGAAATCCAGGTGAAGATCCATCGAATCATGTAATGACTTTTCATTTGTGGTGCTCATCTAACACTCTAAATGATGATTCGATTAGACTTCACCTTTTTCAGAGAATGCTCACTGGTCTAGCAGCGAAATGGTATATTGAATTGCCTAGAGCTTCGTTTGATAACTTCACCAGCCTTGCCACTACTTTTCTAACCCACTTTCAATTACCCATCAGGTACGAAACTGGAACAGAACTCCTTACCAATTTTAAATAGACCACGTCCACTCACATATCTGATCATATTCATGAGTGGCGGCATTGTCGTCGAATGGTAAAGACGTATGTTCCTGATCAGCTTTTAGCTGAGTGGTTTATTAAGTCCTTATTGCCATCTATCACTGAGGATGTGGCGAAAGGAGGAGTTGTCATTGAAGAGCAAGTCATTGCTTGTGCCCAATATTTAGATTTGATTTACACTCAATTTGGCACACTCAATGACAAAATTCCTGACGCTCCCAGACCAAAATTTTCCATTCCACCTCCTCCTAAATCGAATAGGGACTCTCATGCCGGTGACGGTATGATCGGTGCCTCAAGCACGCAAACCACAAGGGGTCCATCTGGTCAAGCTCTTGTTATTTCTAATCAAAATGCAAATGACAATTCTCTTGCCTTATAGATTAATGCAGTGTCATCTGACAAAGGAAAAAATCAAAAGCAACCGGGGGGCAAGAAGAAAGGGAAAAACAATAAGAGGAAACAGGAGAAATCCACTCCTGAAAAATCATCTAAAAACCCTACTACGACAAAGAAACCTCCTCATTTTCCATGTTTAATCTGTAACGAGGAGCATTATACGAGAGAGTATCCACATCGATCTGAGGTTTCAAAACTTTTGAAGGCTTTGAAAACCTCAGTGGCGTTGACTGATCCATTTCCAATCCCAAAAACTAATATGGTTGCAACCGATAATGCTTCCACATGCCAGGTGCTTATGCTATCCATCGAAAAAAAGAAAAATGATGCTTTGGTATCGAAAAGGAGTAAAGATTATGGGAATCCATCGTCGTTGAACAACCAGGATACTGATCAACCTGGTGCTTCGACAACGACTTTGCCAGAAGTTGTTTCACCCATTATTCCTGAATTAACTATAAAGCCACCAAAGGGAGTCACACATAAATCAACATTTAATCCTCGTGCTCGAGTTGCTCAGAATTATAATATAGTGGAGGATCTAGCTCAATCACCATCCGCTATGTCGACAATTGAGGTATTGAAAAATTTTCCCTCCCAAAAGCAGGCTTTATTATCAGCAATAGGTGGGATAGATCCAACATGTTCCAATCTTGTGGCCTTTGATCATAAAGGATATACACCACAGTTACCGGCCCAACTCGCTTTCCTTATAAAGGTAAAAACCCTCAATAAAAATGTTCATCGAACCATCATTGATGAGGGGGCATCTACCTGTATTATGTCAATGAGTTGCTGGAAAACTCTTGGTTTGCCACCCTTGTCACAATCACCAACAACATTAAAAGCGTTCGATGGAAGAACGTACACTCCGTATGGGATTTTAAGTAGCTTGCAAGTTGAACTGGGGGGCAAGACAATAGAGATTGAAGTTGAGGTCATCAATGGTCTCCTTGACTACAATATTTTAGTAGGAAGACCATAGGTTTATGCTATGGCTGCTGTTGTGTCTACATATTTTAGAAAGATTGCATTTCCCTTCCAAAGTGGAATCACAATCGTTGACCAACTAGCCTTTTTTGCTAACAGTTCACAAGTGACTGGAAGCATTCCATTGGTCCATGGAAGTTCACAATCACTTCAAAATGTCGGAGTAGGTCTCCTAAAAGACCCTTCCTTAATAGGTACTTTTTCCCTCCCGTCTCCATCTAGTTTGACAGAAGTGGCCACGGTGGAAACCTGTCATATGATCTCTTCTACATCATCTGAAATTAAGAAGAGTTCCGAATATTTTGATAATGAGGATCGTCGCGAAGAGTTGCCACCAAGCCCCAATGAATCTTGGTAGCAATCAATTTTTTGGGCTTGTGTGGCAAATCCGAGTTTGCACTCAACGAGTATTTGGGTAGATAGGTCTTTAGAATATGGTACCTCTTTTGATCCTTGGTCTCGTATACATTCTACAGACGAAGGAATCATCCAATCAATGGTGATAGGAGAGAAGACGTGGGAAAATTATCATCATCGTTCCCATCTTCGAGATTATAAAGAAGATTATTCAAACGACTTCAGTCAACCTTCAATTGTTGATTTTTTATTAAATTCTATAAATACAGTAGATTCCGAGCAAAATCTGTCCAACATTGAAGAAACTATAGCCATTAATATTTCGACCAAACCTAATATTGTAGAGAATATTCACATCGGTAAATCTTGTTCTCCATCAGAACTAGATAACTACTGTGCTCTTTTTCACGAATTCAGAGATGTCTTTGCATGGTCATATGAAGAAATGCCAAGCATTGACTCGAGAATTGTTGAACATGAAATAAAGATGTATCCAGATGTCAAACCAGTACGACAATGACTTCGACTTGTTCATCCGAAGAAAGCCGCTGCCATTAAAGCAGAGGTTGAAAAACTTTTGCGTGCTAGATTCATTTACCCTGCACCTCTCACTGATTGGGTATCGAATATTGTTCCTGTGATGAAAAAACAAGGAACGATAAGAGTGTGCATCGATTATAGGGATGTAAATCAAGCATGTCCGAAGGACAACTATCCTACACCCTTTATCGACCAGATTATTGATGAATGTGCCAGATGCGAAATCTTTTCATTCATGGATGGATTTTCAGGCTATAATCAAATCAATATCCGCCCACAGGACTAGTCAAAGACTGCATTTATATGTCCGTGGGGCACATTCGCATATCGTAAATTACCTTTCGGTTTGAAGAACGCAGGGGCAACATTTCAGAGGGAAATGAATTATGCCTTCCATGACATCAAACACATCGTTCAACCATATCTCGACGATTTGCCTGCTCATTCGCGAAAACGGATTGACCATCCACAACATTTGAGAGCCATATTCTTACGTTGCCGACACTACAAGATACAACTCAATCCGCACAAATGTGTGTTTTGTGTTGGGTCTGGTCGACTGCTTGGTTTTGTAGTTTCTAAGGACGGAATTCGACTCGACCCATTTAAGGTTCAGACAATTATTGACATGCCTCCACCTTCAAATTTGCTTCAGATTCAGAGACTCCAAGGGAAAGCTAACTTTCTGAGGAGGTTCATTCCACATTATGCTAAGCTTGCTAAAGGTTATACACATCTTTTGAAAAATGGGTACCCTTCCACTGGGATCAGGTTGCGCAAGCTTCCTTTGATGCTTTAAAAGATTCCCTGATAAAAGCATCATTAATGTACGTTCCTGACTATCAAAAAGACCTCAACCTGTATCTCGCCGCTGCAGATACAACCATCGCTATGGTTTTAGTGCAAGAACATGATAGAATTGAACATCCTATATATTATTTAAGTTGTAATCTTAATGATACAGAAAGCAAGTACTCTTATGTTGAAAAGTTGGCTTTAACAGCCATTCAAGCAGTACAGAGATTTCGACACTATGTACTCTTTCACAAAACTACCATTGTGTCAAATTGCAACCCTATGACGTACGTCTTGTCACGTCAATTGCTGGGGGTCAAATATTCCAAATGGATAGCCATTTTGCAGGAGTTTGATTTGGAATTCACCAAATCCAAATCAAATAAGTCTCTCGTCTTTACAGAGTTACTTTGCGACTTTCCCTCGTCCTCCAATGATTTAACATCAAAAGCATCAATCCTGGATGAGACTCTATTTCTGATATTGTTAAGTGATCCGTGGTACGGGGATATACTGGTCTATCTCCAAACCCAAACTTTTAGGCCTAACACCTCTCACTCTAAACAATGACATACTTGATACCAAGCCAAAGACTATCTGATCCTTGGTGATACACTTTACCATCGTGGTGTCGATACGGTTCTACGAAGGTGCCTCACGCATGAGGAAGTCGAAAAAGTTTTGAATGATTGTCATTCAGGTGCTTGTGGGGGGCATCTATCTGGTTACGCTACTGCACAAAAGATCTTACGAGCTGGTTACTTCTGGCCCACCATATTCAAAGATTGCATAATTGTAGTCAGAAGTTGCCATGCTTGTCAGATTTTTGATTGCAAAACCAGATTACCACCTACACCACTGCATCCAGTCGTTGCTGTTGGCCCATTCGCTAAATGGGGCATTGACTTCATGACATTCAACCCCACCTCGGCCGGGGGGCATGGGTATATTATAGTCGTTGTCGACTATTTTACCATGGGCCGAGGCGATGCCTACATTGAACAACAGCGGCGAAACGACTGCACTCTTTTTTTTCAATCACGTAATTTCTAGATTCGGTGTTCCACAGGCTATAGTCATAGATCATGGATCGCATTTTCACAATCACATGATGATTGAATTAACTACCAAATTAGGACTATCCCATGATAGTTCTACTCCATATTATCCGCAGGCTAACAGACAAGTTGAGGCAATCAACAAAGTCCTTAAGCGCATGCTGCAGAGAATGATTAGAGTCCATAAATGGAATTGGCATTTAATCCTATACTCAACTCTGTGGGCATATAGGACTTCGGTGAGAATGCGACCAGATTTACACCCTTTCAGTTGGTGTATGGTCTGGAAGCAGTCTTACAAATTCAGTGCAAAATCTCATCCCTCAAGCTTGCAATCGATTTGCTTCCTGAAAATTCTGAAGAAGAGGCTCGTTTCTTGGAATTAATCCATCAGGGTGAAACCCGTCGTGATGTCACGTTGGCTAACAAAGAACATAAGAAATGCGTCAAGGCGCAATATGAACAAAATGTTAAGCCTCGTGTCTTCTCAAAAGGTGACCTGGTCTTGCTTTACAATCAGGATTCTGACAAATTAGGAGCAGGTAAATTTGAACCATTATGGATAGGCCCTTACATTGTTAAACATGTATTGAAAAAAGGAGCTTACGAGCTAGTCGATTATGATGGGATCCCACTGTCACAGCCCCAAAACGAGTTGTATCTTAAACGTTACTATGCTTGATTAAGTGTAGTAAACTCATTGTACATATGCTTTTATTGCATTTTTGAGTGTTTTCTTTTAGAGTTGTCATTTTGGTTAGGTAATCCACTTCGCATTTGTTGTAGATGTCAGAATTTTTGGAACCATTTGTTGGGTATGCCGATGGAGCTAGTCGTAGTACGCATAACTTATCTTCTGTGACCTAGGCCATCTTCGCTCCAAGTGGCGAGTTAGTGAGTTTCAGGGGGATATGTATTGGTCGATCAACAGACAACATCGCTGAGTATAGCGCGTTGATTGAACTTCTCTCTGATGCCATTTCACATGGCATACGCCGACTCATTGTCAGGCTAGATTCACAACTCGTCATCCTACAGCTTATTGGCGTTTATTTCATTCGAAACCCAACTATTTATCGCATGTTCCTAAGAGTTAGGATTTTGGAAAGACATTTTGATTCCATTCAATATCAACACATTTCTAGAAACTTAAACACATTGAATGATTCATTAGCAAACTATGTGTTAAATAGACATTTGCAGCATTTGTAAAGAAAGCATTTCACCTCAACATTTGCATTAGGATTTCATCACTTAGCCAAAATAAAACTCCAGAAATAAAAAATAAATAGCTGTTTATAGTTTTCACAAAATGTTTTGTTTCTGAGACAAAAATCGGTCATCTGACCAAGAAACTTAAAGTAAATGCAAAAAAAATCCTAGACTAGTGATGCTGGTGATAACATGTCACCGCATGTGCTATCATGCACAAGAGCCTAGTCCAACGACTCGGTACATCAGTAGTATGGCACTGTAACCTCAAAGGTAACTCATCGGTCCTGACATCCTGAATGCTGAGAGTGAGGCCCTCAATATGATCCTGCAACACTTCCAGGGTCTCTGATATGTCCAGATCCCGAAGGACGGCCCTCCCTACAACCTCTCCTGCTGGAGCATCGTCTGCCTCCCGTGGGCGTGCCACCGATCACACTGGTCCAATATCTGCACACACATATGAGTTCGTTTAGTCTTGGTAACATCATATACACCAAAACATTATAAAACTGAAAAAACAAAGATGTGGTCAAATCATTTTACCTATAGCACTCCACTGCTCACTAGTTGGTAAAGCCAAATCCGGATCGCCTCAGAAATCCATCCTGGCATATGGATACTCCGCAAATACCATCTCCTAGCGGTGGAACCACTCGAAAAAGGCATCTAGGAAGGAGATTTGTGACTGGCCGGCATGTCTAGCCATCAGGTCCACCCATCTCTGCATCCGTGGTTCCCTCGGTGTTGGCAATCCCAGTGAAATGTTTTGAGGTTGCATCAATGGAATTATTTCCAAAGCAAAAGCAGTCAATATGGATCCATAACCAAATTTCTTGGTTCTTTCATTCTTTACTTTGGACAGTTGTTCTTTTATGACAGGAAGTATCACCTCACACCAATTGAACACCTTCGGTTCCAGGAATTCCAGGGCATACTGCGTGTAAGATCTGTTCGCTAAATGTAAGGCCGCGCTGCTGGCCAATCTAGCAAAGGTAAATAGAATAGTCCTTAAAGGTCATTCTGTCCCATCCCAGATATTTATCTTACCATCTCTACTAGGTTGAGATCCATCCCTGCAGAACCGACGAATGTAATCTTTCACAGATTCGCCCCCACAAGCAAATCCTGATAGTGAAAGAGGGGCACCACGCCTTGACAAACCCGTCAGAAAATAAACATCCTCGATCGTGAAAGGAATAGATTTACCTCTGATCTAGAATACCTGGCCAATAGGATCCCAAGCATCGAGAAGATACTGCAACAAACTGATCTGTTGCCTCATGCTGGATATGCGGAAAAACTTCAGTAAACCATCCACTGTACCCTGTACCCTGGTCATGTAAAGCAATCATATCCTCCTCTTCATGTTCCCGTTCATGCCATGTGACAACCATCTTGATCCAACAAATATCTGAAATGCAAACAATAGATGAGTTAGGATCCAATTTTGAGCAAAAACAGGTAAAACTTTGATGAAAAAACACTGTATAAAGTTGCCTTTCGGCGCCCATCGCACCCTGCCTTTGAGCAAGGTGAGATGCATACTGACTGGTCTATTGGTAGCTCAGTATGCATCGCACCTTTTGATATAAGCTAGGTGCGATGAATGGGGAATGAAATCTTTAAACCCCAGGGGCCCAGGAAAGTGAAAAAACTTGCTCAGAATCAAGAAAAGATGGAATGAAAATGAAGAGCTTAAGGATAGCTCCTACCTAGTCTTGATGGGGCGGAGAATGGTCCAAAGAATCTCCTGAAATTAGCTGGTGAAATTTGAGGGGGGAAACCACTTTAGAGCTCCAAAATCCCAAATTTGAAATGAAATGGAGAAAGTGAAAGGTAAAACTACTTTTATGTTTACTATTCATGTACTTCAAAGAGAAATGTTAGTTTTAGTTCATTTTTGTCCATATATATGTATTTCTAATAAATTTGATGGAGTTTTGAGCAGGTTGAACAACTGATGAAAGAATCTGATGTGCTAAACAGTGAATTGAACATCTTTGACCATCAAGCATAGTTTTGTTGTTTCGAGCTTGTGTAAAAATGAAACTGAATTCAAGCATAGTTTTGTCGTTTCGAGCTTGTGTAAAAATGAAACTGACTTCAAGCATAGTTTTGTTGTTTCGAGCTTGTGTAAAAATGAAATTGAATCCAAGCATAGTTTTGTCATTTCAAGCTTGTGTAAAAATGAAACTGACTCCAAGCATAGTTTTGTCATTTCAAGCTTGTGTAAAAATGAAACTGACTCCAAGCATAGTTTGTTTGTTTCGAGCTTGTGAAAACATGAAACCGAATCCAAGCATAGTTCCCCCATGGTTCAGGCTTCTTAATAATTAACCTTTGTGATTGCCATTCTATCAGCCTTTTGAGCCTTGGTTGTGTACATCCCATCACCACCATCCCTTTGGCCGATCATACGCTCTCACTTGGTTGTTTCCCCCTTTTTGAGGAACAGTTGCAATGGGTGGTCTTCTTAGCCAGCCTCTTCACAGAAATCAACATGTTTTTAGAAGTTCCAACATCATCGAACCAGTTGCTACCCTAGACACCACTCGTTCCTCAAAATAGAGTCCTCTTTAAACCCTTTTCAGACTCGTTAAATATGAAAATATTGTCGAGCACTTGTCTTTTTCAGCTCGTTAAAGTGATTGGAAATGTAATCCCTAGAGTCTTCTTTAAACCCTTTTTAGACTCGTTAAATATGAAAAGATTATCGAGTGATTGTCATTTTCAGCTCGTTAAAGTGATTGGAAATGTCATCCCTTGAGTCTTCTTTAAACCCTTTTCAGACTTGTTAAACATGAAAGATTGTCGAGTGCTTGTCATTTTCAGCTCGTTAAAGTGATTGGAAATGTCATCCCTCCTATATTATTTTATCCTTTTTTGGACTTGAGGGATTACTTTACAAAAAATAACTTATGGAGTTTTCTTTTCGTCCCTTTCAAACTCTCTAAACATGAAAAGGACCGAGTTATCCTTGTCGTTAAACTCATTAAAACAATAGTGACAAACTTGTCCATTCTAGACAAGATCGAGTTTCACTGTCGCTAGACTCGTTAAAACATCAAATAGCAACAGGTTTGCCCGAAGGGAAAATTATAGAACAAGCATATGTTATCCTTCTCAAGCTTGACAAAAATAAAGAGGTACTGGTCAGCAATGACTGGGGAAAAAGGGGAAAAAACTTGAATAATTTATGGTAGCAGGTCGCTCTTGAACATGACACTTTCACTTCGTCACCATTATTGAGTTAGGTTGGGTTATTCTGTTCACCGGTCATCTTACCATTGGTCTTTCATACCATACATATTTTGGGGTTAACGCTACCAATTCATCTTAGTGTCGCCGACATGTTCAAGATAATTCATTCAGTTGAGAAATTACAATCCAGTTAATGTCTCATCCACTACAATACCTCCAACCTTAATTTTTCATGACCGCCATTCCTGAACCTTGTGTCGTCAATTCATTTTTCACCTCCAGAAATCATTTGCTTCATTTCGTGTCGTAGATGTGGGATGCATCAAGGCCCTCCTATGACGAGTCACTTCTTGTCGACATCAACTCATTATCCAAGAAGTTGACTTAGAAACAACCCTTTCAGTGCTTTGAAGCTTCATACATCAATGGCAAGTTTCTCACTTTCGGCGACAGGTTGACATCAATGGCCTTCAACCGAAAGATTTTGCGTGGTGTTCGACATCGGATCATATATTCACACCACGTGAATTGTACTGTAGTAGCTTGAGGGTCATTATCATTATCGGTGATTCCTCTCACATTTGTTAACAACTTACATCATTAGCTAGTAATCAAGAAATGTCTTTCCATGTTCAACTCCAGAACATCTTTTCACATGGATTGACTTGTACATCGAGCGAAGATTGAACGAGTTTGAAAACCCCGGATCTAGTTTCATCCATCTGGGCTGCGATATATTCAGGGATATAAAAACATCAAATGTACAAAGGCTTTGCACAGATGGTCATCCTAACCATGGATGATGACTCTATATCTGAAGAATCACCAGTTTGTATCTGCAGACGACTATTTGATCTATGTACATGAAATGAAATTTATAAAGCTGAGCATGGGAATGCCTCCCTCAGCTAGATCATGAAATTATATTATGATGATGTATTGTATTGTAACTTATGCAGGTCACCTTCCAGTTCGAAACTTCAGATCCTCATGATAAAGCATTTCACCCGACATGAATATTTACAACCTCATGCTTTAGGGGGCAACTGTTATAGACATATTTGGGCACATCAACCCCAAACTTATATGTCGATGTTTTATGGTTCATTCAACCCCTAAAAGAGTTGCTTCATACCCTAAAAATAACATAGTCATCTGAATACATCATTCCCCAAAAGTTCCATCTAAGAAACCACCCAGAAATTGCCTAAATTGAACCATACTGACTGCGTCACTGGCAAAGTGCGATGCATACTGACTGCTTCACTGCCAGGGTGTGATGCATACTGTTTATGCCTTCTATAGGATGCGATGGGTGAGGATGGAAAAATTTCCGGGACAGGTTGCTAAGTGGATGCTCATGCAATCTTCTAGAAACTTCTCCTGTGCCACTTGCCTCTCTAAATTCGCCCAAGGATGAATAAGGGATCTTAAATCTTCAGTTATCCCTTCTCTTGTGGAACAAATTGTAACAAGTGGAATGACACTAATCAAACCCCATGGATGACTCACACCCTTGCACACATCTATAAATGGATCCCTCATCTAAGAGATCTAGAGGCTGGAATGTTGTGAATTGCAAGTAAGTGCTGATAGTTTGTAATTGAGGAAAGAGCATTGTATTGTTGAAGTGATCTTTCTATTTCATGAGGTGAAGAAGGATTGAAGCTGGGAGGATGATGCTGGATCAGACAACTGGGTTGTAATTCTCCCTTCTATTAATAAAGTTCTTCAAGTTTTCTTCCATATGATTGTGCAATTGTGAATGTTATCATTTGTGAATGTTATCATTTGTTCATTATATATCTGATTCTATAATGTTTATGTTGTAATAGATCACGATGCTTTGACAGTTCTTTGTTGCTGTACTTGTGTAGGTACTCTCCAAGTGTGTTAAGTACGGGGAGGAGTTGCGGGTTCTGTCTAAGGGGAGAGAGATCAAGCGGAAGTTCCAGGTTGGTTCCATTATCTTTCTCTTATCTGTTACACATAGAAGAAATCATTGAATTGCTTTAAACTGTTGTTTCTAGGGTAGCTGTCGAACCTAGAGGGCTAGCATTATTTAGGAATACTAGTTTTCCAAAAAACACTAAGGGGTGTCTAATGTGGGAACACTGGAATCCTACAAAGAAAGAGCTCGAAGAATGGTGGGATCTGAAGCTCCACGAGTTCGCGTTTAGGAAAACAGGAACTCACGGATATCAGAGGAACAATGCTTGGATCGCCATATCCTCACGGACATACATGAGATCTTCTTCGTAACATTCCCGATAGAATTGTATGAGTGGATTGCAAAGTTAGTTGATAGCGTGGGAAGGTGCAGATTAGACCAGCTGATAGTGTGGACCCCAGAACTGGTGCATAGACTAGTAGCCACTGAAGACAAACTTGCGCGTGTGGTCGATCACTAGGTAGATCGAATCATTGGGGGTATTTATCACTGAATTGGCCATAGATACCATTGTAAGCTACAATGAAGCGGAAAGGAAATTTCTCCAAGGACCGTAGGGTCGGTACATCAAGTCATTAAACACTTGGATTAAGATGCTGTTATGCAAAAAACAGATTATGCGCATACATTAATGTCTGGGGTAACACAGAGTGGAAGAGGTTACCGAGGAACAGAAGGAGCAAGGAACAATCCTCTGATTTCTATCTCACGGGAAAGCGAGGAAGATCTCGCTAGGTTCTCGCCCAGAAGTGTAGTCTAGTTGATTACAAAACGCCTTCCGCTGATACCACCTCCATCTACGCCATCACCCCCATCACCCACGTCACGTCCATCCACACCACCTCCTCCACCACCCCTAGAACAGGGATGGAAGCGACAGTCAAGTTACCGACCTTTCAAGGTATAGGGAATGAAGATCCAAGCTGGTTCTGGTTTGTGATAAACTCCGTGTGGGACGCGCAAGGTATAATGGATGAAAACATAAAAAATGATACACTGGTCAATGCACTCCAGGATCGCATGCTGACATGGTACATAAAACACTCAACCGACCATCCGAATGAAGGACTAGCAGCTATACAGGATGCGCTTAATAAGGAGTTTGGCCCACCAAAGTCTGAGAACCAGTCGATCATTGGGTTCAAAGAAATAGCAATGCTGCCAGGTGAAACACCATGGGATTTGGACCAAAGATTAAAGAGTACTATTCGCGAGGCTAATATGACGTTGATCAATGGACAAAATTGTGCGTGGTTTGTGGCATCGTTAACACCCCATCTTAGGACGGCTCTGTCACAACAGAATATATCAACCCAGGCCAAGGCACTAGAGACAACAATGAGGTTATACGCGACCCCGATACCAGACCCGGGGTTGGGAGTTCAGCAAATCCACGTGCAACTTCAAAACTTGAGTTTGGAAGAACAAAGCTTGAAGCAAGGAAGACTGCCTCGATTAGGGGTACAGCTGGAGGCACGATGTATTAAATGCTAAAGCCACGCACATGACAAAGACCATTGCCCGATCTTCGCGAACTATTTGGCGGGGGAGGCCCAATTCCATTAAAAGTGGAAGTCCAGATAGGACCAAATGCCACACCTGTGCTCTGGTGCGTGATTTTCCAGGTGGGAGGGAAACATGCAACAGATAACTGCCATCTATTACAGAAGTATACCCAGACCTCACAACAGTTGTATTGCAATTTTTGTCGATCAGTAGGACACGATGAGCAAACGTGTCGAAGTTATGACTTAATGATGGAATGGACCCCAGCCTACTGGGTACATGCTGAAACACGAGGAGGATTTCAAGGACGAGGTCAGGGAAGAAGATGGGGACCCAGCCAAGGTTGCAGATAGATAAATTGTTATAATTGTGGTGAAAAAGGACACTACGCTCGCGAATGCACTAACCCAACTAGGATCTCATGTACTTATTGCGAGCAGTTCGATCACGAATTGGTAGATTGTCCAATCTTACTTGCCCACTTGAATGAGAAAGGGTTGCTTCAACCTCCGCCAACCTAGAATGTCCAGATGATGCATGTAGAACCCCGCAAAGAAGACACTAGTATAAATATGGTACGAAGGAGTGGCGCAACAGTAGAAAGGAACAAAGGTAGGGAGCGAGGTGACCCGCCTATGGGTAACCATACTGTTGAACCAAAGTAGAGAAGGGAAAGGCCAAACGAAGATCAGCTGAGCTTCGCGAAAGGCACTACCTCAGGTGGGAAGGACCAAACGGAAGCCAAAGTGGACCCCTACATGATCACTTCCTTTCTTGATGCATGCATGAAATTGCTGCGGAATCAGAAGGATGTCCAAGGGTTACAAGAATTGATTACCAGGAGTGCCAAATTCAACGAACCCCAGGTGGTCCGAAGGATACGATGACATGCTCTACGCACTAAACGAGAAATGAGAATGATGACACAGATAGGAGACTATGAAATGGATCAAGTCATCCTGGATTTAGGCTCGGATGCAAATATACTACCTAAGAAAACTTGGGAGCATATAGGCAAGCCTGCACTGCAATGGTCCTCGATTCAACTACGAATGGCCAACCAACAAAAAATCTTACCAATGGGTCGATTGCAAGGGGTGACGGTGGATATCGATGGTGTAACAACCTAGACCGATTTCGAAGTCATAGAGCTTATCGATGATAGTAATCCTTACCCTGATTTTCTGGGGATTGATTAGGCCATTGATATGAAAGGAATCATCAACTTGAAAAGGTGCACGATGACTTTCAAAATGAGGTCACTTCTCGTAGTAGTTCCGTTGGACCCAGCAGAAGGGGAGAGCTACACAAAACTTGTCCGCGATGAGGAAAATAATGATGAACTGTATTGCATTTATCAGATAATGGTGTAGAACCCCGGTCAGATGCATTGCAATGAAAATATAAGAACCTCATGGGAATGTGAGAGTATTTACACTATCGATTATGAGGAGGAGACAGAGCACTGGCAGAATTGATTGTAGGAAGTTACAACACTCAATTGTAATAGGGTAACTCAATCGGTACGATGTGAAGAAAGATGCCACCCGGAAGAGTAGGACGTGACCATTGAAGACCAACTCACAGGTGTAGTATAGGAACAACCCAATGCGTCGGAAGACAGGGTACGCACACCGATAAAAGGATCGAGGAAGCTTAGATACAAGAGAAGGTTTCGACTCCGAATTGGAAGATATGCGCGGCGATTAAGTTGGCATAAAATGATAGCATGAAGAATACGGGTGTATGGCAGACGACCGACACCTCAAACAGACCAGAGTGGACCACAGGATCATCAGGCTAGAGGGAACCTCCTCCCTACAGCCCAATCGGCCACTATAAGCATAGCTTCTCCCACCAGAGATGGCGTCTGCGACAGGGTTCGACAGCTGTGGGCTGCCATTCGGCGTGCAAAACTACGACTTGATGAGTTGGAACAAACTGAGGCTCGAATCTGTGACCACAGTATGAAGTTGGATAACACCATCCAGAAACTTCAATTAGAAGTGGCCGCCCTAGATGACGAAAAGGAATTGCCCAAGGAAACCAACATGGCTGGCTTTCCTACCTTGATAAGGCTGCACTAGAAGCCACAGGGGCGCACACACCGTAATTCCGTAATAGAAGTAGGAGGACATCTCGAGTGCTCGCAACCCTCATCAATGGGGAACCGGAGGACCCGCTGGAAGGGTTAGCCCTTTTGACTATCCATCGATGGATCAGTCCCAGCACCCCAAGCAGTTGGAAGAGGGTGCGCGACTATAAAATAGGCTGCTGTATAGTGGCACGATTCGACCATTGGCTCCCTACAGAAACCGCATCTGCGTCCTTGGGGATTCACTGCTGCAAAGGAAAGATGGAAAGTGATCGTTGAAGATACTGCTCATGGTATGATGGCGCATTTAAAGCACCTTGAAGTGGGTGGTCGGTCAGTAAGGCACAAGCATAACCACCCAAGTCACATTTATGAGCTACCACGAAAACACGCCGCCGGTTTCCAAGTTCCATCGATATATAAACAAAGTAAAGGTCACACCACCAGATCGTACTATTCGGAAAGAGAATCGGTCCGTAATGAGGAAGTTGAAAATAGTTCATGGTTTTAGGCAGTGCTGTAGCATTACAAAGATGTCATCTTGAAAGATCAAAGGCCTACCGCCGTTAGTCCATAGCCAGAGTCACCGCAGGAAGCAGAACATTCTAAATCCCCCCGGATGCCGAAGACCAAGAAGAAACCTCCACTTCCAGAATCAGTTCGACGGTCGCCGCGACACCTGCAGGTTGGCAAGTCCACAATGAAGGAAAAAGGTAAAACTGTTATCATTGATAGCGAGGAAGAAACAGAAGAGTCTCCCATGAGGGTCAAGGAGGACATCCCTGAGGAGGACCCTGTACAGCCAGTGCGACGACCCAAGTATATGCCTCCAAGCAAGGGGACAAACAAGGTACCCACAAACCTGGACGAATTCAACAATACAATCACTACCCCCTATCTCCTGAAAGATGTCCAAGTGGAAAACTCGGTGGTTGGCCATGTCGCGACGATGAAATTCAACGATTGCGACCTTGCACTTCGAACAAAATTTCCCCATCTAGCGACGGATGCCTTAATGGACCACAAGATAGAAGGCATGGTGACAACTTTACAGCCAAAGAAGTGGCTGCGAAAGGTGGACAAAGCTGGATTACTTTGTCTCCTGGAAATTCCGTACTTTCTCCGGCCCCTATTACTATGTTAGTCATCAAGCAGTTGCTCTGTTTAGTGCACGAAGATACACTATGGGTTGGTAAACCCGTCCATATCAGAGCAAAACTTGTTCACTGGGTCTCGCATCTACCTTGCGCCGGACGGAACCCTCGGGAAGTTACGGCCAAAAGTAATGATGTAGGAATGATAGAACGACTAAAGAAGACGTATAAGCTCACCAAGGGACCACGAGGGTACGTCATTGACAATATCTCCAATGATGCAGTCTGGGTGGCCACTCAGTTGCTGGCACGAAAAGTAATGAGGAAATGATGGAGCTCTGATTTCTCCGCCGTAGTTATCGCACTGGCTGAAGAATGTGCCGCTGGTGTACGATTCAATTGGTCACAGTTTCTTTGTGAATAATTTCTGGCCAATTGTCGTGAAGTCCAGGAAGAAGGCAAGACGTTCTATTATGCGTGGCTACTACTGTCTCTCATGCCGGTCGCTACTGAGTTGCTTGAAGACAACCAGTTTCCTGTTTTAACTCCGGAATGGCTAGAAGCGGTGCAGTATGTGTCCCTCTAGGCGACCAAGGATGCAAGTAGAATTCGGGGGATTAAGATCTTTTGGGTATTGATGGACGCGAATGTGCGTCAGTGGATCAATGAGTTACCACGCTTAACAAATGAAGTTTATGAGAGTATGAAGCACATTGCGGAATTCAAAGCAGATATGCATCATGTCTACATCTGGGCACGGAAGGACCCAGCCTAGACATGGACCCCTCTCCAGTTCATTGTCACTAATGACATTGTTCACAATATTGTCAAGGCTTGGCCCGCAGCTTGGTGAGGACCTACGGTAGTGGAACAAGATGAGGCTGCTATTCACAAACAAAAAGAGGCAGCCAAGCACGCCGCACAACAAAAGAGGAATGAATAGTATGCTGCAGAAGTTAAGGTAGCGCGAGAGGCAAAACTCGCAGCAATGGACAAATCAATACCAGGTGCGCAGACCCCAGCAAAGGACAAAGGCACTCAGAAGGAAACCACTCAGCCGACCGCAATGAATATGCCGTCCACTACTACAGGTACCCCACTAAAGCACTCAGCCAATCCAAAGCAACCGAAGGCATGAAAGAAAGCAAAAGCATCTAAGACCAACAGTGAAGTTACCACCCTAACATAGGGCAATCTAAATGACATCGAAAACATCGTTCATGAAGTTACTAGAGAAGCAGTCGATGAGGCTATGTCGGAGCAACACATTGTGTTGGGGGAGCTCCGGACATAGTTATGTGAACTGGGATCAAGAATTGCACAAGTAGGCCCTAGCATTTCTACAAGAGCCTCTATTCTGACAGCCCAGGTTGCTCAGTCTACTCCGATTCCGATAGGTGTGTTAGTTACCAACCAACCGGAAGACCGAGCAATACTAGAACGACTTACCGAATTGGGACTGAATGTGGCTGCACTCCCACGCGATAGTTTGCAACAACTCGACAACAGCACCACAATCAAACTTCGCGCAAGGGCTGGCCGCATCGACCAGATACTCTAAGAGCAGAAAATTAATATTGAATAACTACGGGTCCAACACAATGAAGCAGTCACACAAAAATGACAGATGGAAATGGTAGTAGTGGAAGCCTGTTAGAGTGCTCAGGCGTTAGATATTACAGGGGACTTGCCTGTTGAAGCACAGATTCATACGTTGGCTACGGAGTTCTGAAGGACAAAAGAGGAGGTCGCATGGCTGCAGCTCGAACTCAGCACGCAGATCGCCGAATTGAAATTGCAGGTCCAACCACCAACGCCCCCAGAGGTCGTAGTACAACGCAAGAACATTATTGATATGGGGCGTGCGATGCCTGCACGGTCACTCAAAGAATGTACCAAGTTTCTAACTCAGTCGATTGATATGCTCACTATCCTTCAAGAAGATCCCACACTCTGTAGGTTGGAAGCAGAGGCCCGGGAACTTCAGCACGCCTACGATCAACTTCGGGGAACCGCGTAGATCGTTGCTATCCCGCAACGATTGGCTAAGATGGGGGAGGTGCAGGACATGAAAATCCAAGCCAAAGCCGCGAGACAAAAGGAAGCAGTGGTGAAAGCTCGTATCCAGCCTTGGTTGGATGAGGCATTTGTAGTTTCAACCACCATAGAGCATAAGGTAGCACACATAAAGGCCGAATGTGCTAGGATGGAGACACTCGAGACAGAGGCAGAAATATATGCACCACAGGTGGAACGGATGCAGTGCATGATGGAAGAATTTGCTGCTAGTACCAGCGACGCACTGAAGTTGTTGACTGACCTCCACGCAAAGATGGACGCACTAGCTCAGTGACTCGAGACGAGTCATGATGATTGTGTTGGGGGACTGTTGGGTAGAAAAATCCTCGCATAACAAGTATGGGGTGCGAAGCCCGGAATTTTGGGTAATATTAGGGTAAAATACTCTGTGGAAAGCATGAGCTATAGTAGGTTGAGTCAAAGGGTAGTCCGCCTAAAAATAATGTAAAGAAATAGTAATAGAGTTGGCCCGTGGTGGGATCGCGGGCCAAGGGAAAGTATAAATAGAGCAAGGCTCTATGAGGGAAAGGCAGTTCGGTTTTGGTTTTTAGTCCTAACATGTAATGGGTAAATAGTCTGAGAGCAGTTGTAAGTCTGAGTCGAGGGAGTAGGATAGAAGGTAGAGGCTCTGCAGTTGTCTGTGCAGAGGCCTGGAAAGTCTGCAGCTGTGTGCGCAGACCCCTGTAGCTGAGTGTGCAAGGTGGATCTGGAGGTATTGTTGAGGATTGGTAATAAAGATAAGTTTCTTATGAATTCTGTGTTAATTGCGACTTTACTCTTTTATGATAAATTATGATTTCTGCATTTGCTATAGTTGAATACATGTGAACTGGGTTAATCTTGATGCGCGAAGTAACCAAAAGTAATAAATTTTTGCTTAAAGACCGCTTTAACTAGATCAAACCGGTAATAAGTGATTCAATCTGTAATAAGCGCGATAAGGGTATTCCGATCTGCGCGGATCTAGCACAACATGAGGTTGCAGAACAATGTGCGAGCCCCAACCCACATCCACGACATCCCCAAGGTGCGGAAACCTGGTTCCAGCACCCTCCGCTGCTACCTCGGGTGAGACCTTAGTTTGTGCTTCATGGGCTGTTGCCGAAAGGGCCGGTAGCTGCGGGATTTGTTTGGCTAAATAATTCTTCCGAACCTGGGTCAAACCCATATAAGCCAACACTTACCATGGCATTTCTTCTTCCGCGTGGATTTTTTGTTTCCTTTGGGAATAGAAGTCTAGATTGTGTTGACTGCAAAATATTATGAGGAATATAGAGTAGATGATAGATTTTTCCTTCAAGATGCAAAATGTAAGGTCATATGCTACAATCGATTAATTAGAAAACTAGTTGTGGCTGAATCAAGTGACCCCACTACTCCATGCACGTGAGGTCTTGGTTTCAGTTTACTTGATTATGTCTATGATATTGGTGTGTTAGGCATCATATTGTAAGAGGACACTAGATTGGGAATAGATCAGATCCGACTATTGGGCCCTAAAGATAGTTTGCTTTTCCGTGTACACCCAAGAGGACACATCCTTTGAAATTGGTAGTTGTAGTGATTGCAAAAAACATTCAAGAAAAAATCATGAGGGTTTTTGCTTTGATGATCCTCTCCCTTCTCCTTCACTCTTGAATATTATCAAAGATGTGGGTAGCTTTTTCCTATTTAAAATTCGCTAAGAGCTCTGTCTCGACATCATATATCATAGGTAATTTAAGAATAGTTCAAAAATACTGTAGATAGATCGTTGAATTTAGAAAATTATTCCCCTTCAATTATATATACCACTTAGTCACATTCTCTGTCAGTGTGTGTTGAAAAATTCTTAACCTAATTGAATCCTTAATCAAGGAATTTGACGAGCACTAAAATATAAAAGCGGTAATATGGTCAACATGACCCTCACAAAAATTTCCTTCAAATTTTGGAATGTTCTAGGGAAGTTTGGTGGGGACCAAGGGCCTATTTAGGTCATATTGAACAAGGTAATTCATTAACTTTGATAAATTTGGCAATTTCAATGTTTCCAGAAAGGAAAAATGTGGCTGAGCCATAGGGTTCCATCCCCCTTAAGGAAAACCTCCTAATTGACCATAATTAAGAAAAGTATAACCTAGATTTTTAATGACATTAGGATATTATGGATTGATCGTAGAAAATTATGAATTAAAATTAAAACCCTAAGGTCAAGGAATCAATAGAGGAAACCCTCCACTCATAGTAGAACTATGATTCGAGGAGGTATTTCCCCTTGTTGGCATACTATACAAAGGATAAACCTATTGATAGGAAAAACCTATTGATAGGGCCAGGCCACTTCGCCTTCACCATAATACATGTATGTGGACAAGAGATTGAAAGACTCCCTCATGATGGTAACAGATTTGACATGCGAAAAACATCACGAAGGGAGAATAGTGCAAGACTCCATGATAGATATGCAAAGGTTTAAAACAGGATGAGAGGACAAAAGTTGTCATCCAACCCTCCTTCTAGCGCCATAAATGTTGATGGTGCTAGACCCACCAACAATACAGGGGATCTCCCCAGTAAGAAGTCCCAATTAGACTTCAGACCATTTGGTGTAGGAGTCCTAGCAGTGGGTCGTACGATAATGCCTTTACCGCGGTTTCATACAGAGGCAAGTAAGATGTCCCTGTTGGTAGCAAGGGTGTGACAGCTGCGGCGAGTCAACAAAACAAATATCTGGGTAAACAACACTCAGATTCCTCATAAACTTTGGTATGGTAAGACTCCCACGGCAAAATACTTCAAAATTTTTGGAAGCAAATGCTACATCAAGAAGACTGATGAAAATCTTGACAAGTTTGAACCTAGAGCAGATGAAGGCATTCTCCTTGGTTACTCTCCCCACACCAAAGAATACAAGTGTTACAATAAAAGACTTGGAAAAATTGTTGAAAGTATTGATGTAGTGGTTGATGAACAAGGAAACGCTCCTAGGCAGGTAAAATCTAAAGATTTCGAAGATGATGAGGACTATCCATCAACATCAAATCAGATTCATGATGAAGAAGAAACCCATGAGGTACCATAAGAACAAATAAGGATAGAAGAAAAGACTCCATCCAGGTATGTTCAGAAGAATCATCCAGAATCTCAAATTTTGGGGCAGAAAGAGGCAGGTGTACAGACAAGAAGAACCATTTCAGAAGCTTTAAGCTATCTAGCATTGCTCTCCTCCACTGAACCACAAAATGTAAGAGAGGCATGCAAAGATGAATGCTAGGTCAAGGCCATGGAGGAAGAACTTGAGCAAATTGAAAAGAATAACACTTGGGAGTTGGTTCCTAGACCAAAAGATAAGAATGTCATAGGAACAAAATGGATATTCAAAAATAAGTTGAATGAAAATGGAGATGTGATTAGAAACAAGGCCAGACTTGTTTGCAAAGGGTATGCTCAACAAGAAGGGATAGACTTTGAAGAAACTTTTGCACCAGTTTCTAGACTTGAGGCCATAAGAATGTTCCTTGCTCTTTCTAGCTTTTAGAAGTTCAAAGTATTTCAAATGGACGTGAAGTCTTCCTTCTTGAATGGAGACTTGGATGAAGAAGTATATATTGAACAACCAGATGGGTTTATTCTTGGAAACGATCCAAAACTTGTATGCAGACTCAAAAAGGCTCTCTATGGCCTTAAACAGGCTCCAAGGGCTTGGTATTATCGGTTGGATAAGTACCTCCATCAACAAGGTTTTATAAAAGGATCAACTGATAACAATCTATATATAAAAATTGACAATAATAAGTTGCTAATACTTGTTGTGTATGTTGATGATATCATCTTTGGTAGCAATGAAGAAGACATGAGTCAAAATTTTTCCTTGGTGATGCAGAAAGAGTTTGAAATGTCCATGCTCGGTGAGCTCACATATTTTCTTGGTTTACAAGTCCAACAAAACAAAGACAAAATTTTTCTATCACAAACCAAGTATCTCAAGCAGATCTTGAAGAAATATGGGATGGAGGATTCGAAACCAGTATGTACCCCTATGGTGATAGGATGCAGCCTCAACGCAAATGATGAATCGGCAGCAGTACATCAACCAACCTATAGATCCATGATTGGTAGTCTGCTCTATCTAACAGGTACACGACCAGACATTATGCATGTAGTGGGAATAGTTGGAAGGTTTCAGGAAAATCCAAAGGAAACTCATCTTCAAGCAGTTAAGAGAATTTTCAAGTATCTTCAAGGAACTCAAAACTATGGCTTATGGTATCCTAGAGGTACAGATCTCACACTTCATGCATATACAGATGCGGATTGGGCAGGAAGTGTGGATGACAGAAAAAGCACTAGTGGTGGTGCATTCTTCATGGGTCTTAGATTAGTATCTTGGTTCAGCAAGAAGCAAAGTTCTATTGCATTATCTACAGCTGAAGCAGAATATGTAGCTGCTGCATCTTGTTGCACACAACTCCTTTGGATGATGCAAACATTGCAAGACCTTCAAATCACTTGTACTCCACCTATCTCCATTTTTTGTGATAATACAAGTGCAATCAGTATTTCCAAGAATGCTGTCATGCATTCAAAGACTAAGCACATACCGATCAAGTACCATTTTCTCAGGGAACAAGTGCTTGAACAAAAGGTCAAATTGGAGTATGTTCCCTCTAAGGAACAAGTTGTTGATATCCTCATCAAACCATTACCCCGGGAGACATTTGAATACCTCAGACAGAAGCTAGGGGTAGTTGATGCATCATTTTGTTGTTGAATCTTGTCTGTTTTCAAAGAAAAGTGGTGGTACATGAGTTGAATGAGGAGGATCTGCGTACATACGTTGGTTTATTAAGGTACAGTCACGTATATGTTGGTTTGAAGAAAAGCAGTGGGGCCAGGCTCAGGATGAAAAGAGTATGATATGGGTCTGACAGAGACCATCTGGCACAGGTTCAGGGGGAGCATATATTCTTCTAATAATGCATTGTTGGCATTATCTTAGAAGATCTTGGTTCAAATTCATAGTTGGTTTGATTTCAGGTGGAACAGGTGCAGAAGGAGAACATGGGTGCTGGTCTGAATAATGATTGACAAATACTGTTGATGTTTGTTGGTGATAACTGTCAGATTCGTGCTGTAGATATTTTGTCTCTATTTTTTTTATCAAGGTCATGTAACGACCTATTTTGGTTTCCCCACTATGCCTGGGATGAATGATGTAATGTTCTTATTTTATCATGTATCCCCACTTGGTTGGGTGGATGAGTCAATACTGGTATATTCCCATTTGGATGGGAGATGGGTGTATGTATGAGTCTTTGGTGATAGGAAGGTCATTATAAAGTCATGTTTCTTTTATAGATCGTCTTATTGCAGACTTTGCCTACAAGTCAGGGGGAGCTTGGACAACACAGCAGAGCAGAAATTTCAGCATGGACTCAAGGGAAGCATAACCCTTTGCCCTTGATGTCAAAGGAGGAGAATGAATTTGAGTGACTTTGGGTTACCATCAAGTCCAAAGGGGGAGATTGTTGGCATTATGACACAAGTTTGGAATAGGTTTGGCTCTATGACATAATTGTTGTCCTTGATGGCAACTCACTCAAATGGCAGATCACAGTTCAAGCTCTCAGAATGAAAGAAAATGAGGTATACGCAGGTTCCTCGTAACAAAGTTGCGTATACACGCGGGTGTACCGATCAGAAGGCGCGTATACGTATGCACGCACTTTCATGCAAAGAAAAGTGCGTACATGTGGGAAAACTTATGGTTGGTCCATGGTATTTAGTCCGACATATTTGAACCTATGGTTTTGGTCCTTGGTATTGCATTTAAAGTGTTGAACCCAAGTATTGGGTCCCTAGTATTAGTTCTCAATGGTTTTGGACCATGGTTTAAGTAAGGCCTAAGACTATAAAAAGGAAAGGAGATCATTTGGCAAGGGCATTGACTTATATGTTGAATATATTGAGAGGAGCAAGATATGGAATACTGGTGATTGGTTGGTGAGTTACAGCTGGATCTGAATCAAGGAGGAACCTGAGCATTATACAATGGTTAAGATCTATTGATGGGTCAAGATCTCAAGGCTTGAATAGTAGTATCATTGTGTGATTTTGATCTATTATATTTGGCGCATGATTAGATCTATAAATCTGATAATCTAGGTATAACTGATGTCTGATTAAGTAAAAGGATAAATTATCTTTTATAGATCTATACGCATGTTCGACACACAAGAGGTGCGTATACATACAGGTTAAGCAAGTCAAGACTGCGTATATGCTGGTTGGCTTTGGCATAGTTGCGTACGTACGCAGGTTTCTCTTGGTGAAGTAGTGTATGTCTCTTGAAATATGTTTTAGCTGCTTCTGTTTATTGCTACAGTGTTCTGGGTTCAGAATTGGTGTCTGGTTACTCGTACTGTTTTCTGGTTACCGCATTCTGAGAAGTTATTGGTTAATTCAGTATTTGTACAAAGGAGATTGGTTGTTATAGATCTACTTGATGTTTGATTAATATTCATGGATCCAGTCTGAAAATTTATGAAACGTGGTCCCTGGAAGAAAAGAGAAGGTTGTAGCTTTCTGTAGGCCAGCACCTACGTACTAGTACCTCAGCTAGTATAAGAGCTAAGGGGGTTGTATCTCCCTTCCAGGATAAGCTGGAGAATGAGAGAAGGTTGTAGCCTTCTGTAGGTATCAGCTTGTGTACTGGTATAAGACTGCACCAGTACAGAATCATTGTAAAAAGAATTTTCTAATTGAAAGAATATAGAGACATATTGTACGAGGTGGTTTTCACCCACATTGGTTTTCCACCTTATATCTTGTGTTCTTTTGTGTCACTGTCTGCTCTACTTTTCTATTCCTGCTTACTGTTATATGGTTCTAACACACAGATTAATGATCAACATCTGAAGAATAAATTAAGTTCTAAGTCTGGAAGTTATAAGCGAGTTTCATTAGTCAGACTTGCGTATACACGTTGTTTTAATTTACTAAAGTAGCATATACAAATCTTTGTATAAATTGAAAAATAATTTGACTTAATAATACTGATTCACCCCCCCCAGTGTTATGTCCAACACTTTGTCCCCATATTGTTATTATTGTGCCCCATAGAATCCCACTATTGTTATTGTTGTTCCCTTACATTATTGCTGTTATGTTAGATTTGACTATATTGTGACCCCTTAGACTCCTATATATAGAAAGAAGGTATTGTCATTTGTATCATCCAAGAATTGTTCATTTGTGTAATGTAAAGGAGGTTTTCCCCTCGAAGAGGCTGATTTTGAAGTCGTTGCTCTATATTTTCTTCTATTTTGTGAGATGGCTACATAAAAATTGGTATTAGAGCTTTGGATTCTAGGGTTTCGCTGCTTCAAATATGTTCCTCTTCACAATCTATGTAAAATAATTTCTTCTCAGCACACTTATGACCTTTAGTGTATTTTCTATCACAATTGTAACAAAGCCCTTTTACTCTTTTTTCTTCCAATTCTTGTGGTTTCAACCTTGTAGGTTGTGGGAGGCTAGCATCAATAACACTTCCATATTTATAGTTGTGATTGGTAGGCTTTCTTGTTACCATAATTTTGGTTTTAATTTTTCTTTCCAACCTGAATGCCTTTTCCAATAAATCAAGTTCCCAAAGCTGAACCTCATGTTGGATGTTACCATTTAATGTACCTATGAGCACATCAATCCTATGCTCCTCTAGAATATCTTTTACTCTTATATTCAATTTTTTGAAGTCCTCAATGTGCTTCACCATTGAACCTTTTTGTTTGAGATTCATCAATTGGCTAAAAAAGGTGTTGCTTTTTGTATCCTCATAATGTGTTATCCTTTCTTCTGTAAAAATTTCCCAAGTGACAATTTGTTTATGAGAGAAAAGCCATCGATACCATATAAATTGATTGGGTTCCAAATATAAAGTTGCAATGTGTACCTTTTGTGTGTTTTTCACATTATGGAGATCGAAATATTGCTCCATCTGTAGTATCCATGTTACAGGATCCTTGCCATCAAACTTCCTCATATCGATCTTTGGAACATGGTGGGTCTTCAATCCAACATTAGAGTCTATGAAATCATGACTAACATTTATTTTGTTCTCATCATGAGTTTCCTCTACTACCTTTTCGCCATTAGGAAGCATTTCTTGTAGCAACTTTGCCAAACCTCCTTTCAAACCTTCCATGTCTTTCTTCAAATCTTCAATGTTTACTTCTAAACCATCCATCTTAGCTTCCACGCCAGACTTCACAAAAACGTTTATTGTGGAATGTGATGCCTCAGGAAATGGAATTGGTGTTTTTCTAATGCAAGAAGAAAGACCCATTTCTTTCGAAAGTCATCCAATCAAAGGAAATTATTTACACAAAGCTCTCTATGAGAAGCAAATGTTGACAATACTACATGCACTTAAGAAATGGTGACCTTACCTAATGGGAAGACACTTCAAGGTAAAAAAATATCATGATAGTCTTAAATACTTTTTAGAACAAATATTATCTTTAGAAGAGCGGAAAAAATGGGTCACAAAGATGTTGGGTTATGACTTTGAAATCATCTACAAAAAAGGGAAGCAAAATGTTATTGCAGATGCACTCTCAAGAAAGGATGAGGATGTGGAAGCATTTCTTAGCACCATTTCTATTATCGAACTAGATTGGATAAATAAAGAAAGGGATGAATGGAAGAATGACGAAGAAGTGTGGGCACTCATTCAAAAGATACAACAAGACCTCGATACATATGATACATTTAGCTAGAAAAATGATTCATTATGGTACAAAAATCACTTATACCTCTGTAAGAATTCTGAACTCAAACAAAAGATTCTTATGGAATTTCACACCTCTGCCTTAGGAGGGCACTCAAGATTTTTAAAAACTTACTATAGGGTTAAGAAGGAATATTTTGGGATGGCCTTAAATCAGATATTCAAAAGTTTGTGGCGGAATTTTTGGTTTGCCAACAAAAAAAAGGTTGAAACAATTAAGACCCCAAGTATATTACAACCTTTATCCATTCCAAGTCAACCTTTGGAGGAGGTTCCAATGGATTTTATCACAGGTTTAACCAAGTCCGAACAAAGAGTGTCATCATGGTGGTAGTTGATAGACTTACCAAGTATGCACACTTTTGTACACTATCTCATCCCTTTAAATCTCGTACAGTTTCTACTAAATTTATGGAGACAATTCAAAAACTACATGGAAACCCAAAGATTATTGTAAGCGATAGAGTTCCCATTTTCAGTAGAAATTTTTGGACAAAATTATTTTCTTGTCTTGGTACTCAGTTAGCTCATAGCTCATCTTATCATCCTCAATATGAAGGGAAAACTGAGGCAATGAACAAATGTTTGGAAGGATATCTTCATTGCTTTGTATCTGATAAACAGACATAATGGGTCAAATGGGTGCCTCTGGCTGAATGGTGGTATAACACTTCCTACCATACTGCAACAAAAATGACCCCATTTATGGAACTCTATGGATATCATCCACTTTCCATCACATCATATTTAAGAGAAAATTCTAAGGTTCAAGCAGTGGAATATCACATCAAACATCAACGACAAGTTCTCCAACTCTTAAAGGATAACCTCACTTTGGCACCGAATATAATGAAACAACATGCAAATCAACATCGCAATGAATTTTTTTTTGATGTAGGTGACTAGGTATTTCTACGATTACAACCATACAAACAAATGTCCCTCAAGCAAACTTAGAAGGATAATAAATTATCACCAAAGTATTATGGTCCATACAAGGTGTTGCAAATTAGATCTTCCTACATCTTCCTGAGTGCACCCAGTTTTCCATGTTTCAAGCTAAAGGAGGTTATAGGTGACAAGCTCCCAGTTCAAACAATATTGCTAGAACTTTACGAGGAAGGAAAAACCATATTGGAACCTGAAGTAGTAACAGAAACAAGAAATCGAGAGCTATGAAATCGATCAATTTTAGAGTATCTCATTAAATGAAAGAACTTACCCACTGAAGATTCCACATGGGAAGATGAGAATTGTATATAGAAGCATCCAAAACTACTCAAGCATTGAGGACGACACATTTTTGAAGGAGAGGGGCATGTTAGGTCCTTATAATACTAGTGTATTCCCTTATTATTATTGTCATTATAGCCCCTTATTGTTATTATTGTGCCCATGTTGTCCCCATATTATTATTATTGTGCCCCATAGAAACCTACTATTGTTATTATTATTCCCTTACATTATTATTTTTATGTCGGGTTTGACTATATTGTGACCCCTTAGGCTCCTATATATAGAAAGGAGGTCTTTTCATTTGTGTCATCCAAGAATTGTTCATTTGTGTAATGTAAAGGAGGTTTCACACTCAAAGAGGTTGATTTTGAAGTTGTTGCTCTATCTTTTCTTCTATTTTGTGAGCCAGTTGAATAACAAAATTGCTAGTCTCACCATATCATCTTCAAAAACTATAACATCGACACTTTCAAGCTCATCACGAAATTGGGTGAACTTGGTCAAGTACTTTGGTATTGAGTCACCCTTCTCCATCTTGATATTTCTGAGCTTGTCCTTCAATACCAACATCCTGTGGTCAATCTTGTTTTGAAACAGATTTGTCAAGTCCTTCCACATTGAAAATGGAGTTTCCTTACTGTGGAGTATCGAGACAATATGATCTCAAACTCCTTCTAGGATAATCCTTCTCACCTTCGTCACACACATTCTCCACTCTGCCAGATCCTAAGCATCAATTGGTTTAGGAATATCTTTGTCTATCAATTCGTTAAGCTCATTGTCTTCTAACAATTCCTCCATCCTATCCTTCCAAGAAATATAGTTCGAACTACCCTCAAGGGCATATTCGAGTCTCAATCTGTAGAACAACATCATGCTTGCTCTGAAGTATGATACTACAAATTCGATTTCTTCTGCAAAATACAAACTCGTATTCTCCTCTTTTATAGTGGTTTCAACTCTAATACCATGCAAAAATTTCTTGTAGATTCAAAATGCAAATTTTAATATTCTAAAACAATTAACTTGAATCTATTATACTCATCAACATAAACAATAAATGATCAATCAAATCATGAAGAATAAAAGAGAAATAATTCAATCACACATAACACAATAATTTTATGTGGAAAGCCACAGCTAAGAGCCCCTACTATCTGTATATTACATTAATTAGAAAATATGAGAAGATTACAATTCTTTTCTCAAGCCCGAGCAACCTTTGCACCATATCTATATATCTCACTGCTTCCCATACAAGCACAAGCCAATACTTAGCCAATTCTGCTACCTGCCAAGCTCCTATTTCCTTGTGCAGTTTCCTTGGGAATTAGCCCATATTTAATTGGGAAATTCCACAAATATGAATTGTGTAATCCCCATAGGCCTTCCTTTGATTTCATGCACCACTTGTATAATTCAGATGATTATACAATTGATAGTACATTGTCCCTGAACTCCAACCTCAACTAGGTCTTTCTCTGATCTGACATGCATGAGTTAATTATGAGTGAATCTTCAATTTACCAATTGATCACTATTGGTTACACGCCACTTTTGCAGGTTACACCCCACTACTATATCTCCCACTAATTCCTCCATAAGTTGGAACTACTTTAACTGAATTTAACTCAGTTAAACTAAATTAAATAATTACAACTAAAAAGTAGGAGACACTCTACTTAACTCAAGTTAGACCCTCAACTTGAATTAACTTAGCCGACTAAGTCAAATTAAATTAGTTAGCTATCACAAGTTCTCATGAGATGTGGAATTACAATTTAATTCCTAATTTAATTCAGGACAAAATTAAATTAGGATTTTCTTGTTTCATTTTCCACAAATTGATCCCGAACAAGTCTTTCTTCTTTCCCCCTTCACTAGATTCTAGTTTGGATTAGGATTTCTTCCCTTTTCCCTTCTTTTCCTTTCCATCCAAGGCCCATTTTTACTCATACTCACCCTTGGATGAAGTCCCATCTCTAGTCTTCCACCTTATTTCCTCCTGTACAAAATCAAACCATAGGCGTTCCCAATTTGGTATTTTCTCCCTCCCATTCACTGAATCTTGGTAGTTGTGCCATATCTTGGGAAGGCCTAGAAGGGCTAGGCTTACCAAATCATCTTCTACAATAGTAACACCAACTTGACCAAGTTCATTGCAACATTGTGTGAACCTGCTCAAATACCGCGAAGTAGTATCATTCTTCTGCATCTTGATATTTCAAAGTTTATCCTTGACTGCCAAATTCTTGTGGTCACTACTATTTTGGAACAAATCTATCATTTCTTGCCACATTGCATACAGAGTCTCTTTCCCATGGATATTTGAGACAATGTGGTCTTGTACTCCATCCAATATGATTCTCCTAACCTTAGCTACACACTTCTTGCATTCTGCTAGATCCTGAGTATAAACTGTTGTGGTTTTGGGATGTCATTATCGATAAATTCCTTTAATCCATTATCTTCTAGAACTACCTTCATGCGGTCCTTCCAAGAAACATAATTCGATCTTCCCTCAAGGGAATACTCGATTCTTAGTCCATATAAAGACATCATTCTAGCTCTAAAGAATTTATCTTGCAAATATGATCATCCTACAATATCAACTTTGAAATTTCTGCTCTACTATGAATCCTGCTCTGATACCATGTAGAAATTATTGTGTACATCTGAAACTTCTCATGAAATTTACTAAAGCACAAGACTCAAATCTACTCTATTATTCTGCTAAATTCAATTCATGATTGAGAACAAAAATCATAAACATGCAAGAATAGCTATCACGCATGCACACAGATTTATCCTTGAACAAACGTAGGGTTTGGGATATAGCTAAGTTTCCACTTGGAAGAAAGCCCATTGGTAGCAAATGAGTGTTTGAGAAGAAGTTTTATGTAGAAGGTAAAGTGGAGAAATACAAATCTTGGTTAGTAGTAAAATCTTATTCCTAGTAAGAGGGAATTGACTTTTGTGAAAAATTTCCTCCTGTTTCAAGCTTAATTTCTATTATATTTCTTTTATCTATTACTACTATTTCTGATCATGAAGTATAACATATGCATGTGAAGACAATATTCCTACATGGGGATTTTGAAGAATAAATCTACGTGAAGTGATTGAAGGTTTTTATAGTGAAAGTAAAGAAAGGGTTAGTTTGCAAGTTGAAATGACCCTTGTATGAGTTAAAACATCTAAGAAAGATATTTCAAGCTGAAATGACCCATGTATGAGTTAAAGAGTTAGTTTGCAAGTTAAAACAAACCTTGTATGAGTTAGTTTACAAGTTGAAACCACCCTTCACTACAATAAAACATGCCATTAGTGTTGCAAATAACATCAAAATCCATTGTTTCCGAGTAGGTGAATTGGCTTCAAGCAACATCACAAAATACAATAAAAATGGCATGTTCACATGGGTGCCTTGATTTATGCTTGGAATAGTGCCAAAAATTGTTTCTTCCATTATTTTTTCCATTGTTGCGTCCCTTTGTACTTCTAGGTTTTCTCCCATTTGTGCTTCCTATTTTGCTTCCAGTATGACATTGAAAATAAATTCCTTTTTGGCTTCCTAATTAACACCAATTCATTAGAGAAATTTTGAGGTATAAAATTAACCTCCTAAGGAATATTATAATATAATAGTGGAAATAATAAAATAATATTATATCTCATCATTAAATTTTAGAGGGAAAAAAGAAAAAAAACTATTTTTTCAACTCATATTTTCAACTTATCTCCCTATGGGTTTACCAAAATTTTGAGCAGGAGCACTTGCTGGATACAAAATTTAATTCCTTATCCAAGGAGTACCCATGTTGCATACTTTCCATGGAACTTTCTACACGAAAAATGAGAAATACATGAAGCAATGTGATTACATACACATTTTTCATGTATTTCTCATTTTTCTTGTAGTAACGTCCATCGAAAGTATGCAACATGGGTGCTTCTTGGATGAGGAATTAAATTCCGCATCTAGCAAGTGGTCCCGCTCAATATTTGAGTAAAAATGTAGGGAGTTAAGTTGAAAATATGATTCGAAAAGGTAGTTTTTAATTTCTTTAAATTTTAATAATTTTACTTTTTGACACCAAAAATGGTGAATCATCCCCCATAGTTAGAATCATCATCTTGAATCCTATTGGTTCTTATAAATTTGATTTTGGTTGTACATTTTTGTTTTGAGACCCATTTTTTACCTCAAAATTTCTCTAATGTATAGTTCCATCATAACATCAAGTTTTGCTTCCAATATGGCGTCACTTATTGCATCTAGCTTTGCTTCCATTATGGAATCTTCTTTAGCTTCTAATATGGCTTCCATTGTAGTGTCTTTTATTGCTTCTAATATTTCTTGCATTATTGCTTCTTGGTTTTCTACCTAAATGGTTGTTGGGGGATAAACTTGCATGTTTTTACTTGCCTTTTTATCCTACTTTCCTTCACATTTGCACTCCTAACTAAGTTATTTCATATCCTAAATCATGCAGGTATACCTCTAATCATTTATTTATGAATTGATTAATCATTAAAGCATAGTCTAGGGATTATGACCATAATCACTTGCTAAACTTTATCTTATGTGCAGATTTCCAAGTCAAATGGCTAAGTTTAATCATCGAGCTGGAAGAACTATTATTGAACTGTATATGTAATGGCGAAACTGATCTAAACTTACTCTTTCTATATTTTGTATTCAGTTTTGGCTTATCACAACCATTATGTAATCGAAGGCAATAGTTACCTTAATCTCAGGAACTATTTTTGTATAAGAGAGGATAGAGAGTTTGAAACAGGGTGGTTGGCATACGTGAGAGCTGAGCTTTGTGACAATGAATTTTATCCCAATGAAATTTACAACTTTCTAATCTTTCTATGAGTTCACGAGTTTATCACAACCCTGATTAGGGAGTTGGGCCCACTCTCTTGATCAAGTTCCGTTGAGATAGTGTGTTCTTAGTTTTCTATGTATGTATGTATTCTTCTTCTCGCTGTGATGGTTTGATGTAAATGTTGTGAATCTAATTGTTGTTACAGTTAATTGTTGCTGTCATTTCTAATTGTTGTTACAATTAATTATTGCTATCATTTCCATTTGTTGTTATAGTTTTTTATTGTTTGTCAATGAATCCTTGACCAATTCTGGGTTGTACAATTGTTCTTGCATATACATTGTGCATTAGCCTTGCAATAACTAGTATATCCTAGATTGATAATTAATGTGGGAAAGGGTTGAATAGTATCATTCATGCTTGGACACCAACATTTTTGAATCATTGCCAAGGAGGCTATTAAAGGTGAAAAATCACAGCCGACATTGGTCGCTGGATCAATCTCGTGTGTTGGGGAGAGAATTTTTCTTAATCTGCTTCAAGTCCCAAGCTTTATTATTTTTGGCTTTCTTGTCTTTCTTTTGATTGATTTCATAGGGGTCGTTCTCTCACCCTAGGGAAGGAAGTTTTCTTACCTTACTCTAGGCCCTAAGCTTAAGATTTCTTTACTTATTTTGTTTTCCTTTTTCTTTACTCTTAAAACATTTCCCTCGTCTTGGGGAGGGAAGTTTTCTTATCCCGCTCCAGGGTTTGAGTCTAGAATTTTTTTTGATTGGTTTTTTTTCTCTTAAGAATCAATCTCTCGCCTTAGGGAAGGAAGTTTTATTACCTTGCTCCAAGCCTCGAGCTTACATTTTTCTTTACTTTTTTTTTTCTTTTCTATTTCAAACCATTCTCTCACCTTGGGGAGGGAAGCTCTCTTACCCTGCTCCAGGCCCTAAGATGTGAGAACTTTTAATGTCTTAATTAAATGAATAAATATCCGAATAAAAGGGGTAGAGGAGGACCCCCAAGGAAAGGAAGGAAGGATTTAGGTAGGAACACCTACATCCAGGAAATCATCATGAAAGTTGAAGCTGAAGCATCTTCATGAGCCACTGTTAAGGTGAGGACTCACATGAAATCTGAGGGGTATATCGTTGAACAACCAATACTACCCTCGGGAGTGAGGACACCCATTTCAACAATAGAAGGAGAGGAAGTAGAGAGAAAGGCATCAGAGAAAATATAAGTACTCCTTTCAGCAGCAGAAGAAGAGGAAGTAGCAAGTAGAGGGTCAGAAAAAGAAATCAATCCAAGTGCACCTGTAGAAGTAAATTTGGGAGGATTTGCTTCATCGTTTGATAAGGGAAGTGTTGTTAAGCGACCTCACCCATCAGTTGTTATACAGAAGGAACCTGTTGAAATTCTGAGTGATTATTAGATAATATTCATAGCATGTCCAACCTCCTTGATTGAATTCCCAATTGGGGACATTAGAGGTGATGCACTGATGAAGCCCATTCCATTGACCACTTTGCCTAACTTCCATGGGCTTTCCTCAGAAGATGCAAACACATTTCTATTCAAATTCGATATTTTATGTAGGGGATATGACTACATAGCTAATTCTCATAAATTAAAAATATTTCCTGCTACTCTAAAAGGGACAACTCTATGATGGTTTATGGGTCTGGGTGGAAAATCTATCTCCTCATGTGGTGAGATGAAGAAATATTTTCTAGAGAAGTACCAGGGATATTGTAAATCCTGGGATATAAAGGAAGAAACTTTTAAATTTATGTAGAAGGAGGATGAAAATATGGAAGATTGTGTGGAATGTTTCGAATATATCCTACAGATATCCGGCCATAACGACCTAGATAAGGATATATTGAAAATTATTTTTCTCCAACCCTAAGGGAGGACTCTCTGGAGCTTTTGAATATAGTGGGAAACGGTGATATATCTAAGCAGGATTTTGACTCTATCTATGAGTTATACATTTGGTGTTCATGAGGGGCTGCAAGGAATAAGTAAGGGATTCAGACCTCCAAAACATTCAACAGAGGAATTACGAAGGCAAAAATTGTGAATTTTTTGGATAACTTGAAGATCTACATACTGAGTACACTTTCCTCTCAGATGGACACATTACAAGAAAAGAAAAATAAAATGGAGTTAGAAAGGACCATGGCCATCTTCTTCCCTCAGTGCAGGAAGAAACATCCATTAAAGGAATGTCCATTAAATACTGTGCAGACTTGTACAATATGTGAATAGGCTCACTCCACCATTTCATGTCTATTTCTTCCTAGGTTGAAGGTAGTGTTATAGGGAACAAATGGAGGAGTATGGGAACTATGCTTTATGGGTTCCAAGAAACCATGGCAACCACGACCACCAAGCCCAAATCAAGGTATTTCTCAGGACCTTTCTCAATATTTTTGAAATTTAAATATGGGTCCTTATTTAGTCCGTTTTTCACATTCATGGCCTCAATTTATCAATATCCATCTTGGAAATCTTGGTTCCCTCAATCTATTAAAACCCTTCATGGTCTCAGAATTGGCGAGGGCCTTCCCCTCCCCCTCATCAATTCCTTAACCTATGCAACAACAACAGGTACAACTTCCTTCCACCATTCCCTATAGTACCCCTCCTCATCCTCAACTTCCTATTCAACCTAATCCAAATCCTAATAATAAGCCTGTTCAACAGACTGACACTCTCAACCTTCCTTCATCTAACATTTCTACCACGGAATGTAATGAGATAAATATGCAATCTGGTTAGGTAGTGAATGCTCAAACTTCACCAATTATCTTGAATGTATTGGTGATGAAGATCCAAAACTAGAATCCCAAGTAGCTAGCAATGATTCAAATCAGAATTCTGTCAAACACCCCCCTCCTCATTCGAGTGCCACTCAGGGCTGCCCAACTGATCCGCCTTATCCCAAGAGATTAGCCCTGAGTAAACAAAATCCTCAACTAGAATTTGACCTTTTAGGGGAACTGCAAAAGCTAGTTGTCAAAATTCTCTTACTCCAAGCTATGAAGGATGTGCCTATTTATGCTAAGATAATTAGAGAGTATTGTTCCAAGAAACCTAGAAAGAAAACAAAGGAACCACTTACCATTCATGTTATGGGGAAGCTATCAGACATTATGCTGGGAAAATTTCTACCTATGAAATATGGAGATCTAGGAAAGCCAATTCCAACAGTGCAGATTAACGGGGTTGATATCCCGAATGGGTTGGTAGATTTGGGGGTTGCCATTAATGTTATCACATCTGAAACTATGCTCGCATTAGGTCTACAAAATCTGAAACCAACTCCTACTATTTTGGAATTAGAAGATGGATCTACAGTAAGACTGATAGGAAATTGGAAGACATAAGCATTTCAATAGACTCATGGAATTATCCAGTTGATATTTTGGTATTACATACACAACCCCTAGTTGGTGGTCACCCTCTGATTTTAGGAATAACTTAGCTTGCAACTATAGACATCTATATCAGATGTTGGTCAGGAAATATGGTGATATCTAATGGGGGAAATACAAAGAACCTTGTTCTTTACCCCCCTACAAAACCAAGTTCATCAGGTAAGGCAACATTTAAACAAAATTCCCTACCTTTAGAAGGACCTGAAGCTAAAAGTGAGGAAACCAGACTAGTCCTTACTATTAGTCAAGCCCTCTATTTTAAAAATGAAATGGAAGATGATACTATTAATACTTTTATCAGTAGCCCCCATGCCATTTATGATACAACTCATCAATTTCTAGAATCTGTTATGAGCTGTGAAACGTAGGAAACTATTGAATCAGGAATTGAAGACGAAGATATTCCTATAGTTTCACCTTATGATAGTATCCCTATAGAAATTGAGCCAGGGAAGACATTGAATATTAACCTGAATCTTTCACCATCCCAGACCGAACAACTCCTGAAAGTTCTTTGTGAACATAAGGAAACATTCACATGGGACTATACAGATATGAAGGGTATCCTTGCTAATTTATGTACTCATCATATATACATTAAAGAAGACTGTCAACCTGTGAGACAACCCCAAAGAAGAATGAACCCCGCCCTAAAAAACATTGTCAAAGACGAACTTTAGAAGTTACTGGATGTAGGATTTATTTACCCTATCTCAGATAGTCAATGGGTGTCCCCGCTAGTTATTGTTCCTAAAAAGAATGGTAAGTGGTGGATTTGTGTGGACTATAGGGATTTGAACAAAGAAACCTTGAAAGATCATTTTCCCTTACCCTTCATTGACCAAGTCCCTGATACCTTAGCTAGGAATAAGCTTTTTTACTTATTGGATGGGTTTGGTGGGTATAACCAAATCCGAATAGCTCCCGAGGATCAGGATAAAACCACTTTTACATGCCCTTGGGGGAATTTTGCTTACAGAGTCCTCCCATTTGTTCTTTGTAATGTGAATTCTACCTTCGAGAGGTAATATTAGGGATTTTCTCAGATCTAGTCGATGATAGTGTCGAGATTTATATGGATGATTTTACACCATATGGGGGATCATTTGATGAAGGTTTGGAAAACTTGGAGAAGGTGCTTAAAAGATGCATACAAATGCATGTTTCTCTAAGTACAATTAAGTGTCATATAATGAGAGAAGAGGGCATAGTGCTAGGAAACTTGCTTTCAATTGCTGGAATTCTAGTTGATCTAGCCAAGGTAGAGGTAATCTTGCATTTTCCTGTACTAAAGACACCAACACAGGTATGTAGTTTTATTGGTTGTGGTGGCTATTACAGACGTTTTATAGATTTTTTTTTTCTAGAATAACATTCCCACTTTTTCAGTTGTTAACTAAAGATGCATAATTTTTGTGGATAGATGAGTGTGAAGAGGCTTTTGCAAAAATAAAGGAACTAATCTTCCAAGCTCTGATCTTGTGAGGTCCTAATTAGGAACTCTTGTTTCACATCCACACTGATGCCTCTCAAACAACAATAGGGGTAGTTTTGGGACAGAAAGAGGACAAGAAGCCGTATGTGGTATACTATGTCAACAAGAATTTGACACCTGCTGAATTAAAATATATGGTAACAGAAAATAAGTTCTTGGATGTTATTTATGTTGTTAATAAATTTCGACATTACATTACTAGATATCATACTTTTGTGCATACTAATCACGCAACAATCAGGTACTTGATGAATAAACCTGTAACCCCTAGATGCGTCACAAGGTGGTTGTTATTACTTCAAGAATTTGACATTACCATCATAGATAAACCAGGCAATGATAATGTAATTTCCAACTTCTTGTCTAGATTAGATACTAATGATGAAGGTACACCCATAGAAGATAGTTTTTACAGATGAATATATTTTTGCAATTTCTACTCATACTCCGTGGTATGAATATATTGCTAATTATCTTGCTACAGGGAAGGTACCCCAACATTTGTGATACAGGGAACAACAAAAGATCATTCTTCATAGTATCCATTTTTCATGGATAGCCGCATATCTATTTCATACAAGAATCGACCAACAGATCCAACACTATGTAGCAAAAGATGACATCTATGATGTCCTGAAGGCTACTCATGACCAACCCTGTGGGGGATATTTTGCAAAAAAATGGGTTGGACATAAGGTGTTATAGAAGGGATATTATTGGCCCTCCAGCTTTTGATATGTGGGAGATTATGTCTGAAGATGTGATAGTTGATAGTGGATGGGCCAACCTGGTCGATCAAATGAAATGCCATTACAGCCTCAAGTAGTTATTGAACCTTTTGAGAAATGGGCTATCGATTTTGTTGGCCCATTTAATCCATATTCACATCAGAAAGTTCATATTTTAGTTTGCAAGGATTATTTGAAAAAGTGGGTTGAGGCCAGGGCTATGGCGAAAGCCACAGAACAGGTTGTCTTAGACTTTTTGTTTGAAGAGACGTTTTCTTGATATGCCACCCCTAGAGAGATAGTTTCAGATGGGGGGGCACAATTTACATAAGATATGATAGCAAGGCTTATGAGAAAGTATGGGATCAATCATAGAATAACATCTCCATATCACCCTCAGGAAAACGGTCAAGTGGAAAGAATGAACAAGGTATTAGAAAACATTCTCACAAAGACTCTGGAAAAACATCACTGAGATTGGGATGAAAAACTTCCTAAAGCTCTTTGGGCATACAGAACATCATGGCAGGATACAACAGGGTTTTCACCATTTGAGCTTGTCTACGGTAAATCTCCGTTGTTTCCAATAGAATTTGAGATCAATACACTCAGGAAAACTCTCGAAGTAGGATTGGACCTTTTAGAAGCCCAGAAACACTGGCTGGAACAACTAAATGAACTAGATGAAATTCATTTAATGGCTATCTAGGGAACTATTGAGATTTAGAAGTAGAGAACATAATGGCATGCTAAATTTATTAATAATAAGGTGTTTCATAAAGAAGATTGGGGATTACTATATGATTCCCATTTTAAAGACTTTAAGGGGAAGCTTTTGTCTCATTGGATGGGGCCTTATGAAATTGATGAGGTATTTGATAATGGAACTGTCGGGCTTGTCACGATTAATGATACACATACTTCTTTTATTGTGAATGGACATCGACTCAAACTATATCATCATCCAACCTCTAAAGATGCCTTCATCAAACATCTCTCTGATAAATCTGGTTTGAAGCTTGTAAGTGCAGAGAATTCCTCCTCCGTATCCTATGATTAATTAACACACACACACACACACACACATATACTGTTACCACCCAATTGTTTTCTTGCGGGTACTACCACTGGTGTTTATCTCCTACAGAGGCAAGAAATTTTTTCTAAGTACTCAGTGTTGTTACTCCTTCAGTGTTATTACTCCTCCGATGTTGTTACTCCTCTGGTGTTGTTAATCCTCTGATGTTGTTACTCTTCTGGTACTACTACTCTGTGGTGAATTTTTTTATAAGTACCTGATGCTATTACTCCCCTGATGTCATTACACCATCAATGTGGTTACTCCTCTAAGGTTGTCACTCTGCTAGGTGAGTGCCTAGTATGTCCTTAAGCAAACTTTGTGGCTTTGATTAGTAATTCTTTTGACATGACTTGAGGTGACCGCGAACAATCATTTTTCAATTGGGGGGAAGCAAAACTATATTTAGAAACAACGATGCAATCAATTTCAACAATGATTTTTCGACGTTACCATAGAACCTTGTGTCAATACGTCCACTCCATGATCCTCAACTTACTTTGCACATTTATCAATATATACTGGATATTAATGAAACAATCCCTTTGAAGCCTACAAAGAAATTAACATAATGGATTGCCATTATTTCCATAACCTTCCATGGATTTATCCCATATCTCTAAAAATTTCCATTCATACACCCTGCTATTACCATTTCCTATGCCTTTTTGAAAAAATCTACCTGCCGATACTCCCTCCTAACGCTTTTTTTGTTGCTTCGAAGTGATGCTACTGAGCTATAACAGAATGGGTGGAGCGACTGTGATACACAAACTAGAGAGCAAAAGTTTCATCCACAACAATGCAGATGTATGGCAGGTCTTTGTAAATGCAAGCTGGGATAGATACTTTGAGATATTGTAGGGGTTTGACAAGACTGTTACAATTGAATTTGCATTGAACATGGTAGAAGATCATTCCAGAGTTCGGGGTCTCAATATCCCTGTCACAAAGGAAGCCATCTCGGCTGTCAGTGAACTACCACAAGAAGGGCATAAGTGGTTTTCGTGGAAGGATCCCTTGTCAGAGTTCCTAAAAGTATTTTTACAAGCCAGGGAAACAAAAATTCAAAAAGGAAGAGGATATGATCATAAGTCACAACCTCATTCCTGGGGCGAAGTTGCATACTTTGTGTTAAGATACATTAACTGTGAAGGGCACTTTACAGTGTTGTTCAAGTATCATTTTAAATTGTTAGTTTCCCTTCAGTTCCATCATGCACAAATCCATTGGCTAGATATGCTTTTCTTCCTATGGAAAAGTCTCCAACTTATGCCACAATCTACCCACTACTCTTGGAAACTATTCGCAGTTCTCACGAATCATGGGTTGGTCCAGCTATTGGTAATGCAAGTGTTGGCTTGAACCCCTATACCTTGGTCAAAATTCATTGAATTGTTGGAAGAAGAACTGGAGGGAATTATACCTGTAGGGGAGGAGGATGGTGAAGGCTCAGCCTAAATGGAAGATGCCACAACTGATGCTTCTCCACAAGAACCAACATCGCCTGTTGGCTCAGTTAAAATGGAAGACACCATAGCTAATGCTACACCATAAGAAACAACATCTCTTGTTGGCTCAGTCAAGATGGAAGATGTTACAGTTGATGTTGCTCCACAAGAACCAACATCACCCATTGAATTAGTCGAGATGGAAGATGTTACGAATGTTGCTTCTCCATAAGAACCAAAATCACATGATGGCTTAGTTGAAATTGGAGATACCATAGTTGATGCTGCCACACAAGAACCAACATCGCCTGTTGGCTTGATAAAAGTGGAAAGGATGGTGTTGGCTTAGTGGGTCTTGAACCAGGTTCAGAGATAGTTGAGCCAAACAAATCCCTACACTATTGTCCCTTTCAACATCAATATGCAGAGTTCAGACTGAAGTCTCACCTGAAGCAGTATGGGGGGATTTTGGAACCAAGTTTCCACACCTAGAGATCAGCGTGATGCCATTCTATGACCTAATTTGTCTTCATGCAGATCAATAATCATTTAAGGCTTATCGATATAACTTCCTTGAATCAGCCTCTAGACCTCTGTGAAGGTCTATGACTGGCTTTTGTGGACTCTGAATAGGCTAATTGGCCACTTACATGCATCTAAGACTACTCTTAACCCATTAATTATTCATACCTTCTTAAGTGTTGGATAACTTTAACATGCAATAGTAAAATCTTCGCGTAAACACTTAATATCAATTGTGTTCATACAACAATATAAACCATGTAAAGTCGCACATCAATACATCATTATTTCATACAATAATTATTTATCACATCATAAAGCGCAATCATACATAACAAAATTAAATGGGTAAACATAGGAATTTCAGTAATAATCTCCTTTATTGATAATCAGTTCAGCTTACAAACTCAAGAATTCCCCGCGCACTCAGCTGCAGGGGTCTGCACACAAAGCTGCGGAGTTTACTCTAGGTCTCTGCGCACACAACTGCAAAGCCTCTTCTTCCCTAAGACTTCTATAATCTTCCCTTCTATTGACCCATTACATTCATCTTCATCATCTGCTATCTCTTTAGACATCCCTAAGACACACTTATTTATACAATCCCATGGTTTGCGGACCATGGGTAGATCTACAAAAAGCCAACTTAACTTACATAAAAGAGTGTAAAAACCTTTTTTGACTCTTTAATTATATATGTGCCCTGCAATGACTATTTGTGGAGACTTTACATTTTGTACATCAAAACTTGGGCTTTTGTCCCAAAAACTGGGATTTTTCCACAAAACTTGACCCAGGGGACCCCATCCCAACAGGTCCCCAATGCAAAGATTGTGACTCGACCTCAAGTCAATTGGCGGGCGCAGAGATCTTGTTGCACAGATCCCCCATCTCCACTTGTGAAACCGCTACTTCAGTCACGCTCTGTGTGGTTGCCTGCTTGATCTGTTCCACCAGCTGCTCTATAGCTGGTCATATACTGTCCTGCTTGATTTTTTGCCGCATACTCTGAAAGTTCACCAATTTTTCCTGAATATTGGTGGAGACGATGTAGGCCTCATCCAAGCAAGGACCTAATCTGGCCTTAAGGATGACCTCTTTCTTCTACGTCTCTTCCACCTGTGTAAGCAGCTGCTTATCCTCCTGAAGCTTGGCGAGGTGTTGAGTTGTAGCAATGGTGCACGTCGTTGCCCTTACTTCATCATATTTTTTCTGGAGCTCATGGACTTCTGTCTTCAAGACCTATAGGGTGGGATCCTCCTACAAGGTCGTGACTATTTCCATTGCCTACTCAAACAACATGGTGTAGTCCTCCACCACGACATCCACCATTGCGACTCCATCTTTAACAACAACTTCACGCTATTCCCTTACCTCTGGCAGGGCGGAAGTCTATGAATTGAGCTCCAGTTCTATTATCTTCATGTTAAGCTCAAACTAGATTCTAGCCACTTTTGTCTTGGCATCGTGCACGCCAGTAGCAAGTTTTCAAATCTTTGCCTCCAACAGTGCTTCCTCTAGGATATGTAATTCTAACACTGTCTTGCATTCTTCTACTAATGCCACTGTGAGCTAGGTGCTTTGCACCTGAATTTTCTCCTTTGCCTGCAACGCCTCTATCTTTTCGGTGAACATTTGCTCATTGTTCACCCTATATTCATTGATTAGGCTTAGCGCACACTGCTCCCAAGCTCTGAACTCTATTGTCACACCTACCTGTAGTGTGTGAAGGAGTTCTTTGGGGAGCATGGCTAAGTTGAGGCTAATGTTCTTCAAAAAACTTACGATGACCTTGTCATCAGCCACCTCTACACTCAAGGAGTCATCTAGTAGCGTGACTGCCCGAAGATCTAGTGATCGAACCATCTCTACTGCCTCACTGGTTCCCGATGCCAAGTTTATCTGTGGAGAGCTTACCTACCCTGTGCTCATCTAAATCCTACTCATCTGAATCTATAGCTTGTGTAGATCCTTCTGGATGGTACTTAGCGCCTGTTGTTGCTGCTTTTCAAACTATTGCAGGAGTTCCACTATGCTATCGCGTACCTTGTCTCCAATATCATTAAGGTCACCTTTTACCAGAGTGATTGGATACAACTATGTCTCTCTTGACTTCTTTAGCAGCCCCTCCTTCTACTAATCCTTGTATCTCTTTATCCGAAAGGGAGTGCTCTATTACTCCTGACCACCGCCACCCTGCTCCGATTTGTCCTCCTCCTCTATTTGGGACGAAGAAGACTTACCACTACGCTCAGATTCATGCTTTTCTTGTTTGTCCTGATGCTTTTTGGCACACTCCTTTTCCACCTGGGCCTTCTCCTTGGCCTCTTTTCTGTGCTTATCAGCCAACTGCTAGACCTTCTGCTTATTGCTTCCTTATTTTTCTTCTCCGCAGACTTGCTGGAGCCCACGACCAGATTGGATGGAGTGTTCCAATCTGCTAGCTAGTGCTTCATGGTTTCCTAGATGGCATCGTCGGTGGCCAAGTGAGGAAGATAAAACCATTTTTGTTGCGGATCCTTCTATGCCCTCATGTAGATGCAGTGGAAATCTACCTTAAACTCTACATACTCTTCTAGCTACTCAAACACGGTTAATGACAACCATGGTTTCTAGTTGATGGCCATGTGAATGCTCACCTCCATCAAAACCCAGAAGACTTTGGTCTCTGTGACACATGTGGTGTCCTTTGTTGCCTAGAGGGATAGCCTCCGGCAAATCTTTCTCTACGGGAGGAAACTGATTGTCCTTCAACAGATCCCACATGATTAATACGATGGATAGCAATAGCCACACATAGTGGAATGTTTTAATTTCATCCCGTGTCTCTTGATAGTTCGCAAGGAACTCACTAGAAAGGTAGCGCGATCAATTGAACTACATGCCCTTCGCACACTATGCAACTAGTGAAATAACTAGTGCTAAAACCTCGTCTGCGTGGTATTTTATCATGACTTTTCCAGTAAGGATCTGCGTAGAAATTTTTATTGCAGGGTCAGTGATTGAGGTAATAGAGTACCCATGTGACTTCTTCACAAGATTGAATTTTTCATTCATTTTCTCTGCGAGATCGCGCTCGCTCGTCTTTCTGCCAAAATCCTTGGATGGATTCAACCCTGAGTGTGGCAACAACATTATCTGATAGATCAACATATCAATGATAGGGATCAGTGTGTTCATCCACAAGCATCCATCATGTACCAAGGTCAGCAACTGCTTGATAACAATAAGGTTGATGTTGGAGTGATGGTAGTGGGGCACCCACAACAAGTTCAGCAACCCTGACTGATTCACTCCGCGAATCCACTCCACTGTCTCCAACGACTATTTTCATATAGTTCTCTATTGCAAGGTGGGGGAACTTCTCGTGGTCCACCAAATCCCAATCTTCCAGCTTGAGATGGGGAATCCGCACCAAGCGTAGACCTTAAAAAGTGATACCCTCCGGTAGCAGTGGCATATTGAAGAGGAATTTTCCTGCGTCTAGGTCCTTAGGTACCTTCACTTTTCCCTCACGCGAAGGGATATAATCCAAAATTTTGGAGATAGGCTCCACCCCCTCGGCATCTATATCCTATGTGCCTTCATTAGCCTCCAAATCTACCACTTTCCCCTTGTCCTTCAACGGTTGTTTTTCCTTCTTCTAGGCTTGGGTAGTAGCATGCTTCCTCGGTGACTCGCGCACCGACATGGGATTATTCTTCTTGTATTTCTTGGGCTTCAGGGCCTCCCAGACTGATGTATGTTTTTGCCTAGGTGACCTCGGCACCCTAGGCACAACTTACGACTAAATCCTCCCAATACGAGTGATTCATACACAATCGATAGCACAACTCGATAAAAACTCTAAGGATGCAAAGTGTTTTTTGCTAGATGGACACACATAATTTTTAGGCAAATTCAATTTCAAATTTGATAGTTCCCCCCAAAATCCGTCCATAAATGTTGATTTGGTGGCAGATCTCCAAATATTTCTGCCTTAAATGCCTTAAATTCCATTGCCCCACCCCTGCTCCTCTTAACTATCTCCTGGTAGTCAAATCATGAATAGTGACTGTAATGGTCACTTTATGGCTGTGCTGCACGGTCTCCCCTTTCATAGTGCAACTCCCTTCGCATCTCTTCTGGTACTGTGACATTACCTCTTTTCGTGTAGTCCCTCTGTCGCATAGCTCTACAAACTGGGCATTGTAGTTTATATTCCCACATTCCCTTACAGTTGTCTGGAACGCTAAGACTTTGCTACTGTCATGTAGTCATTGGGCTGGATCCCCTATTGATGGCTTCAATCGGCTTCCATTTACCCTTCTCGGAAATGGATCTCCATTCAACTTCACGAGCCGAACTTCTCCACCATCTGTAATTTCTTTGATAACATATGGTCCCAGCCAGTGCATTTGAAATTTTCCTAGAAACTTAGCAAATTTACTGTCGTATAATAACACTAGATCATTTACCTTGAAGGTGTGCAATTTGATGTGTTGATCATGCCAAGCTTTTTTGCATTCCTTCTAAACCTGATGATGGAATCCATCCAAAAACCTACATTCTTTGAGCTCCATTAGCTGTGCGAGCCATTCTTCTAAGGCTTTGTGTTTTGGGAAAATTTAGTGTTTCTTCAAACACTTAACCCTCTAGACCTAGTAGCTAGTTTAGAAACAACAAACAAAGTAATTGGTTGCTTTTCCTATAATTAATAGATAAGAGAAGGAAGAAAAGGAACCAACCTATAACTTTCGCTCGATCCCTCTCTCCTTTGACTAATTTCAGCACTCCTTTCCGTACTTAACTCGCTTGGAAAGTACCTGCACACAAGCCGTGACATAAATCCATCAAAGCATACAATAATGATCTATTAATTAAACATATAATAGAATCCACGATACGATATACATCATATAAACACATGAACGAAAAAGCTTAGAATTATTTATTAATAGAAGGAAAAATTACAACCCATGAAGATTCATGCTTGATTCAGTGTCATCCTTCCAGCTTCAAACCCTTCTGTCCTCATGAAGCAACAATTCAACATCATTACAATACTCTTACTAATCTCATTTAAAAAAAATTTCCTTAGCTCAAGAAGTTCCAACCTAGACCTGCCTTTGAATGCTTGGTCCATTTATAGCTAAATGGAGGAGGTTAAGCCATTAATGGCCCTCATGAATTCTTTGCCAAAATTGGGAAGTGGTTCCAGGGAGGAAGGGATAATGGATTAAGGTTCATTCATCCTCTTCCTCATCCAAAAGTGAGATCCATCCATCTGGAAGCTTCCATAAGCATCCATTGGATGAGGAATCCAATGGTATTATTTCAAAAATTCGATGAATCTCGCTCATCGTAGGTGAAACAAAGGCTAGGTGCGATGCATAGCACCCAGATAGTGTAGTTACTGTAATGCATTGCAGCCTGATAAAGGGCCGCCTACGTTGATCTCTCTAGGGGTATTTTTTGGATTAATGATGAAAAGGAAACTCTTGGGAAGCAAGCATGATGTAGGTTGACCTCATTAGGGAATGAAAATAATTGAAATAGGGATTGATGGAGTCTAATAATACAGATCTGGAAGCTGGGGTTGATGTGCCCAAATTGACCTATAACAGTTGCCTCTGAAAGCATGAAGTCGAAGATAAACATGTCGAGTGAGATGCTTTACCACTTGGAGAGAAAGTTTCGAAATGGAAGGAGGCATGCATCAGTTACAATACAAATGTCATGATACTTTGATTTTTCTCACGAACTAGCTGAGGGAAGGCATACCCATGCTCAGCTTATAAACTTTCATTACATGTACAAATATAATCGTCTACAAATATAGATCCATGAATGGATGACCATGACTATAAGGCCATTGTACATTTTATATAGTACTCCTGAAAATATATATCACATCCCAGATGGATGAAACTAGATCCGGGGTCTTCAATCTCATCCAATCTTTCACTCAAGTACAAGTCTAACCACGTGAATAGATGATTTGAAGTTGAACATGGAGAGACATCATCTGATTACCAACCAATGATGTAAGTTGTTAACAGATGTGAGAGGAATCGCCGATAATGATAATGACCTTCAAGGTACTGCAGTAAATTTTGTAAGGTGTGAATAAATGCTTTTATGTTAAACACCATACGAAGTATTTCGGTCGTAGGCCAATGATGTCAACCTATCTCCAGAAGCGAGAAACCTGTCATTGATGTATGCAAGCTTCAAGGTACTGAAGGGGTGTTTCTAAGTCAACTTCTTGGATGATGTGCTAATGTCGGCAAGAAGCGACTCATCGCAAGAGGGCCTTGATGTATCCCACATCAACGACACGAAATGAGGTATATTATTTTGGAGATGAAACATCAACTAACAACATAAGGTTCAGGAATGATGAGCATGAAAATGAAGGCTTACAGTATTGTAAAGGATGAAGTTTTGAACTGAATGACTTCTCTTGAAAATATCAGCGACGCTGAAGTGAATTGGTAGCATTGTCCCAAAACAAAGAAATGGATGGTATGATAGACCAACGGTGTGATAACCATCAAGCTGAATGACCAAACCCACATAGTCATGGTGATGAGGTGAAAGTATCATGTTCAAGAGCGACCTGCTACCATAAAGTTTTCTTGGCTTTCTCCATTTTCCCCAGTCATTTCTAACCAGTACCTCTTTTTTTAATCAAGCTTGAGGAGGATAACATATGCTTGTTGTATAATTCCACCCTTTAGTGTGAATCCATCGCTCTTTGATGTTTTAAAGAATCTAGCGAAGGTGAAACTCGGTCTTGTCTAGATGGACAAGTTTGTCACTATTTAATGTTTTTAACGAGTTTAACGACAAAGACAACTCAGTCCTTTTCATGTTTAGAGAGTTTGAAAAGTGACGAAAAGGAAAATCCACAAGTTCTTTTTTGTAAAATAATCTCTCAAGTCTGAAAATGTGTAAAATAATACAAGAGAGATAGCGTTTCCAATCCTTTAACCAACTGGAAAGGACAAGCGCTCAACAACCTTTTCATGTTTAAAGAGTCTTAAAAGAGATTAAAGAGGACTCCACTTTGAGGAACGAGTGGTGTCTAGGGTAGAAACTAGTTCTGGTGATGTTGGAACTTCTCAAAACATGTTGATTTATGTGAAGAGGTTGGCTAATAAGACCACTCATTGCAACCGTTCCTCAAAAAAGGTAAAACAACCAAGTGAAAGTGTATGATCGGCCAAAGGCATGGTGGCAATGGAATGAAAACAACCAAGGCTCATCTAACGAAAGAGGCTAATAGAATGGCAATCACGAGGGTTAAACTAGAAATGGGTTCATTTTTACACAAGCTTGAACCATAGGGAACTATGCTTGGGTTTAGTTTCATGTTTACACAAGCTCGAAATGAAAAAACTATGCTTGAATTCAGTTTCATTTTTGCACAAGCTCGAAATGAAAAATATGCTTGGATTTAGTTTCATTTTTAGACAAGCTTGAAACGAAAAACTATGCTTGGATTGGTTTACATGCCCCCAGCATTATGAAAGGGAGAGTCTCCTGTAACCAGATGGAAATCGCTGTGGTGAAGCAGGATGGTTATCCAACACCTTTTTGGCTTCGTCTAGATAGACAAAGGTGAATGGGGTGATTCCCTTCACATAACCTATAGGGAAACTTAACTTTTACCATTAGGTGCATGCCCCCGAAGCTTCATTACATTCACCTATGTAGACTACTCATGGCTATCAGGTGGATGGAATGAAGGTTTATTTACGAGATCAAGTGAAAGACTTGACTAGGATTTTACGAGATCTAATCAAAGACTCGATTCAAACTTTGTTGTAGGGGACCTTGTTTCAATTTTTTTTAATGAGCTTGACACAAGATAAGGAACTATGCTCATTGGCATATTTAATTTTTTAATGAGGTTGACACAGTAAAAGAATTTTCCTCATGGACCTGTTTCATTTTTTTAACGAGGTTGACATAGTAAAAGAACTATCATCATGCTCCTTTGTTTCATTTTTTAATGAGGTTGACATAAGACAACGAACTATCCTCGAGCCCCTTGTTTCATTTTTTAATGAGGTTGACACAAGACAATGAACTATCCTCAGACCCCTTGTTTCATTTTTAAATGAGGTTGACACAAGACAACGAACTATCCTTAGGCCCCTTGTTTCATTTTCTAATGAGGTTGACACAAGACAACGAACTATCCTCGGGCCCTTTGTTTCATTTTTTAACTAGGTTGACACAAGACAACGAACTATCCTCGGAGGAGCTATTTAATTTTCTAATGAGGCTGACAAAGTAAAAGAACTATCCTCATACTCCTCAATCACAACTCATAAGAGGTCATGAAGGAGAGATCTGGTTCCAATGCCCCCAGTACATGATGTACATCATCACTGAATTGATCGTCAGTTGATGTAGGTATGGAACATGTTGCCACATAATTAATCCATGGCAAGGATGATACCATTGGTACAAAAGGGCCATTTAGGGATGATGGTTGACTAGGATCTATATATGGACTAGGAAATGAAAGATGGTTAATGGTGACAATTCTGCCTTCATGCGGGAAACACCACTCGAAAGAGTGTGGAAAAAATAGCTCCCATGCCATAAACATAGTCGCGCCCAAGTATTAAGTTATAATCTAAAGGGCCTAGGACTACCATCATGTTCAGATAAATGATTTTTCCTCCCAAAGTAATAGGTAATTGAGGGAGGATCCCTAATGGTTGACTGGTTCCTCTGTTAAAACCCAACAGATTCTGTGTAACAGGCACAAGCGGCGGCGAACCGAGCGCTTGCCAAGAAGTTGAGGAAAGGATACTCATGGATGCTCCTTCATCTATAATAGTTCCAAATACAATCATATTACAAATTTGTACTATGATCTGGAAGGGCACATAACAAGGAAGACGAAATCCTGCTAGTCAATTCCAATCAAAGGAAGTGACTAGACTACTTGGAGGGGGTACCGTAGAAATGGGAGAATTAACCCCTTGAGTTACGAGAGCAGGTGGATTTTCCTCCTGTCTTGATGGAATAAGAGGATTGCCCCCAAGCTCATTATAATGTGAAGAAACAAAAAGAACTTGAGTGTTATCATATTCACTCTCTTTGGGAAAGGTACGATTGACTAAAGGTGAAATCGAGTCAACTGTTTCCTCGACCTGTTGATTTGGGTCGAGTATAGACTCATTGAATTCAATTTCATAGAGAGTGGGTTCGACTGGCGGTTGATTTTGTTTATTCGATTCATCAACTAGTGAAGGATTAAGGGACGGTTTCCTATAATTAGATGGAAGTCGTTGCGGTGAAGTAGGATAGTTATCCAACACTTTTTTGGCTTCATCCAGATAGGGACAAAGGTGAATGGGGTGATTCCCTTCACATAAACTACATGGAAACTTAACTTCACCCTTCTTTCCATGAACTTTACTTACACTAGTTGATGGTGTGTCACCAACATGATCTCCAAAAGTTGATGACACAGGATGATGTGAATAAGAAGACCATTATTCTAAGATCTGAGGAATATCAGGAAAATTTCAAAGAAGATTATCTCTCACACAAAGTTTGCATGGATATTAAACATTGTGAGACTTGACGGATAATTTCTCATTAGATGTTGCATTCAAAGCAATAGTTGCTTTATTTCCCCTCTGTTGAATTTGCTTCTTCTTCTTCTTCTTCCATTTCTTCTTCTTCTTATCCACCTGGTTACTAGTACCAATACTTTCACCAGGCGAAGAGGAAGAAGGGGAGGAAGAAACAATTGAGGAAGAGAGAAAAGGTTCAACTTTAGGATCAATTGGAGGTTGATTTTGTCCAGTTGGAGGTGTACTTGATTGTGGAGAAATCATGACATTTTGAGCCAATTAGGTTGAAAACAACCATTTTGGCAAGCCAATGGTAAATCCTGGAAGGGATAATGTAGCCATATATGGAGCACCAATATTTCTGAAAGGAGGAAAAGGACTAGGATTCCCATCAAAAGGAATTCCTTGATTGGTGGACTCTAGATTTGTCGCCATATGCTTCAAGCTAAGATCAACTAAGGAACAAGCGTGGAGGATGTTATCCGTGGTCAATTAATTTTTACGACATTGGAACACAACTTCGCTTTTTCATTTTTAAAGAGTTAAGAAAAAACAAAAGATGACTCTAGTCGCTTTCGATGTTTAATGAGCTTGAAAGGAAAAGTGCTTAGATGATCCTTTTACTTTTAAAGAGTAAAAAAGGAATGAAAGTGACTGCTCTGTAGACTCTAGACAAGAGGTTTTACTAGAAAAATCACAAAACTGCAATATACACCATGGTGATAAATGAAAGAGAAATGACCAAGGACTTCATGTACGACAGTCAATCTTCTTGAATGCTATGTTTGGTGCATTACGATCTGTAAGGCGGTAGGCTCGGCTTCCTAGGGATAAAGGATTTCAACCTAATAGGGTCTCCGACCATATACTCGACGGTACAGGGAGCACAAGTCTGTATTAGTACTTATCGAATCAGAGAGGAGGAATCACCCAACCTCAATGAAAATGACAACCACTAGGTTTAAAGACATCGAAACACATCTCTAGCCTAGACCTCTAGATGTTTATCGTTAAGTTCCAATGTGTTATTAGATTAATTGATGTAAATACTAGGTTGATCTTGCTTAAAATTTTCCTTTGAAGGTTCACCACGAGATGTTTTCCGAAATTCCTAAGAATGCAACTAGAATGAGAAGTACTCTTTCCATTTATTTTCAACAATGAAAATCCTATCTATGAGGGATAAAGCATACAAGTACTTTCTGTATCAAACAAAAAAGAGCACAAACTAATGCAATTCCCTAAACCATTCCTTTTAAACACACAAACTCAAACTCTAAAATGCAAATTGCATGTATTTCTTTTTCTTTTCAGTTTCTCTTAATGTGAATGATGCAATAAGAAAAACTAATGCACAAATGATTCAGAAACTCTTTTCACAAAAAATGTTGATTTATGATAATTTCTCTTAAAGGGAAAGGAAGACTAAACACACTTTAAACTTTAAAGAAACGAGGATTTTCGACACTTTAAACGAAAATATGAATCAAATGCACAAAATAGATCAATCGATTATTTATGAAGGAAGACTCTATGACACTTCGTTTTTGACAAAACAATCGATCGAAACTAATTTTTGACAATGGACTGCAAATGATAAAACAAATACATAAAAAAAACTCAACAATCTAGTCTAAATTGGGTCAAAATAAGGAGACAAAGAATATTTTTAGAGACAAGACCTCATCTATATCCAACAGGCAATTCAAACAATTGAAAATTGACTAAAGGCTTCAGCTCCTAGATGGGAGAGCTGATCCTAAAGGGATCAACGCAGGGTAGTTAGAGACAGTGCGCTGAATCACACTGTAAATATGTAGAAGATGCACTATAGCACACTTTGTCAATCACAAAACTGTGTTGATTATAGTAAGATAATTTTATACTCAAAACTGACTCAATTTTCAGTGAATTGGATTTGAATTTGATGAATAATAGAAGGTATAGTATGTCATAGTTTTTTAACAGATTGATAAGCTACTATAAGGGATAGGATCGGTTCCCCAATGAAGTTGCCAATTTGTTTTGGGAAAATTTAGTGTTTCTTCAAACACCTAACCCTTTAGGCCTAGTAGCTAGTCTAGAAACAACAGCCAAAGTAATTCATTGTTTATCCTATAATTAACAGATAAGAGAAGGAAGAAAAGGAACCAACCTGTAACTTTCGCTCGATCCCTCTCTCCTTTGACTGATTTCGCCACTCCTTTTTGTACTTAAATCGCTTGGAAAGTACTTGCACATAAGCCGAGACAAAAACCCATGAAAGCATACAATAATGATCTGTTAATTAAACATATCATAGAATCCAAAATACGATATACATCATATAAACACATGAATGTAAAAATATTAGAATTCTTTATTAATAGAAGGAAAGATTACAACCCATGAAGATTCATGCTCGATTTAGTGTCATTGTTCTAGCTTCAAACCCTTCTCTCCTCATGAAGCAACAATTTGACATCATCACAATACTCTTACTAATCTCATTCAAACAACATTTCCTTAGCTCAAGAAGTTCCAACCTAGACCAGCCTTTGAATGCTTGGTCCATTATAGCTGAATGGAGGAGGTTAAGCCATTAATGGACTTCATGAATGCTTTGCCAAAATTGGGAAGTGGTTCCATGGAGGAAGGGATAATGGATTAAGGTTCATTCATCCTCTTCCTCATCCAAAAGCGAGCTCCATCCATCTGGAAACTTACAGAAGCATCCATTGGATGAGGAATCCAACAGATTTATTTCAAAAATTTGATGAATCTCTCTCAGCAGAGGTGAAACAAAGGCTAGGTGCGATGCATAGCATCCAGACAGTGTAGTTCCTGCAATGCATTGCAACATGATAAAGGACTTCCTGCGCTGATCTCTCTAGGGGAATTTTTTGGATGAATGATGAAATGGAAACTCTTGGGAAGCAAGCATGATGTAGGTTGACCTCATTAGGGAATGAAAACAACTGAATTAGGGATTGATGGAACCTAATAATATGGATCTGGAAGCTGGGGTTGATGTGCCCAAATTGACCTGTAACACTCCGCAGTTCGCCATTCCTATGAAAGCCACCATACGTAGACTAGGCACGATGTACTCCATAGGCATTACAACTTCTATGCCATAGACCAACCTAAGAGGTGTCTAACCAGTAAGCTTTTTACAAGTAATTCGGTAAGGCCATAACATTGTTGGTATGCACACATCCCAATCATTCCGTTGCACGTTGAAAAACTTCATCAACGCATTCTTCAATATCTTATTAAAAGTCTCAACCATTCCATTGACCTGAGGATGATATGTTGTTCTCTTCTGATGGTAAACCTGGAACTCTTCTATCAGCGTGCTAATCGTTTCATTGAGAAAATGCGTACCAAAATCACTCATCAAAACCTTCGGGGAACCAAACTTGGTCAACACATATTCAAAAAATAATTTCGCTGATGTTGCCCCTGTACAGTCTTTCACGGGTTGTGCCTCCACATATCTAGTCAAATATTCAGTGGTAGTGATGATATACCGCACACCAATTTTCTTGCCTAGAGGTTGAATCGGTCCTACAAAATCAATTGCCCATTTCTCAAATGGCTGCAATGACACCTGTAGATTCAAAGGTAGCTCATCCCTCCACGATGGCCTGCCCATTCTCTGACATGCATTGCATGACTTACAATATTCTTTAGGGTCTTTATGTAGCATCAACCACCACAATATAGCGAGTAAAATATTTTGTGCTGTTGTTTTTCCTGCATAATGCCCTCCCCTAGCTCCTCCATGAGCTTTAGTGAGGATATTGTTCCATTCAAAATTAGGAACATAATGTCTAAGTATCTTGTCCGATCCCATTTTATACAAATTCCTTGATATTACAGAGAAATATGTCGCGCGCACCACCAATTCTTTCTTCTACTGACTAGTGTATCCTTCTGGAGCCATCCCTCCAGTTAGAAAGTGGATAATATCTGCAAAGTGATTATCTACTATGCGCACTGCGAAGAGTTGTGCGTCACACAACCCTTCCTCCAAATTGGTAGGTTTTTCTCCTATTTCAATGGGCAATAGATGGTCTGGTCCCACGTTCAACCTTCCTAGCTTCACAATCACCTCAAAATCATATTCTTGAAACAACAATGGCCATCTGCATATCCCCCCCTGCCAACACAGGCTTATTGACTAAATGCTTTAATGCAAAATAGTCTGTGTACATCTTGAAGTGTTTGCCATGCTTGAATTTTTGGAGCGCTTACACCATAGCCAACCCCTCACACTCTGTTGTTGAATAGTTATTTTCTGCTTTTGACAACTTCTTGCTGGCAAACGCTATAGGATGATCCATCTCTCCTTCACCATCCTATGTCAGCACTGCTCCTTGCGCAAATACATGAAGCATCAACATGCACATGAGATTCCTTCTTCTAATACAAGAAGACTAGGATCGGTGTGGTGACCATTTTCTCCTTCAATACATCCAGGCTACGCTAGCATTGTTCATCCCAACAAAATGTAGCGTCCTTCTTCAATAGCTTTTCCATAGGCACAGTAATCTGAGCATAACTTTTGATGAACTTCCGTTAGTACCCAGTATGGCCCAGTGTTGTGCGTAGTTGTTTAACACTTCTTGGTTCCTCCAAATTAATTATGACAACGATCTTAGCAGGGTCCACCATTAACCATTGTTTTGACACCACATGACCCAGCGAGATTCCGAAAGGGATGCAGAACAAGAATTTCTTCAGGTTTAGCGCAATATGATACCATTGGCACGTATCCAACATTAAGCGCAGACTATCTACATGGCACTTGACTAGCCCAAACACTGTCCAGTCATGAAAATAAAACTTCAATAATTTGTGAATAAACTACTTAAACGCCGCAATGACTACGCATGAGAATATCGTCGGTGTATTCTTAAGTCCAAAAGGCATCACTATAAATTGGAAACATCCCCATTTTGTCGTGAAGATGGTCTTACTCTTGTCTTCTAATCTGATGGTATCCAAAGAACTCATCAGTGAAGGAATATGCTTCTAGTCTTCCCACATTGTCTAGTACTTCATCAGTAAATGGTGTTGGGAAGGGATCATGGACACATGCATCATTAAGCTTTCTTAGATCTATGCAAATTCTTATCTCTCCTTTTTTATTCTCTTGGACTACCATTGGGTTCACCCAATCAGAATCCTCCATTGGTTCAATAATGCTTGCTTCTAGAATCTTATCCAACTCTAAGCGTACCTTTTCTTTATACTTAGGAATAAGGCGATATGGCCTTTGCTTGATAGGCTTCACGTCCAACTTCTAGGTAATTGTCATTATGCCCAAGTCTCTTATGATACCTTTTAGGTCTGAAAAATTGTTAGGGAACAAATCCTGATATTCACGGAGAAACTTAACGACCTTATCTACTGTGGCATCATCCCAGTAATCTCCAATCTTCGCAAATTTCAGCTCTACCTCTATGCCAATGTTCACTTCTCTAGTCTTCACTGATGCAGTGATGCCTGGATTCTCTATCTGCGGTCCCTCAACTTTACAGTAGCCTTCTACCTCTGGGATGTTAACATTCCTTGGATCCTCATCATCTTCTTCAGTGGTCACATTATAGCACTTGAGTGCATGGCACAACTAGGTGCTCCAATCTGGTTGAATGAATTCTAAAGGATCCTGCAGTATTCTGAAGATGGTTGCCTTAACCTATTGCAATGCTTCATCAATGCTTTCAAACCCATCGTCAAAGCTGAAGGTCATCAAAAATAATTCTATTAAGATGTCCCATTCTGTGGTGCCATGGCGAAGCTCTGTTTCCAAATACCAGTTCATAGGGATTATATCCAGAGTGTGACAGAATAAATGCACCCATGCTGGCTGCGGCTCCGTTCCATAAACCTTAGTCCATTTTTCTAAATGATCACGTGGATCATTTCTTCCATCATATTTTTCATTTATCCAAAATTTCAGGCGACCAAATCGTAATCTCATCATTCTTTTGTACTCGCGCCATTCATCAAAATTGTCTTTATGCGTACCCCACCACCATGCATGTGTAGTGTGCAGTGCCAAATGCACCGCTTGGAAGCGATGCTTCTCTGGTACTTCCCTTTCAAATGCATCCAAAAAATTTTCTCCATCATTCAAACCATCATAATAAGGTAAATTTCTTACCTCCGATGAAACACAGTGCAACAATTTAGTCATCATATTACAGCGCAACGTAGATACTTTGTGCAACCTATTTTGCCAGTGCTCCAATTCCTCGTCCAAATCTAAGGTAAAGGAGATTTCACGGTCCCATGTGATTCATCCATTGGCTACCGGATTAACCCAATCTTGGTCTCACACTGTTATTTTATAGATTTGGTCCAAGTCATCATTACTTTCCTCATAGTCGCGGACTGGTTCATTATAGCACGGTCCTTCTGTAGGGTCTAATGGTACTACTACGCAGAGTGATTTCCTTTCAAATGACATCATCCGCTTCAAATTAATTACCCATTCATGTATATAGCCCAATCAATTCCTAGGAGTGCAGGGTATGGACTATTGTCATCAACAATCTCTATCACTTCAAAATTGGCCAACGCGCTCGCACCTTCTATATCTACAGTCACTCCATGCAATCTCCCCATAGGGATAATATTTTGTTGATTTTCCATTCTTAATTGAATTGGAGACCACTGCAGCACAGGTCTTCCCATTCTTTCCCTTCTATTATTTAGGCAAAACATTTGCACGGTAGTCTCTTATTTGCACGGTAAGCCTCATTTTGTGCCCTGTTCTTCTCTTGTGTTTGTCTATCTTTCTAACTGTGTGATGTCCCTTAGGAGTACCTTCCTTACCAACACACTTATTTATTATTTCTTGTAGCCCTTTCACGGCCTTGCTGTCACGTAGTAGCTTCATACAAGTCTCCAAGAAATTGGTAAGCATGGAGGGGTCAACCTCTTCAGATAGCTTGTCTTGACTTACTAAGGTAGAGGCCTCAACAAATATTTTCTTTTCTTCCATGAACATTTCCTTTGTGCACTCCAAATCAAGCCCAACCTCCTTTTCTGGAGCCTTGTGAACCCACTCACTTTCTTCAGGTTGCTTTCGTTTATCATCACCAATCATCATCTCGCTTCGCAGCACTATATTCACATTGGGATACCCTTCACGAGACTCGGCTCTCATCATCTATAAATTCTGAGTAGGATGTTGAGGATGCACCTTCTTCTCCTGCATCTTAGCTATTAGTATATGGTATTCTTCTATCATGTGGTCAAATTGAGTGTAGAACTGACATGACAATCATGTTTGGCTGATACACTCCCACTCATAGTGTCTTGGTACTCCGAAATTATAGCAAATAACTTGTCCTCGATCTCTACCAGGTCCTCTTCCTCCTCAGCCTCATCCATGCCCCTAATATCCTTTGCGCACTCCCCCAACGCCTTGATCCAGAGGCTGAGTTTCTATCTGGATTCGATACGCAAGTGTTCTTTCCATCATCAACTCATAACTAGGACATTTATGCTTGTTGTGGCCCATCGATTTACAGAAGTTGCAAAATAACTGTTGCAGCATCTGTAAAAACTTTTGTAGCAAGTGACAATTGTCCATTACATGTTTTCCAGCCACCTGACAGATTAGCACCATAGTGTGGGCCCTGCATTTGGTCCTGCTAGAGCTTCTTGCCTCAGAGGCATTGGCCCTCCTCCCGTAATATAATTCGTGAAGACATGGCAGTGATCTTTATCACACCCTTGGCTTTTACATTTGAGAAACCAAACTTCTTCATGCACCTGCGGCTGAGTCATTTTTTCCTTTTTCAAGCTCTATAATTCCAAGCAGAGATTCTGCAATTCCACATGAATCTGTTGAACTCCCAAAGAAGTTTCCTGAATAGGTGTTTCATGCAATCTCATCGCAATTTCCAAGGCTTCCGCCTAGGTCCCTATATTTTTCTGCGATAAAGCTGTTAGTGTCAGCCTTTGAAGCCTTCCATCAGTGATCAAATATGCTCTTACAAAGTGGTCTCAGGGTGTCAAAGTCAAATTTTGCCATTTCAGTGAGTCTTCAAGTAAAATTTGGCAACTAGGTATTAGGTCTAGGGTTGTTTTCACTCATTCCAAAGTCTTCCAGGTATTGGTCCATGTCACCATTCAGCTTAGTGTACCATCATTCAAATAGTTTTCATCATCATTTCAAGTTCCAATGGGTCATTTTACACCTTGTTCATGCTTTAGTTGTACTTGGGGAAGGCCCATTTCCCTCTCCTAGGGTTTTGAAGGTAATTTTTCTTGGATGGCCAAATGATCAATTTTTTTTTTTCCTGATGTTCATACACCTTCCCCTATCCATAATATACCTTCTTAAACAATTCCCATCACTGATATCCCTCAAATTCGTCATTTCCCACAAACCCTATCTTATTGCTACAATTTAACAATTTTCTAGGTTAGGCCTGTGTTTTTCCCTTTTGGACCCCTTCCCCTCACTCAATATTTGAAATTCCACTTTCCTATACTTCCTAACATCCCTCGCTACTTCCAAAAATTTTCTCAATAATTTAGAAGCCCATCATCCCCTTCATTTCCCTTCATTTCTACAAATCCCCTATTCCACATATCGGGATAGGTTTCCTTCAAACTATGTTTCTGAGAAAGAAAAGATGAATTTGACAATTGTGAGAGAGGTTTTTTCCACCATTAAACCATGAAGAAAAACCTCTTTTATTTTTTACACAGGTTTCATGGTTTGGGAGAAATGTCGAAAACATTATTGGCCTCAGCAGGATTGATGCACTTCTAGAGTGACCTTGGGAAAATCAATATTTCACCTAGCTAGGATGTTCAAATGACTTTCTTGATGATTTAAATGATATCCATATAGAGAGATATTTCCAATGAGCTATCATGAGCTCAATTTTGAGTTGAGGAAGACCTTAAAAAGTTGATTGCAATAGCACTCAACATTTTAGCAACCTCATTATGCACATTTTGACCAGTCTTGGGAGATTTGAATTTTTATAGAGAAAATAAAATCTAAATTGAAACATTCATGATGTTCTAGAAAGTAGACTCGACAGGCTTTCCAACAAGCTATCACCTGCCCAATTTCGACATTGAGAAGGTAGTCAAAACTCGCCTTGAAGTTGGCGCTGTGCATAGGAACAATGGTGCTGCGCATTGGGAGGCTGGCGCTGCACATCATAGCCAAACTTCCTTCAGAAAAATACACTAGTGCTGCACATCAAGGAGGCACTGTGAATTGGGCTGGTGGCACTTCAAATTGGGTTGTGAAGCTTCCAAACCTCTAAAAAGCATCTTCAATCACTGCAATTGCCTCATGTCACCTCCTATCAAGTAAGTAGAGCCTCTTTTTAGTTGAAACTAGGGTTTACATGAATTTTTGGTGGTTTATACCTCTCTAAAAACTAAACCCTAATTTGTCTCTAAAACTACCTCATACATTTCATACCACAACTATTTATCATTCTCCTTCTAAAATCCTATGCCCTAAATCCATTTTCCCAAAACCTATCTCCTAATCCCTTCCCTAACTCCCTAGACATTATTCCCTTCATCTATTTTTTCCAATCCCCAAACCCTAATCCCTACATCCCACTATTCCCAAACCCTATTCTACATAAAACCCTAACCCTCCACATACAAAACCTATTCTACCTACTCCCCTAAAAACCCTACCCTCTCTCCTAAATCCCATTCACATTCCCTAAACTTTATTTACATCTCATACATTCACATACCCCTCCATATACTTTGTCCACTTCATTCCTCCACTCTATTTTCACTTCACCATTGTCCATACAACCACAAGTGTTCACAGCCATAAAAATGGAGAGATATTTTGACCTTGTTGACCATGAGGAGACACAAAGAGTTAATGTCATTGACTTGGATGCTCAAGATCCAAGGATTGTCAAAGACATGATCATCAAGAAGCAAGAGGACAAGATACAAGATTTGACAGTTAATTTAGAGAAGGCTAAGTGGATCATGAGAGAGAGATATGGCCTGAAAGGGTAAATATCCACCTTGAGGGCCTTCTGAAGAAAGAAAATATAGACAACAAGATGATAAGGCATATAGCCCACCATTATTTGACCCGAATAGAATATGCAACAAGAGGATCAAGCACCTTAAGGCAAGATTAAGGAGGGCCTTAAAAGGAAAAAAGAAGGATGAAAAGCTCAACATTTTGGCTGATGTGACTTTAGCCCAACAAAGTAACCCATGATGCAAATTTGAGCCAAAATTGGGAAAATTTTGAAACAATTTTGTCATTTTCCAATTTTTGAATTAGGCAACACAGGAAATTCCAGTCGGTGGCGCTGCGCATTGAATTGGTGCATCCTCTTGAAAAATGGCTTATAGATTTGGATTCAGCATAAAAAAAATAAGAAACCTGAGAAAGTTTCATCAATTTTGGAGAAGATCTGGGCCACCAAAAGGGCAAAAAACACCCAAAAAATGCCCTCTCTGCCACCTTTTGGACCCACAGGAAGTAGTCTCGAGAGAATGAACTTGTGGAGGGTTAAATCAACTCCAAATCAGAAAATTGAAAGTGTTCCAGAAACTAGATAGGCAGTGCTTTCCAACAAGCTATCTTGGACCTGATTTGGATGAGTGGAAGGCCTCCAAAAGCTTCCCTAAATGGCTATGTGCATTAGGTTCAGGGCGCTGCACATTAGGCAAATTTTGTCAATTTTGACTAAAACTCAAAATTTCGCCCAGTTTCTTCAGTGGTTGACTTTTCCTCTTGTTTAGGTGAATGTATGCATGGTAAATGATGTATTTGATGTAAGTATAGATGAAAATCACCTCATAAGGTAGATACATCAGGTTCCAAGTGGTTTTGAGCTATAATGAATTGGTTCCCTAAGTTTTAGAGGCAAGTTGTTCCACTGCCTACTTTTGTGATCCTGGTTTAGATATGGTTGAAACCACCTCTTTTCTCATGGATTCGACCTTGATAGCTAGTATGAGTGGTTTCGTTTCCTATATTTTGTAATTTCTTAGTCATTTGTAAAGGTTGGACTTTGGTGGAAGTGGTGACACTCATTGAACATTTGTATCAGTGGTTTGGCAAGGAATAAAACTAAGTTTCACAACTATTTTTGTGGGATTCTTGTGACAGTGAGTTTATGTATTGTTTCTTCTTTGTAATGAGTTTTTCTTATGTTTCATATGTATCCAAATCCATCTTTCTCTTCTAAAACTAAATGAATCAAGGCGAATGGACAAAATACACTGTTGTGCTTTGTCTTGGGAATGCATTTGGTTTTCAATGTTTTCAACTGTTTGAAGAGGATTCATAGTTTCTTTATGCCCTCCTCAACTCCTTAGATGTCTTAATCTACCATATTAATCCATTTCTAGTACATAAACCCTTGTCTACCTTGCCCCACAAAACATGACTGTATCCCTGAGTTGATTTCCCAGACCCAATATGCCTTCTCCAATTGATCCACCAACCAAAACCTAAAAATAAAACTAGAAACCCTGAGCTACTATACCTAGCCTAAAATCTACATTAAATTTAGTCATATCAAGCCCTAATTTCCAATATCCTAATTGAGATTGATTAGGAGAGAGCCCTCTCCTGACCTGGTAGGGCTAGCTACCAGGTTAAGCATGGTTTGATGTTACCCTAGACCTACCTTCCTTCAACCTGAGATAGATCTAGGACCTAACATAGTGGCGAACATACTGGGGAACGTAGTTTTATGTTCCTCAACAAAATGTATCCAGCTCAGATCTGACTGTTGATGGTGGACAATGATCAGACATAAGAAGGCTGAAATCATTCACATGGTGACTCCAAATCAGTTTCGAGATCAGATCCAAGGACTCCACTGGAGGATTAACCTGACAAACAGAAACATGAAAGGACAATATGGAAATATCAAGTATTCAAGTTGGAATTTCATCCAAGAAATTATGTTCTTCGTTATAAATTATTTCTTCTCTTTTCTTGAGAATTTCAAGAAGGCTTTACAAAGTATATTGTATTCGAGGAAAGATCCTAGATCTGCATTTGATTCTTTCCCTTTGAAAATTGTGGATACAAAATATGTGCATGCCTTTGATCTTGATCAAGACCCTTCTTCTGAATTTTATGATGATCGTCTTCAAATTGACGAGCCTCAAGAGACAATGACTAATTCTACACCTTCTGTACATATTCCTATGCCTTATAAAATTCCAGATAGATACAAGCCTCTGATTTTACCTCCTATATCTCATGCTTTCCCTAAAAATCATTACCTATATCTACCAAGATTTGATGGTGAATGTGACAACATCACTGCTGAGAGACATGTATTGAATTTTGAGTCTTTTCTTAACCTTTTTGAAGTTGATGAAGAGGATGTCAGTATTATGCTTTTTTCTCTTTCTTTGCAAGGCAAAGTCAAGAGTTGGTTCAAAAACCTACCTGATGCGAGCATCTGATATTTCCAGCAGTTCATCAAAGTTTTCCTTGACAAGTGGGTGGTCAGACAAAACCCTTTCTTGATTATAGAAGAGTATAACCAACTGAAAATATTTCCAGGGGAGACAGTACAATAGTTTTCTGCCAGGTTTAACCAAGTCTTTTTTTCGATGCCAGTTAATATAAAACCTCCTCCTGGATCCGCTCTCTTGCACTACCCGAATGCCTTTGATCCGGAAATGGAGTTTTAGCTAAGAGAAAGGAATTTTACAACACTTCAAGAGATGCAGAACAACGCAGTAGATGTAGAGGCTAATTTGCTGATTAGAAGGGCAAAGTTGAATGAAGAAGAGATGAATAACATAGATCCAGAGGAATCGACATATTTAGAGGTAAAGCTCGACATTTTGGTAAGTGAAATGGAAGAGATGATGCAAAGGATCACCACAAGGAATGAGTATAATGTTCAAGACCATGGCTCGCTGATTGAAGAGGAACAAGTTGCGATCCAAAACATTTTCTTTATTATCCTAGTTGTCATAGATTTGATAATGATTGTTTTATAGATCATCTTGGTGAAGATGGATCTGTTGATATGACATGTATGCTTGATGATGTGTTTTTTACTGATGATTTTCCTTAGTTTGATCAGCATGATGATGATTGTTTCCACTAAACAGAAGCTAGTTTTGCAAATAAATAAGCAGCTGGTTTGTGGAAGGAGGAAGTCCACTTTAATCAACTCGAATATAGTGATCAACCGATGCATATCAGCTATGGAAGTGAGGAGGAAAGTGCAACAAATTTTGAAGTAAGTGAAGGATATTTGCCTTTTTTTTTTGCTTCGTTTTAGATCATTAGAGACAACTTTCATTCAATCAGAAATCAACCATCAATAAGTTTTGATTTGGACCATCTAGAGGGCAATGAGATCCTTGTTCAATACTTCTCATATATAGATTTGCAGCCACCGAATGCCATTGATTGTCAAGTTGCAGATGAAGACTTGGAAGCTGGAACATATGATCAAATGATGCAAGATGATTCCGTACCATTCCGTTTCGAATAATTTTAGTTTTTGAAGGGAAAATTGCATAGTATATCTTCAATAAAGGATGAGTAGCCTATAGAAAATCATACCATCTCATTGGAACCAATTGAAAATGGGTTGCAATAGTCTTTTCAAGCTTTTCACGATCTAATAGCTAATGTGTTGGATGATGTTTGCAGTCAAAGTCCTTCTCCACTAGCTAATTGTGAGATTGAAACAAGTATTGATACAAACTTGATCTGGCAACCGACTTCTTTATCATTTTCAGCAAGAGTCTTGTCATAAAGCTTAGACAAAAGTTTGCATTCATGGTATGAGGAGGAGAAAAGTAATCCATCAGATGAGCTAAGTCCCAGTGCACATGAATTTCAAGATCCTTATGCAGTATTTTTGGAGTCGGATAGAGAATCCATATTATTTAATGGATCTGTTTACAAGTTTTCATGGAAGTTGCCTTTTAGTAGTTCTCTGTTGTTGTTCATAAGAAAGCGTTTGTGGAGAATTCAAACAACAGCTAGAGTGCTTACTTGGTTGCATTGGTTGTTTTATTTCACATGATCAGGTGATGAATGGAATAGTTAGAGTAGATTTTATTGAATAAGATCCATTTTGAGCATCTTTTCTAGTTTTTCAGTTGTGTTTTAGTATTGAGTCAGTTTCAAGTCAGTTTGTGTCTTTGCGTCGTCAACTTTTAGTCATCCATTTCAGTTTGTGTTTTTGACTCCATGCCCAAATGGATAAGGCTACTTGATCTACAGTGTTCTTAGCACCTCCAAGGAGCTACCATCCCCAATGGAGCCAATGTTAGTGTCAGCCTTTGAAGCCTTCCATCAGTGATCAAATATGCTCTTACAAAGTGGTCTCAGGGTGTCAAAGTCAAATTTTTTCATTTCAGTGAGTCTTCAAGTAAAATTTGGTCACTAGGTATTAGGTCTACGATTGTTTTCACTCATTCCAAAGTCTTCCAAGTATTGGTCCATGTCACCATTCAGCTTAGTGTACCATCATTCAAAGAGTTTTCATTATCATTTCAAGTTCCAATGGGTCATTTTACACCTTGTTCGCGCTTCAGTTGTACTTGGGTAAGGCCCATTTCCCTCTCCTAGGGTTTTAAAGGTTTTTTTCTTGGATGGCCAAATGGTCAACAAAACTTGTGTCCTGATGTTCATACACCTTCCCCTATCCATAATATATCTTCTTAAACAATTCCCATCACTGATATCCCTCAAATTCGTCATTTTCCCACAAACCCTAGCTTATTGCTACAATTTGAAAATTTTCTAGGTTAGGCCTGTGTTTTGCCCTTTTGGACCCCTTCCCCTCACTAAATCTTTTAAATTCCACTTTCCCCTGCTTCCTAACATCCCTCCCTACTTCCAAAAATTTTCTCAATAATTTAGAAGCCTCTCATCCCCTTCATTTCCCTTCATTTCTACAAATCCCCTCTTCCACATATCGAGATAGGTTTTCTTCAAACTATGTTTCTGAGCAAGAAAAGATGAATTTTAAAATTGTGAGAGGCATTTTTTTCCATCATTGACCCAAGAAGAAAAACCTCTTTCATTTTTTACACAGGTTTCATGGTTTTGGAGAAATGTCGAAAACATCATTGGCCTTAGGAGGATTGATGCACTTCTGGAGTGACCTTGGGAAAATCAAGATTTCACCTAGCTAGGATGTTCAAATGACTTGCTTGATGATTTAAATGATATCTAGATAGAGATATATTTCCAATGAGCTATCATGAGCTCAATTTGGAGTTGAGGAAGACCTTCAAAAGTTGATTGCAACAACACTTTTCATTTAGGCAACCTCATTCTGCACATTTTTACTAGTCTTGGGAGATTTGACTTTTTATATGGCAAATGAACTCCAAATTGAAAAATTCAAGATATTCTAGAAAGTAGACTCAACAATATTTCCAACGCACTATCACATGCCCAATTTTAACATTGGTAAGGTAGTCAAAACTCACCTTGAAGTTGGCACTATGCATAGGAACAGTGGCATTATGCATTGGGAGGCTGGCGCTATGCATCAGAGCCAAACTTCCTTTAGAAAAATACACTGGCACTATGCATCAGGAAGGCACTGTACATTGGGCTGGTAGTGCTACACATTGGGATATGAAGCTTCCATACCTCTAAAAATCATCTTCAATCATTACAATTGCCTCATGTCACCTCCTATCAAGTAAGTAGAGCCTCTTTTCAGTTGAAACTAGGGTTTACATGAATTTTTGGTGGTTTATACCTCTCTAAAAACTAAACCCTAATTTGTCTCTAAAACTACCTCATACATTTCATATCATAGCTTTTTATCATTCTCCTTCTAAAACCCTATGCCCTAAATCCATTTGCCCAAAACCTATCTCCTAATACCTTCCCTAACTCCCTAGACATTATTCCCTTCATCTATTTTTTCCAATCCCCAAACCCTAATCCCTACATCCCACTATTCCCAAACCCTATTCTACATAAAACCCTAACCCTCCACATACAAAACCTATTCTACCTACTCCCCTACAAACCTTACCTATTCCCCTAAAAACCCTACCCTCTCTCCTAAATCCCGTTCACATTCCCTAAACTCTATTTACATCTCATACATTCACATACCCCTCCATACATTCTGTCCACTTCATTCCTCCACTCTGTTTTCACTTCACCATTTTCCATACAACCATAAGTGCTCACAGCCATAAAAATGGAGAGAGATTTTGACCTTGTTGACCATGAAGATACACAAAGAGTTATTGTCATTGACTTGGATGCTCAGGATCCAAGTATTGTCAAAGACATGATCATCAAGAAGCAAGAGGACAAGATACAAGCTTTGTCAGTTATAAAGAGGGCTAAGTGGATCATGAGAGAGAGATATGGCTTGAAATGGTAAATGTCCACCTTTAGGGCCTTCTGAAGAAAGAAAATAGAGACAACAAGATGCTAAGGCATATATCACACCATTATTTGACCCGGAGTAGAATATGCAACAAGAGGATCAAGCACCTTAAGGCAAGATTAAGGAGGGCCTTAAAAGGAAAAAATAAGGATGAAAAGCTAAAATTTTTGGCTGATGTGACTTTAGCCCAAAAAAGTAACCCATGATGCAGCTTTGAGCCAAAATTGGGCAATTTTTGAAACAATTTTGTCATTTTCCAATTTTTGAATTAGGCAATACAGAAAATTCCGGCTGATGTGCAACGCCACTGGTGCTGCGCATTGAATTGGTGCATTCTCTTTACAAATGGATTATATATTTGGATTCAGCATCAAAAAATAATCAAACCTAGAAAGTTTCATCAATTTTGGAGAAGATCTGGGCCACCAAAAGGGCAAAAAACACCCAAAAAATGCCCTGTCTACCACTTTTTGGACCCACAGGAAGGAGTCTTGGGAGAATGAACTTGTGGAGGGCCAAATCAACTCCAAATTAGAAAATTCAAAGTGTTCCAGAAACTGGACATGCCAAGCTTTCCAAAAAGCTATCTTGGACCTGATTTGGATGAGTGGAATGCCTCCAAAAGCTTCCCTAAATCAGCACTGCGCATCAGGCTCAGGGCACTGCGCATCAAGCAGATTTTGTCAATTTTGCCTAAAACTCAAAATTTCACCCAGTTTCTTTAGTGGTTGACTTTTCCTCTTGTTTAGGTAAATGTATGCATGGTAAATGATGTATTTGATGTAAGTATAGATGAAAATCACCTCATAGGGTAGATACATCAAGTTCCAAGTGGTTTTGAGCTGTAATGAATTGGTTCCCTAACTTTTAGAGGCAAGCCGTTCCACTACCTACTTTTGTGTTCCTAGTTTAGATATGGTTGAAACCACCCCTTTTCTCATGGATTTGATTCTGATAGCTAGAATTAGTGGTTTCCTTGCCTATATTATGTAATTTATTAGTCATTTGTAAAGGTTGTACTTTGGTGGAAGTGGTGGCACTCATTGAACATTTGTATCAGCAGTTTGGCAAGGAATAAAACTAGGTTTCACAACTATTTTTGTGAGATTCTTGTGACAGTGAGTTTATGTATTGTTTCTTCTTTGTAATGAGTTTTTCTTATGTTTTATATGTATCCAAATCCATCTTTCTCTTCTAAAACTAAATGAATCAAGGTGAATGGACAAAATACACTGCTGTGCTTTGTCTTGGGAATGCATTTGGTTTTCAATGTATTAAACTATTTGAAGAGGATTCATAGTTTCTTTATGCCCTCCTCAACTCCTCAGCTATCCTAATCTACCATGTTAATCCATTTCTAGTACATAAACCCTTGTCTACCTCGCCCCACAGAACATGACTGTATCCCTGAGTTGATTTCCCGGACCCAATTTGGCTTCTCCAATTGATCCAGCAACCAAAACCTAAAAATAAAACCAAAAATCTTGAGCTACTATACCTAGCCTAAAATCTACATTAAATTCAGTCATCTCAAGCCCTAATTGCCAATATCCTAATTGAGATTTCCAAGGAGAGAGCCCTCTCCCGACCTGGTAGGGGTAGCTACCAGGTTAAGTGTGGTTTGATGTTACCCTAGACTTGCCTTCCTTCAGCCTGAGGTAGATACAGGCCCTAACAAAAGAAACCCTTAGGTGGAGCAGGAGTGAAGCTACAAACCATTCGCGGTGCTGAATATCTGTGAGATTCATGTTAGCTTCGCGAATCTAGTACTTCAGTCTCTAAACCAAATCCCAGGGTGTTTTTCCAAGCCTTATCATGATTTCTTTGAATCCAATGACAGATTGTGATCCAGACATGGGCCTACCAAATTCCTTATTCAGAGTAGTCTAAGTGTCTACTAACAATGCCAATGGGTTATTGGTGTAGCACTTAATGTACCATGTCAATGCGCGATCTTGTAGAGCAATAACCAACTGTGCCTTCTTTATATGATCATCTATAATATTATGTGTCATCCATATAGCCTTCACAACGAACCAGAACTAATCTGGGTCCTCACTTCCCAAGCCCTCGAAAACATGCAACTTCATGGTATTCGACATATTGAACGTTCGTGGAGGTGGTGGTGGTGTGGGTGAAGGTGTATGTTGTGGAGGTGAAGTTGGAGGTGGTGTGGATGGATGAGGTATTTGCAGAAAACCTTTCTTTATCAACTATATAGTGCTTTGTGGTGAGGCATGTACCACTCCCTCGTTGTCACTCAAAGGAGGTTCTATCAATGGGCTATATTCAGGACCTGCTCTCTCCTAATTTCTAAAGAATCATCGACTTCAAGTAGATCCAAACATCAAGGCAGTGGCATAACCCACTTTCCACACAAGAGCATTTTAATCCAAGTATTCAAAGATTTAAAATACTTACCTCTGTCCCTTGAAAAGGTGTCACTTTGCTTCACTTTAGATAACCAAGGTATTGACCACAAATGTTGTCACAAATCCTCCTATGACTTGATCTAGCCAGTGGTCAACAACACGTGTGATCTTATCTTCAGAAGCTTCCAATTTCTATACTAGCTCTGGGGTCCACACTATTGGACCGTCACGTCTCCACCTTCCTTGGCCGTCTGCCAATTTAGCGATCCACTCATATAGTTTGATCAGGAAGGTGCAGAAGAAAATTTCGTGTATCTTTGTGTACAAATATATGTCCAACCACTGTTCTTTTCTCAGGCGTGGATTTTTATTTTGATGCGCTACAAGTTTGTGGATCTTTCTATCCAACCACTTCTCAATTTCTTTCTTCGTTAGATTCCAGTGATGCGACATCGCACATCTCTTTATGCAGATCCCAATCCCAACAACAAAACCATTTGTTGGTTTAGTGGGTCCTGACCCAGGTTCGGAGTTAGTTGAGCCAAACAAATCCCTACACTACTGTCCCTTTCGGCATCAATCCATGGAGCATAGACTGAAGTCTCACCTGAAGCAGTATCGGGGGATGCTGGAACCAAGTTTCTGCACCCAGAGATCAATGTGATGTCGTTCTATTCCCTTAAGGCTTATCGAAATAACTTCTTAGATTTGGCCTCTAGACCTCCGTGAAGGTCTACGATTGGTTTTCGCACCTTGAACTGGCTAATCAACCACTTATGAACATCTAAGACTACTCTTAACCCAAAAATTATTCAGACCTTCTTAAGTGTTGGATAAGTTTAACATGCCATAGTATAATCTTCACGTAAACGCTTAATGACAATTGTGTTCATATAACAATATAAACCATGTAAAGTCACACATCGATACATCATTATTTCATACAAGAATTATTTATCACATCATAAAGTGCATTCATACATAACAGAAGTAAATGGGTAAACACAAGAATTTCTGTAATAATCTTATTTATTGATAATCAGTTCAGATTATAGACTCAAGATTTCCCTGTGTACTCGGCTGCAGGGATCCATGCACTTAGCTGCGGACTTTACTCTAGGCCTCTGCACATACAGCTGTAGAGCTTGTTCTTCCCTAAGACTTCTACGATCTTGCTTTCTATTGACCCATTACATTCATCTTCATCATCTTCTATCTCTTTAGACATCCCTAAGACACACTCATTTATACAATCCCATGGTCTATGGACCATGGGCAGATCTACAAAAATCCAACTTAACTTACATAAAAGAGGGTAAAAACCATTTTTGACTCTTTAATTATCTACGTGCTCCGAGACCACAATTTGCTGAGACTTTACATTTTGTACATCAAAACTTGGGCTTTTGTCCCAAAACTTGGGCTTTTGACCCAAAACTTGACCCAGGGGACCCCATCCCAATAGAATGAAATAGGGGACATGGGCGATGCTGCTTCAACATCAGTTGACAATTCTTGAGAAGGACTGCCACCACCACTACTTGAAAAAATGAATTTTAGGTCTGAAGAAGAAAGTGCAGGTGGTGCTACTACGCAAGAACCAACACCACCCATCCAAGAAAAATTGGGGTCTGAAGTGGAAACTATAAGTGGTGTTGTCACACAAGAACAAACACTACTGATAGGAGAAACCCTAAAATTGGCGAAAGAAAAATAACCTACAACTAACATATTTCTTCAGGAACCACAGGGGGACTCAACTCAAACAACAAATGTAGGAGTTAAGGGGCATGATTTAGGAAGCACAGTCTAGATGGAAATCAGAGAAGATGTTCTTTATTCTTCCCTTCCTGCAACTCCACCAAGGGGGGCGAGGAAATCCTGGACTCCTCGACACTCGAAGGAGGAAAAAGTCATTCCCCCAATTTTAAAATTTGTTGGGATAAGATTTGATGCACTGGTTGAGGCAGCCACTCAAGTGTCGGAACTCATTATTTCATTGACAGAACAATTTGAAAACATGGGCATCAGCGCTGATACACAAGAACCCGTGCTGATCGGAGAATGGATTAAATAAGTGGTGATGGATGCTAGTCCCATGGAACCACCAGAGGAAGACATTCATGTTGACACCACCCCACAAGGGTTTGAGTCAACTTTCGTATAGAGAGTGGATGACTAGGTGGAAGAGCAAGCACAGGAGAAAATTGTTTAGGATGGCATTTTGCAGGTTGCTGAGACAACTCAAGAATTACCGAAAGACACAATACCTGCTTAAACTGACCCATCAAAGCCAGAGGCAGTTATGGAACATATAGAAGAACAGGTGGGGGAAAATGAAGTTGAGGATGTTGAACTCCCAACCACGGTAATTTCAGAAGGAAATGAAGGGGACACCACTCAAGTTGATAAGAAAACAGAAGAAGTGAGAGTGAAGGTGGGCCAGTCGATACCTATGCTCATGATCCACTAGGCCCCACAACATCTACAAGGCCAGTAGAGGAGATCACTATTAAGCAAGAACTCATTGAACAATGCACACGAAGGAGACCTCCCCTTAAGGAAAGGTATCAGTCTCATTTTAATGAACTTATGCAATTAAAAATAGATAATCTGAGATTGATCAAAAGGGTGTTGCGCTTGTAAAAGGGTGCAAGAAGGTATAGGAGAAACATTTCAATACTTAAGACTGGGGCTTCTCCCTCAGTAGCTCAGACTAAAAACAATCCCATTGTTTCTACTGCGGTGAAAACAAAACCTATAGGCCATTTATGGGAGTCTCGGGAATTCATTTTGACTGCCGAGATTTAGAAGTAGCAGGCTATGGTTGTTCATCTTCAACGGGGAATAATTGTTGTGAATTATCATCAGGAAGAAGTAAATAGAGTTCACAACCAAGTTGCATAAATCATCACTGGTTATGTAGACCAATCTAGTAAGGAGAGGCAGAAACATGAAAAATAGCAGAAGAAGATTGAGCAGCTGGAAGAGCATGTGCAAATTCTTAAAGTTGATAAGGAGGAAATGTTTACCTTAACATAACGAGTAATGGCTTATCGCCCCTTGCTCACATTTATGCATTGTTTCTTCATGAACAATACCTTCTCTTTTGCCTGGAAAGTATTCGTCTCGAGATCAACCATGAAATCGAAGACCCTATACAGTTTTTGTATTATAAGACTTCATGGTGTCTTGAACCAACATTTAATGTTTGAACTGTATATGCATGATTATTTCTTGGAAAATTACCAAGAATTTAACCCAGTCCCCTATGTAGGGGATATTCAATTGAGAAATTTTACGACCTACACCATCAATCAAGTCAAGTGGAAGAAGGTCGCTGATACATTTGAAGCAAATCAATCTGCTAGGCCTCTTCTTATTTGAAGAGAGAATTGCCAGTCCAATGCTATTTATAATCAGCATGCTACCTTCTTAAGGATTGAGGGGCATCCATAATAGATATTGGTGACTTATAGGTGGTGCACCAAGTGATGCATGAAACAAGTGGTTGCTTGTTAGGATGAGGTTCTAGACAACTATCAGAGGAGATGGATATCATCATCATCGACTGTCAGAGTGTGGGAATCTTTCAAGGCCCCTAACTATGCCCAAGCACTGGAAATATTGCCATGTTATATTTACTGCATCCATACTCGAGGGGTCCATTGGATGGGTTTGAGATTCTAGTTTCCCATCCTTTGGTTTCCAGTAGATAAATACACTCATTCCTGCAATGTAAACGGTGATTGGTGGACATATATCATACTAACAGATGGATACAAACCCCCAGGGACAGATATGGCCGAGAGATATGATCTTTCTCTCTTGCATGTTGGTCACAGTCGATTTAACCTAGACCTGCAAAGGCGACGAGCTGCATGAGGACATGCATAAAGACCAGTTGGGGGGAGATGTTGGGAGATAAACTTGCATGTTTTTACTTGCCTTTTTATCCTATTTTCATTCACATTTTCACTCCCAACTAGGTTATTTCATATCCTAAATTGCGCAGGTATACCTCTAATCATGTCTTTATGAATTGATTAATCATTGAAGCATTGTCTAGGGGATTATGACCAAAAACGCTTGCTAAACTTTATCTTATGTGCAGATTTCCAAGTAAAATTGCTAAGTTTAATCATTGAGCTGGCATAACTTTTATTGAACTACAGTTGTAATGGAAAAACTGATCTAGACTTATTATTTCTATATTTTATTTTCAATTTTGGCTTATTACAGCCATTATGTATTCGCAGGCAACAATTACCTTAATCTCAAGAATTTTTTTGGTATAAGAGAGGATAAAGAGTTTGAAACAGGGGGGTTAGCATATGAGAGACATGAGCTTTGTAACAATGACTTTTATCCTAATGAAATTTACAACTGCTTGATCTTTCTTTGAGTTCGTGAGTTTATCACAGCCTTGATCAGATATTTGGGCCACTCTCCTGATCACGTGCTGTTGAGATAGTGTGTTCTTTAGTTTTCTTTTTATGTATGTATTCTTCTTCTCGCAGTGATATTTTGATGTAAATGATGTGAATCGAATTGTTGTTGTCATTTCTAATTGTTGTTACAATTCATTATTGTTGTCATTTCCATTTTATGTTATAGTTGATTATTGTTTGTCAATGAATCCTTGAACAATTCTGGGTTGTACAATTGTTCCTACATATACATTGCACGTTAGCCTTGCAATAGCCAATAGATTCAGGATTGATAATTAATGTGGGAAAGGGTTGAATAGTATCATTCACACTTGCACACCAACAATGGCTTCTTTATTTTCTTCTTCAGGCATGCCAAGTTTGGCTTATAATATTGCTTCCATTATTACTTCTTTGTTTGCTACTTGAATTGCTTTTGTTTTTCCTTCTCAGGTAATGCCAAGTTTTGCTTCCATAATCATTTTTTTCCTTTGCTTCTCAAGTAACACCAAGATTGGCTGCTAGTATTGCCTCCATTATTACTTCTTAGTTTGCTACCTAAATTGATTTTTTTCTTCTTCTTAGGCATTAACGCTGAGCTTTTCTTCCAATATTTCTTCTGGTGTGCTTCTATTTTGGCGTCCATTGTTGCTTGCTATTTTGCTTCCAAAATTGCTTCCCTATTATCCTCATGGTTTGCTTCCTTTTAGTTGGAAGGTTTTCTTCTTGTTTAGTGCTTGGGTTTTCTTCTTTTTTAAGTCCAGGTTTTGCTTCCTTTAAGTGTTGAGATTTGCTTCCAAATTATCTTCCAATTTTGCTTCTTGTTAAGCAACCAATTTAGCTTCCTATTTAGAGCCAGTAATAGCTCCATGTATGGGTTCTAGTTTAATGTCAAATTTTACTTCCATTTTAGAGCTACATTCTATTTCCATTTTAACAACTCATGATTCTTCCTTTATATCTTCCATTTATTAATTTAATATTTTTTATTTAAATTAAATTAGTTAATTATACCATACCTCTTAAATAACTTATATTATTATAGAGTAAGTCATATTTCATTTGAAATATTTATAGCATACCACTTATAGATAATTTTTAGGGAAATGGACATCCATACAAACTATCAACTGATATTTTTATATTATTAATAAACAAAATTGTTGGTTGTGACTAGCTACTAGGCCTAGATTCACATCATAGATATTTCCACAGCATAGCTCTTTCAGGTTTCTTATAGATACAAACCACAACACAACAATGGAATAAAATAACAAGATAATTTTTTTTTAACTATAGCCTGTATTTTTATATTATTAATAAACAAAGTTGTTGTTATATGACCAACTACACATAATGTAGGCCAAATGATATAATTCAAAATGATACAACTCAATATGGTGCTGCAGGTGAAAATGATACATATGATAATAAACATAGAAAGAGGAATCATAACAATTTATTAACAATGATCCATGATGGATTCTATATAATCAAAGTCATTGGCTACTACTAGCAGATTTCTCATCACCATAATCATGGCTATGATGGTCATCAACATCATTATAATCATCATTTTCATCACCGTCATTGTCTGCCTTCGTGTCCTCTCCATCTTCCTCATCATCATTGTCTCGAATGTCTAAACCAAACCCAAAATAATCTTCATTTATATCAAGATCAATTGGATCTTTTCGAAAACCCATGTTATGCAAAAAAACATTCAAAATGAAAATTTATTATTTATTTCATGTAATATTTTATATTTCTAATATTAAAACATATGAAAAGAAACCATAATCATATTACATCGTATCAAAGTGCACATATATGTTGGCATTATGACATAGGTTTGACGCCATGGCACAGGTGTTGTCCTTGATGGCAACTCACTCTAATGACAGATCTCAATTCAGGCTCTCAGAATGAAGGAAAAATATATATATGCAGGTTCATCATGACCAAGCTGCGTATACACGCGTGTTAGACGTTCCAAAGACACGTATGCATATACACGCACTTTCATGCAAGGAAAAGCATGTACATGTGGGAGAAATTATGTTTGGTTCGTGGTATTTAGTCCTTGGTATTTGAACCTATGGTTTTGGACCATGGTATCTCGTCCGAAGTGTTGACCCCAAGTATTGGGTCCATGGTATTGATTTGTTATGGTTTTGGATCGTGGTATTGTGAAAGGCCTAAGACTATAAAGAGGAAGGAGATCATTAGGAAAGGTCACGGTTTGAATTATTGAATATTTGATAAAGTGCTAGATCTGGAATACTGGTGATTAGGGTTATGGTGCAGAGCTGGATTTGAACGAAGGAGGAACCTAAGCGCAAAGAAAAGGATAAGTTCTATTGATGGGTCAAAATATTAAGTGTTGTGGGGAAAAATGCCTATGCAGGACGATCCTATCCACCTAAGGTGTGACAGTGCCTTAGCAACAAACAGAGACAACTATTCTAGTATTTTTCCTTTATGAATTAAGAATGAAGAGAGATGGATGGAATAACCGATGTCTTTCGTTTGTCCCTCAATCCGGTTTCTCTTCTCTTGGAGAGTTCCCAGCTACTTGCCTTCTCGCTCGCCCAGCTTCAAGAGGTTTCTGCAAGATCACAAGAAGAGAACGCTACACAAGACATGGATTCATATTCATAACTAGTTCAGGATTAGAAATAAACTAAACATACTAATGCAATCATACATCAAAGATACATCAGTATATAGGAGAAACCAAGATAGCTTTATTGATGAATAACAAGGTTCAGGAAGAGATACAACCCAGAGGGCTCCAATCTAGCATATCCTTCCCAGCAAATGGAATTCCTATCTTCACCCCCTTCAAAGCATTAAGCACCCAATGATTCCAATCTCAAACCAACAGCAATTCTTTGCAATAACAAAATTCCAGCCTCTAGATCTCATGGAGGAGAGATCCATATATAGATGTTTGGAGAGAGGATGAGTCAACTTGAGATCTGACTAGTGTCCTCTCCCTCTGTCAGTTCTTGATTCCACTTGGAGGTTCTTGCTTCCACTTGGAGATTTGGAACCTATTACTCATCACCAGTCGAATTCACTAAGGCAAGTGTCATTGAGGAAGATTCTGGAAGCTTCCTGGGTCTTGACACCTCTTGGAATGAACTTGCCACATGTCCACTCTCGCTCAGCGCAGGTACCCAGTGTTGCCTTTGACATTCAGCGCAGGTAGCCAGTGTTGGCTTTGACATTCAGCGCTGACAGCTAGTGGAGCCACTGAATTGATCCTGAATTGACTTGTTTTTGAGCAGTTTCTAGTGGAGAACTTTTGTGAATTGCTGTGGTTTGTTAGCCTTGTTCCTCTAGGGGTAGGAACAACATGTTTAGGGACTTTGGATCCCTTAGATTATGGACATTTCATGCTCAATGCTGTAAGGCACAAAAATGTCTATAACATTAAGGCTTGAGTAATAGTATCTTTGTATGATTTTGATCTGTTATATGTGGCGCACGCTTGATCTATAAATTTAATAATCTGGGTTAACTAATGTCTGAATATTTCAAGGAGTGAATTATCTTTATAGATCTGTATGCAGGTTCAGTGAAGCGAAGGTGCGTATACACACTGTTTCTGTAAGTCAAAAGTGCGTATACACAGGTTGGTCTTAACACAGAAGTGTATGCACGCAGGTTTTTGAATATTGAAGTAGCGCACGTCTCTTAAATTATGTTCTAGTTGCTTCTATTGATTACTGTAGTGATCTGGGTTCAGAATTGGTGTATGGTTACTGTTATTGTGTTCTGGGTACAGCTGTCAGAGAAGTGTCTATTTGATTCAGTTTTAATTGGTGAAAAGGAGATTGTTTGATGCAGAAATTCTTGATGTTTGATTGATGTTATTCATGGATCCAGTCTGAAAATTTATGAAAGAAAGAGAAGGTTGTAGCCTTCTGTAGGTCAGCACCTCCGTACTAGTACCTCAGCTAGTACAAGAGCTAAGGGGGTTGTAGCTCCCTTCCAGGAGAGGCTGGAAAACAAGAAAAGGTTGTAGCCTTCTGCAAGTTGAAGCCTGCGTACTGGTATACGTCTGCACCAGTACAAAAACATTGTAAAAGTAAGTTTCTAATTAAAAGAAGATAGAGACGAATTGCAGCAGGTGGTTTTCACCCACATTGGGTTTCCACCTTATATCTTGTGTTCTTGTGTGTGATTGTCTTCTTCTCTGTTTTACTGTTCCTGATTACTGTTTATATGATTTTGATGCACAGATTAATGATCAACATCTGTAGAATAAATTAAATTATAAATCTGCATGGTATACACTGGTTTCCTTATCTGTAGTTGCGTATATATGCAGTCTTCTCTAACTGAAGTAGTGTATATGATCTAGGTGTGAAATAAAAATAGTTGACTTGATAATACTGATTCACCCCCCCTCCCCCCCTCTCAGTATTATTTCCAACAATTGGAATTAGAGCAATTCCTTCAGGAGAAGCTTGATCGCTTGAAGGAAGATCTATCATCATGAGCAACTACGAGAGAGAAGCATCGATCAGGCCACCAATTTTTGATGGGACCAACTTCGTCTATTGGAAGGTAAGAATTACAGCCTATCTTCAATCTCTTGGTACAGAAGTCTGGGATATCATAGATACAGGGTACACATTTCCATCAGCAACTCCTACAGATCCGGCTGGTAAGAAGCAATATGAAACAAATGCAAAGGCTGTCAATACTCTATTAGGGAGTCTATCTCAAATAGAATTTGTCAAGGTTATGCAGCTCAAAAGCGCAAAATAAATATGGGACAAGATCGTTCTGAGCTATGAAGGAGATGAACAGGTAAAACGAGCAAAACTTCAAACCCTCAGAATTCAGTATGAAAATCTCAGAATGCACAATGATGAAAGTGTGGCTAACTATTTCCTATGTATAGATGAGATTGTTAATTGTATGAAAAACTTGGGTGAAGAAATAAAAGAGGTTGTTTTGGTTGAAAAGGTTCTAAGATCTTTGTCTTCTAAGTTTGAATCAAAAGTTTCTACAATAGAAGAAAAACAGAATCTATAGAGCATTACCATGTCGCAGCTACACGGAATTCTAACCGCTTATGAAATGAGGAAAGGGGGACCATCAGACAGAAGAGAAGAAGCATTCAAGGCCTCAGGAAAAGGAGATTCCTATGACTCAGGACATATGTTAGAAGAAGAGGAAGAATCAAATTTTTTCAAGAACCTTCAACGAGGTTCTGGAAGCTTAAGAGGTAAGTTACCATTCAAATTTTTTTCTTGTGGAAGAGTCGGTCACTATGCATCCAAGTTTCCTCATAAATATAAGCTTGACAAAGGTAAGGAACCAGTTAGGTGGAATAGAAAACATAATGTAAATAAGAAAAGCTATTACACTCATGAAGACAACGATGGACTTTCAAATAGTGATGAAGATGAACAAGGTAATATTTATAGACTTTTAATGGCTTTTGAAGATGATGATTTCTTGGATGCTATAGATGAAGAAGGTCTTTATGAAGCGATGTCTAAACTCAAAATTTTCTTAGAAGAGAAAAACATGATTATAGATACTCTGAAATCCCAACTTGCTGAAATGGAGAAACACAATGAAAAGTTAGAATGTGAAATTGTGGGACTTAGAAAGGACATTGAGAAAACAAAAGCTCTTAATCTTGGATTTGCTAAATGGTCTGAAACTTTAGATGAGATTGTCAAAGTGTAGCATTCTCCTCTAATCAAGATAGGTCTTGGGCATACCAAAGAAACATCTTAAGCACAGAATCCATCTACCTCCAAAAGTTATCTTGAAGTTGCAAGGAGAAGTGAGCAAAGGCCCAATGAAGATCACCAGGTAAATCAGGGACAATTTACCTCAAGAATGAACAAAGACTACTAGGTAAATCGAGGGAAATCTACTTTAAGGATGAACAGAAGCTACAACCAGTCACAGGTAAAACATTCTCAATTTGCCTCAAGAATGGATGTCAATAGAAACTACAATCATTTGGTTGGTAGATTTGATAATCGCAGGAGTTTCTTCAATGGCCAATGTTTCTCTTGTCATAACTTTGGTCACAAAGCAGCTCAATCTGTTGCCTATAAGACAATCATGACTAGAGAAGCTCAAAAACAAAGAAGTATGACTGGGATCATGAAAAGGACCTACAATAACTTTTCTGCTCTTGAAAATGAAATAGAATGTTCTGTTTGTAACAACTTCGGTCATGAAGATTCTGAATGCAGGAGCAGGTTTCGACAGACAACTCAGAAGAAACAAGCCTCAAGTGCCAAAACATGGAGAATGAAAGAACCACAACCAGAAAGATGTGGTATAGCCTTATATGTGAAAGGGAAGGAAAATCAATGGTACATCGATAGTGGATGTTCGAAACATATGACAGGTGATAAAGAAAAACTTCAATCATATAGTGCCTTAGAAAAGGAGAAGAAGGTCTCATTTGGAAATGACACCCTTGCACTCATAAAAGGAAAAGGTTCTATTCTTTTAAAAGAAAAGGTCAAAGCGGAAAATGTTATGTATGTTGATGGCTTAAAGCATAATCTATTGAGTGTCAGTCAAATGTGTGATCAAGGAAATGAGGTGATATTTTGATCAAATGGATGTATTGTTCGTGAGCTTGATACAGGAGAAACAATGATCAAAGGCATAAGGACTCCAAATAATCTATACATTCTCAAGGGAGGACAACAACAATGCTATCTGAGCAAGAATGATGAACACTGGCTATGGCATAGAAGATTGGGGCATCTAAGCTTCTCTCAGATAAGGAAAGCATGCAAATATCAGGCAGTTCGTGGTCTTCCAGACATCAGAATTCCAGACAATACAATATGAAAATCATGTCAGTTTGGCAAGAAAACCAGAACTAACTTCCCTAAGAAGGAAGGATCAACTAGCAGACCACTTGAACTTGTCCATACTGATGTATGTGGTCCATCCAGGAAAAGGTCACCTCGAGGAGAAGAATATTTTATATTATTCATTGACGATTTTTCAAGGATGTGTTGGATAGGACTTATGAAGCACAAAGACGAAGCCTTTGAAAAGTTCAAATCATTCAAAGCCTTGGTGGAGAATGAATCAGATCATAGAATCAAATGCCTCAGATCTGATCAAGGAGGAGAATTTACCTGAAATGAATTTTTCAATTTTTGTGAAGAACGTGGAATAAGAAGGGAACTCTTTATAGCTAGGACTCCTCAGCAAAATAGAGTAGTGGAAAGGATGAACAGAACGGTTCAAAAAATGGCTCGTGCTATGATTGATGAGTTTGGAACTCCCGCAACCTTTTGGGGTGAAGCTGCATTTGTAGCAGTTACTATTCTCAACAAGACAAACGTTCGGGTAAACAACACTCAGACTCCTCACGAACTATGGTATGGTAAGAATCCCACGGTAAAATACTTCAAAATTTTTGGGAGAAAATGCTACATCAAAAATACTGATGAAAATCTTGGCAAGTTTGAACCTAGATCAGATGAAGGAATTCTCCTTGGTTACTCTCCCCACAGCAAAGCATACAAGTGTTACAATAAAAGGCTTGGAAAAATTGTTGAAAGTATTGATGTAGTGGTTGATGAAGAAGAAAGCACTCCTAGGCAAGTAAGATCTAAAGACTTCGAAGATGATGAGGACTATCCATCAACATCAAATCAGATTCATGATGAAGAAGAAACCCATGAGGCACCAGAAGAATAGATAAGGATAGAAGAAAAGAATCCATCCAGGTACGTTCAGAAGACTCATCTAGAATCTCAAATTTTGGGGCAAAAAGAGGTAGGTGTACAGACAAGAAGGACCATTTCAGAAGCTTCAAGCTATCTAGCATTTCTCTCCTCCACTGAACCACAAAATGTAAGAGAGGCATGCAAAGATGAATGTTGGGTAAAAGCCATGGAGGAAGAACTTGAGCAGATCGAAAAGAATAACACTTGGGAGTTGGTTCCTAGACCAAAAGATAAGAATGTCATAGGAACAAAATGGATATTCAAAAATAAGCTGAATGAAAATGGAGATGTGATTAGAAACAAGGCCAGACTTGTTTGCAAAGGGTATGCTCAATAGGAAGGCATTGACTTTGAAGAAACTTTTGCACCAGTTGCCAAACTAGAGGCCATAAGGATGTTCCTTGCTCTTTCTAGCTTTCAGAAGTTCAAAGTATTTCAAATGGATGTGAAGTCTACTTTTCTAAATGGAGACTTGGATGAAGAAGTGTATATTGAGCAACCAGATGGTTTTATCCTTGTAAATGATCCAAAGCTTGTATGCAGACTCAAAAAGGCTCTCTATGGCCTTAAACAGGCTCCAAGGGCTTGGTATTATCGCTTGGATAAATATCTCCGTCAACAAGGTTTTATAAAAGGATTAACTGATAGCAATATTTATATAAAAATTGACAATGATAAGTTGCTAATACTTGTTGTGTATGTTGATGATATCATCTTTGGTAGCAATGAAGAAGACATGAGTCAAAATTTTGCCTTAGTAATGCAGAAAGAGTTTGAAATGTCTATGCTTGGTGAGCTCACATATTTTCTTGGTTTACAAGTCCAAAAAAACAAAGATGGCATCTTTCTATCACAAACCAAGTATCTCAAGTAGATCTTGAAGAAATATGGGATGGAGGATTCGAAACCAGTATGTACCCCTATGGTGACAGGATGCAACCTCAACGCAAATGATGAATCGGCAGCAGTACATCAACCAACCTATAGATCCATGATTGGTAGTCTACTCTATCTAACAGGTACCCGACCAGACATTATGCATGTAGTGGGAATAGTTGGAAGGTTTCAGGAAAATCCAAAGGAAACTCATCTTCAGGCAGTTAAGAGAATTTTCAAGTATCTTCAAGGAACTCAAAACTATGGCTTATGGTATCCTAGAGATATGGATCTCACACTTCATGCATATACAAATACGGATTGGGTAGGAAGCATGGATGATAGAAAAAGCACTAGTGGTGGTGCATTCTTCATGGGCCCTAGATTAGTATCTTGGTTCTACAAGAAACAAAGTTCTATTGCTTTATCTACAGCTGAAGCAGAATATGTAGTTGCTGCGTCTTGCTGCACACAGCTCCTTTGGATGATGCAAACATTGTGAGATCTTCAAATCACTTGCACTCCACCTATCTCCATTTTTTGTGATAATACAAGTGCTATCAGTATCTCAAAGAATCCTGCCATGCATTCAAAGACTAAGAACATACCGATCAAGTATCATTTTCTCCGGGAAGAAGTGCTGGAACAAAAGGTCAAATTGGAGTATGTTCCCTCTAAGGAACAAGTTGCTGATATTCTCACCAAGCCACTGCCCAGGGAAACCTTTGAATACCTCAGACAGAAGCTGAGAGTAGTTGATGCACCATCTTGCTATTGAAACCTGTCTGTTTCAGAGAAAAGTGGTTGTATGCAAGTTGCATGAGGAGGATCCATGTACATATGCAGGTTTATGTAGATACAGTCGTGTATATGTTGGTTTGAAGGAAATCAGTAGGGACAGACTCTAGTTGAAGAGATTCTAATATGGGTCTAACAGAGACCATCTAGCACAAGTTCAGGGGGAGAAGATAAAATTATAATAATGCATTGTTGGCATTAAATTAGAAGCTCTTGGTTCAAGTACACAAGCTATTTTGGGTTCAAGTGGATCAGCTGCAGAAGGAGAACAGAAGGAGATCATGGTTGCTAATCTGAATAATGCTGCTGATATTAGTTATTGGTGACTTTCATAGTCTTGCTCTAGATATTTCGTCTCTATGTCATGTATATCTTTTATTATTATCAAGGTCATGTAATGGCCTATTTTGGTTTCCCCACTATGCTTGGGATGAATGATGTAATGGACTTGGTATCATATGTAAATTTCTGATGTATCCCCACTTGGTTGGGTGGATGTTCCCCACTTGGTTGGGTGATAGATGTATGTATAGAGTATTTGATGATAGGAATGTCAGTTATGATGTATGAGTCATGGTTCTTCTTGAAGAACATCTTTTTGCAGATCTTGCCTACAGTCAGGGGGAGCATGGCTAGCATAGCAGAGCAGAGATTTCAGCATGTACTCAGGGGGAGCATAACCCTTTGCCCTTGATGACGAAGGGGGAGAATGAATTTGAGGATATTGAGGTTGCCATCAAGTCCAAAGGGGGAGATTGTTGGCATTATGACACAGGTTTGATGCTATGGCACAGGTGTTGTCCTTGATGGCAACTCACTCTAGTGACAGATCTCAGTTCAGGCTCTCAGAACGAAGGAAAAATATATATACGCAGGTTCATCGTGACCAAGACGCGTATACATGCGTGTTAGACGTTCCAAAGATGCATATGCGTATACACACACTTTCACGCAAGGAAAAGCACGTACATGTGGGAGAACTTATGTTTGGTCCATGGTATTTAGTCCTTGGTATTTGAACCTATGGTTTTGTACCATGGTATCTCATCCGAAGTGTTGACCCCAAGTATTGGGTCCATGGTATTGGTTTGTTATGGTTTTGGACCGTGGTATTGTGAAAGGCCTAAGACTATAAAGAGGAAGGAGATCATTAGGCAAGGTCACAATCTCAATTATTGAATATTTGATAAAGTGCTAGATCTGGAATACTGGTGATTGGGGTTATGGTGCAGAGCTGGATCTGAACGAAGGAGGAACCTAAGCGCAAAGAAAATGATAAGTTCTATTGACGGGTCAAAATCTTAAGGCTTGAGTAATAGTATCTTTGTATGATTTTGATCTGTTATATGTGGCGCACACTTGATATATAAATCTGATAATCTGGGTTAACTAATGTCTGAATATTTGAAGGAGTGAATTATCTTTATAGATTTGTACGCAGGTTTAGTGAAGCGAAGGCGCGTATACACGCTGTTTCTGTAAGTCAAAAGTGCGTACACAGAGGTTGGCCTTAACATAGAAGCGTATGCACGTAGGTTTCTGAATATTGAAGTAGCGTACATCTCTTAAATTATGTTCTAGCTGCTTCTGTTGATTATTGCAGTGATTTGGGTTCAGAATTGGTGTATAGTTATTGTTACTGTGTTCTGGGTACAACTTTCAGAGAAGTGTCTATTTGATTCAGTTTTAATTGGTGAAAAGGAGATTGTTTGATGCACAAATTCTTGATGTTTGATTGATGTTATTCATGGATCCAGTCTAAAAATTTATGAAATGTTTTCCCTAGAAGAAAGAGAAGGTTGTAGCCTTCTGTATGTCAGCACCTACGTACTAGTACCTCAGCTAGTACAAGAGCTAAGGGGGTTGTAGCTCCCTTCCAGGAGAGGCTGGAAAATGAGAGAAGGTTGTAGCCTTCTGCAAGTTGAAGCCCGCGTACTGGTATAAGTCTGCACCAGTACAAAAGCATTGTAAAAGGAAGTTTCTAATTAAAAGAAGATAGAGACGAATTGCAGCAGGTGGTTTTAACCCACATTGGGTTTCCACCTTATATCTTGTGTTCTTGTGTGTGATCGTCTTCTGCTCTGTTTTAATGTTCCTGGTTATTGTTTATATGATTCCGATGCACAGATTAATGATCAACATCTGTAGAATAAATTAAATTATAAGTCTGCATGGTATATGTTGGTTTCCTTATCTGTAGTTGCGTATATATGCGGTTTTCTCTAACTGAAGTAGCATATATGATCTGGGTGTGAAATAAAAATAATTGACTTGATAATACTGATTCCCCCCCCCCTTCTCAGTGTTATTTCCAACAATATATACCATAATACAATTTCAATTAAGTTACCACTAAGATGTCATTCCAATGATGTAAAACATTCAACCATTCTAATAAACATTAGTAAATCATGGAATGGTTCCATACCTTTCTGGTTGCTATATTGTGTGTTATGTAGTGTACCATCCCCTGCTAGGAAGGAAGGGCACTCCTTCTTAGTGGGGATCATTGGTTAGGATGGTACTATAGTTGTTTGATTTATTTCCTCTCAATTATACTTCATGTGCGATTGTTGTTACTATTATTATTAGCCTTGTTATGCTTTAATGATTACAGAATCCTAATATCTGTATTGTCTAATAACATAGGTCTCGGTTCGATCCCTTTGTTAGTGTGACAATTATTTAATTCCCATTACATTTTGATGTTGTGTTCATTTCATTTGAATGTATGTTTCAAAATTTGTTAAGAGAATGGTTTCCGAGAGTTCCCTTATTTTCTAAATAAGAGTAACAGTGTGATAGAGTGGTTTTATTCTGCATTATGTGTTTATTTCTTGAGAGTGTGAACAAGGTTTGAGAGTGTAATAGCCAAAGTGTTGAATTGTTGAGAGTGTGATTACAATGATTGAGTTTGAGATTCATTAGCACTAGTCATCATTTTCATTTGCATATATTTTGTGTAATAGCCTTGCAATAACAAAACCTACCCAGGTTGAAAATTAATGTGAAGAGTTGGAACTATTTCTTTGAATTAAAAGGAAAATTGTTCTTCCCAACAACAAGTTGAAGAAAAAACTATGCACAACTTTCACATATTGCAAGTTGAAGAAAAACATGGGGTTTTGTATGAAACCTGAAATACAATTATTTAAGGGTCAAAGTAAACATATAATAATTAAATTTGGCCAATAATTAAATAATTAAGTTGAAACAAAACTTGGAGTTTTGTATGAAACCTGAAGTACAATTATTTAAGGGTAAAAGTAAACATATAATAATTCAGATTGGCCAATAACAACAAGTATGTAAAATAATTAAATAAACACTTTATAATTTAAATCAATTAGATTGGCTAATAAATGAAGTATGGGCATGCATTTTAGTGAAGCAAGGAAATTTTGGCCTCTTTCACAAAAAATCATGTCCAACCTTCATTTCAAGGAAAAATTGAATGATTCAACTTTGAGAGTACTTTTTTACTCATAATTAACATTATTTTTTCACATAGAAATTTTTGTTGTGCAAGAATATGCCAAATTGGATCGATTTCATAGGGTTAAAGTCAAGGTTTATGTGCCTCAAATAAATGCACACCAAGACCTGTACTTAATTGACTGTGTGATAATGATCATTCCAACCTAAATATAAAATCATTTTATGCAACATAGAATAGTCATTTTCATAAATGAAATTTTATACGCTAAAATCCAAGTCTGTCGGAATAACAATTGATCATATCTGTCAATGATCATAGTTAGAACAAATATGCACTCCCAAGCCAAAACAATTACAATCTTGGTAATGAAATTTGAAATGGGACATGATTGGACAATCCCTAACCTTAGGATATGACCTTGCATCATACTTGACAAATACCTTACATAACTATGTTTCCCACTTATACACAACTTTCACATAAGGAAAGTTGAAGAAAAAATTATAATGTTGCATGAAATATGAAGTATAAATATTTAAGCTCAAATTAAATATATAGCAATGCAAAAGTGCGTAAAATCATTAAACAAACAATCTACAATTTGAATCAATCAGATTGGCCAATAAATGAAGCTTAAGCATGGATTTTAGTGAAGCAAGGCAATTTTGGCCTACTTCACAAAAATGCACGCCCAACCTTTATTTCAAGGCCAATTTAATTGAATGATTCAACTTGAGAGTAAGTTTTTACTCATAATTAACATTAACTCTTTACATATAAAAAAAATGTGCAAGAATATGCCAAATTGGATTGATTTCGTAGAGTTAAAATCAAGGTTTGTGTGCCTCAAATAAATGCACACTAGGACCTGTACTTAATTGAATGTGTGATGATTATCATTCCAACATAAAAATAAAACTGTTTATGCAACATAGCATAGTCATTTTCATAAAGGAAATATTATACACTGTAATCCATGTACGCCAGAATAACAATTGATCATATCTGCTAATGATCATAGTCAGAATAAATATGCACTACTAAGCCAAACCAATTACAATATTCGTAACGAAATTTGAAATGGGACATGATTGGACAATTCCTAACCTTAGGATATAACCTTGCATCATGTCTGATAACTATCCTACATAACCATGTTTCCCACTTATACACAACTTTCACATAAGGTAAGTTGAAGAAAAACTTAGAATGTTGTATGAAATTTGAAATATAAATATTTAAGCACAAAGTAAAGATATAACAATGAAAAAGTGTGTAAAATCATTAAATAAACAATTTAAAATTTTAATAAATTACATTGGCCAATAAATGAAGCATGGTTGTGCATTTTAGTGAAGCAAGGAAATTTTCACCTGCTTCACAAAAATTCACGTCAAACCTTCATTTGAAGGCCAAATTGAATGAATCAACTCGAAGAGTACTTTTTTACTCATAATTAACATTAGTTTTGAACATAGAAATTTTTGTTTGATTAAACCTAATATTTGGGATTAGGAAAAATCACGTAAATATTGTAAATAGAAAATAATGAACATTGGAAGAGGAAGAGACATTGGGAAATGAAACCCAATAGTCTCCCTCTTCGTGTATATATCCATGTTTTATCTTAATAAAAAAAAATAATTAATTCATGGAATTACTCTCCTGGATTGCCATGGTGTCAGAGTGCAGGTCCCAAATTAGCTTTTTTTGTGTTGTCACTCCTGCCATTGTCCTTATTTTTTTCCCTGACATTATTCCCTATACTTCTGCCATAATTTGGAAAGTTGGCTGCATTGAAATAATTGCACGTTGACTACAATGAAATGACTGTGAGACTATATGTTATGTGCTCAGAGGTCTATATGCAAACGACATGTTGTAATGACCATGCATTGTATTTCTTGAAAATCTACTGGTGGCGTTGCCTAGACAACTAAAATCTGATGTGGATGGATTTACAGTATATCCATTGGATTCATGGTATTCTTTGTGCATTGATTTTGTGAATGTTTAGATTTTTGGGTATGATAAAATACACTTCCTGTCCATTATGGCATCTTACAATTATATATGTGCGTTGACTCATTTGAAGATCGATATATGAAAATCTCTATTGAAGTATTTTTAATGGTTCATATGTGCATTGGTACTGAATAATGTGGAATAATGTGATGTGCTAGTATTGACTGCTCATAAATTATGCAAGGCATGTTCCATTGTTTCTTTGAGATTTCAATGAGTCTTTTATGAAGGTTGTGAGGTGCACTTTAGTATTGGGTAAATATATCCCTTATGCTAGTGTGTATAGTGGATAAATGTGACTTGAATTCAATTTTTGAAGGCTATGTTGGGTCTAATATGTTCCCATGGAGCATATGATATAGAATATGATTTGTCCTTTTTTTTAAATCACAAGAACATATGTATGGAGAAAAGTCTATGTATGATGGAGTGTTTTATTTTTTTAGATGACATATAAAGTGCATTGGTATATGCGTTGCGTGTTTTTTAAAAAGTTTGGTGTCAATGTGTGAGATTAAGTTTTTATGAATGTTATGGCATATATATTTTATGGAGTGGTATATATATTACATGTCATATATTATGAGTAGTGAGTGGTGACATATTAGAAGTGGTGATATTTTATATGCATAGAATATATTCCTACATAATTTTTTTTTTCTCTTTGTATATTAAATCAATTTATTACCTAATTAAGAAGGCAAAAAATAAGATTGTAATTATTTTGGAAACCAAAAGAAGATGATTTTTATTTGATAATGCATTCACCCATCTCCCTAGTTGGAGTAGTTCTCTCCAACAGAGAGAACTATCATGAATGGTCCAGGAAGATAAAAATAGACCTTGATTTTCAATGACTTGTGGAAAGGAGTTTGTGAAGGAGAACGAGAAAATGCACCTGAAAATCCCACTTTAGACAAAGAACTTTCCATTTGGAAAAACAAGAACAACAAGGCCTATGCCTTGATTGCATCATTAGTAAATGAAGAGGTGAGTCATCATATTTCACCATTTTCACATGCTTTGGAACCTTTAAATAATTTTACGGAATTATATGACACACTCTAAGCTTGAATTTATTCAATTGATGATCAAGTTGTTCAATATTGAGTTGAAAAATGATGACCCTTTTTCCTTAGAATAAAAAATAAGATCCATTATGCATGACATAAAATACACTGGTGCTGACATATATATTCCTCTCATTGTCTATGTCAAGGAACTATATCCCACTTATTCATAATAACTTAAGTAATTGCAAGAAATTGGAAAACTTAAGGAGATTTCTTTTCAATCCCTTGAGAATAAGTCTGGGGAAAGAGAAAAGAATTCTAGGAAAAATACAACTCCTCATTATCTTGAAGAATTTGTGTGCCTTGCACAAAAAGAGAAGAATGATGGACATGATTCTTCTAGAGGAAGAGGAAGGAAGAGTTTTAGAGACTAGGAGGGAAGACATTTCCAAGGAGAAAGGTCTTATCTATTGCATACGGTGTAACAAAAATGGAGATGATCCTTACAAATCGAAGTTGCCTTGGGACAGAATTGAGCAACAAATAAATGAAGAAAAAGTTAAAACACCTAGTAAAGGGAAAGGAAAAGCATTTGATTTCACTCATTATGTTGTGGCACATTGTAACATTGGAGTAACTGAAGACTTATTCAATGCTTCACTTGCTTCATAGAAAGATGTTTAATTTCTTGATTCAGGAGTAACTTGCTACATGAATTTCATAAGATATTTCTTTGAACAATTCACTGACAATGTTGATGGAGAAGTCTATTTTATAGACAAGTCAAAATGAAAGCCATCAGGGATTGGCACCATTGATGGGCCTCTAAATTAGACATAAATTAATGCCCATATGACCATCCTTCAACTCACTAAACCTATGCTTTTGCCTTAGATAATGTATTTTTAACTTTAATATGATCATTAGGAAAGTTTATGGATAATTGCATATTTGTTCCTAATATTATATATTATGTGGAATATTGTGAGAATATTGGGCAGGTTATGGAGATTTGGAGGAGGAGAAAATCTAGGCGCACCTTCTCTCTACTACAGGAGGATCAATATTAAATAATAAATCAATAAGATGTTATGTAATTATGGCACAGATTGTGGAGCTCCAATGATTGAGAAAATTTAGGAATGTGTTCCCTGTCATTTAATGTAGATTCCTAGTATTGGGAGCCATATCCACTAATCAAGGCATTTTTGTCAAGAAAGCTTCCTCCTTTCATAGGGAATGATTCTAATCATTTTTTATAAGTACGAAGTCTAATTTTCCTCTAGGGGTATATTTTGATTAGTCTTCTAGTGGAGAGAAATCATTTTTTTGCAGCTCCACTGTCAATTCTTGCATGCATGTAATTGTATTTATGGAAATAACGAAGATTGGTACCATGTTCAATTTCTAAATCTTGGTCTCCTTCATAGGAATCTGAGTTTCCTTGGGCTTGGCCATCCCAGGAGCCTCAGAGCCCTTTTGTATAATCTACTTTTCTTCTTTTCACTTCTTATTCAAATGCATCTCTTGTTCTTATTTTCTATTTATGCATTTAGTATTAATTATTTCTTGTTGTAGGCTTGGTTTAAATGGTTGAAGTAAGTTATTTTGAAGGATAAAAAACATAATTTCATCATTGGAACAAATTTGGAATGTCATAGTAATCATTGAGCTACTTGGATTAGTTTGTTTATTCCCAAATTTAGATTTCTGGAAGTCCCTTGTGCCAAATAACAATAAATTTATGCTATTTTTTAGAGCATGCTAACGAGCTTCAATCGAGTTGATTCCACTTTAATTACATAAAAAAAAATTCTAGTTAATAACAAAAATTACCCCATTGCATTTTCACTTGATTAGGTTAGGCATTTGATAGATTTACTAGCTCAGTAGTTCTCGAATTTTTATATTTTAGACTAGTAATTTTATGTTATGTTTTAGCATGGGTTAACAGAGGTATTTTTGAGTGATTCCACTTGGAATAGAGACCTAATAAATCCTAGTAAATAAAAAAAAAAAATCCCATCCAATTTGGATTTGATTTTCTTGGTCATTTGGTGAATTATAGTTTTCTGTAGTAAATCTGTTGTTTCTTATAGTACTCTTGCAACATGTATACACTTGCCTAGATTTGCTCAAGAAGCTTGGTTATTGTCCCTTAGGGTTGAATCAAGACCCATAGGCTCTAAATAAATGATAATGAAATACTAAATACCACTTAGGACTTGCCTCTTTACCCATGCAAAACATTTCATTGATTTGGGTTAATGGACAAATTTATGAATTGGATAATAAAATGATGATTTTCTTGATTGCCATATACAATGAACTCTGTTAATGGGTCTAAACTCTTTGAAATATAATGGTTGACATTTAGTTCATGATATTTACTTTATGAAATTATAATAGATTTCTTTCCTTGCATATTATTTCTTGCAATAGGTTAAGGTTTCCATTTCAAGCATTTCATTTTCTGCAATTAGTTTAGGATCTGATTTTATTACATTCACTCCATTACATCATGACAACAAAGGAAGGACACATTGTATGTTGCACATATAGTGCTGATACCTCTCAATTTTTTTATGAACCCCAAGTTGATAATTACAATTGATAGCCTTGGGAGTTCCTGTTATGACCCGAAGAAACTCTCCTAGGTTGTAGCTCGGAGATGCTCGGGAACATTACAAATTCAACTTATTGTTGTAAATGGATGAATGGAAGAGATGATGCTTGTTCAAGCTAGATAACCACTTCTACTTTTCTTGACTCAGACATGCGTGAACACCCCCAGACTACAAGGCTTTAGACCACCAATTACTCACACTTTAAGGAATGGGTGAATATGAAGAACACTGACCACACCAGCAGATGCACAAGACCATGTGATGGCCGACTGCAACCAGTAAAGAAGTCTATAAATATAATTCCCCAACACAAAGACAGGATGATAGCTCGTTGGCATTAGGTGAAAAGAAACCTGAATAACTCATTCACTGATACATACAAGACTTTAACACAGAGATAGGATGACAGCTCCCCTAATGCTAAATATCAAGAGCTCAGAAATACAACATATCAGGCACAACTTAGAGCAGAAGGAGAATGAAAAGTGAGCAATTAACAACAAAAGAAGCTTGTATTAGCTGAAAATGAAGACGAGACGCTGCAAGTATCAAAATAGTCACAGTCTCCAGAAGTTGAACCTTACATCAAAACATCAACCATCAACCTTGATTACATCTTATTTCTGGGTATATATAGAGTTTCATTACAAAGGCACTCGAACATTCTAAGTATGGAGGGGTCATAATTAACCACCAACCGCTTTAATTGCCTGATGGAGTCTGAGTGTGATTGCTTGTTGTAGTGGATAAATTTGATCTTCTTGGGTGCTTTGTTGTCCTCTCAAGTGGCTGGAGTGTCATATGGGATGAAGTCCCATAACTCTTAAATGCATTTGCCTATTCATGATTTGTCCTTTTCCTTCTCGGCCATACTGTTTGTTGAATGCAGTTGTTGAAGAGGAAATGCACCTGGTACTGAAAACTGGTCACCTTCATCCTTCGGGAGTACAGAACAGTTAAGAGACGCAGACTGCACAGCAGGTGAATGAGTAGGAGGAAGGAGAAGGGTCAGTCGTTGGATCAGGAGGATAGACGATGGAGAAATGATCGGGTGAGTCATTTTATCAGGCACAACGAGAGTCGTCGGATTAGGTTTTTGGATCTTGGGCCTTTACGTATGGCGACATGCGATTGCGATCGAATCACATTGCAATATTGCATCGGCAGAAGCCAAGGGGCTCAACCTTTATACATACACAGATGCGATTTGCGATCAGATTGCATCACAATATCGCATCGACAAAATTCAAGGGGTGCAGCCTTTATACATACATGGATGCAATTTGCGATAGCGATTAAACCCGAACCTAATAAAGGAATTAATCATTTTTTTTTTGGGACTAATGAAGGGAGAATGAGCGGTGCAAGGGAAGGAGAAAATGACTGTTGGAAATAATACTGAGAGGGGGGGTGAATCAGTATTATCAAATTCTTTTCAATATATCTTCCTTATTTATACTTTGAATAATTCTTCAAATATTGATCATTACTTTGTATGTCAATATCATAAAATAATGAGCAGGAACAAGAAAAGCAAATAGTCACACAAAAGAACACCAGATATAAGGTGGAAACCCAATGTGGGTGAAAACCACCTGCTGCAATATGTCTCTATCTTCTTTTAATAAGAAACTCCTTTTACAATGATTTTGTACTAGTGCAGTCCTTTACCAGTACGCAGGCTGCAACCTGCAGAGAGCTACAACCCTCTTAGCTATTGTACTAGCCAAGATACTAGTACGTAGGTGCTGGCCTACTGAAGGCTACAACCTTCTCTTTCTTCCAGGGACCACATTTCATAAATTTTCAGACTGGATCCATGAACATCAATCAATCATCAAGTATATCTGCATCAAACAATCTCCTTTTCCCAATTAGCACTGAATCAAGTAAACACTTCTCTGACAGCTGTACCCAGAACACAGTAACAGTAACCACACACCAAATTCTGAACCCAGAATACTGCAGCAATAGACAGAGGCAGCTAGATCATAATTTAAAGATATACGCTACTTCAACAACCTGAAACCTACGTGCAGATCTATAAAGGATAATCCCTTCTTTCAAATATTCAGACACTAATTAACCCAGATTGTCAGATTTATAGATCAAGCATGCGCCTCATATAACAGATCAAAATCATGAAGATATACTATTATTCAAGCATAAAGATTATGACCCATCAAAAGAACTTATCCTTCTTTATGCGCTAAGGTTCCTCCTTCATTCGGATCCAGATCTGCACCATAACCCAATCACAAATATTTCAGATCTAGCACTAGTTAGATATTCAATTCATTCGATGATTCTTTGCCAAATGATCTCCTTCCTCTTTTATAGTCTTAGGCCTTCCACAATACCACGGTCCAAAACCATAGGATCAAAAAATTGTTGGACTAATACCATGAACCAACCATGAAAGTGCGTGAGATCAACACTTTTGGATGCAATACCACGGGCCAAAACCATAGGATCAAAAACTGTCGAACTAATACCATGAGCCAACCATGAAAGTGCGTGAGATCAACACTTTTGGATGCAATACCATGGGCCAAAACCATAGGATCAAAAACTATCGAACTAATACCATGAACCAACCATGAAAGTGCGTGAGATCAAACCTTTTTTTTTCTACATGAAATAAACTTTTCTCTGCATAAAAGTGCGTGAACTTTTCTCTCCATGAAATAAACTTTTCTCTTCATAAAAGTGCGTGAACTTTTCTCTACATGAAATAAACTTTTCCCTGCATAAAAGTGCGTGAACTTTTATCTACATGAAATAAACTTTTCTCTGCATAAAAGTGCGTGAACCTTTCTCTACATGAAATAAACTTTTCTTTGCATAAAAGTGTGTGAACTTTTCTCTACATGAAATAAACTTTTCTCTCCATAAAAGTGCGTGAACTTTTCTCAAATGAAAGAAACTTTTATCTTCATGAAAGTGCGTGAACTTTGTTGCACTATAATTTATCATCTTAGATGAGTGGGTTGCCATCAAGTACAACATATGTATCATAATGCCAACAATGACTATTGTGAGATTATTTTTAGCGGAACCAAGCGGACCAAGATCATCTCTGACTTTAGAAAATCATCGTTATACAGCAAAGCTAACACTGGCTCCTTTTGGGGATGAGATCCTCCCTGTGAGGTCTCAAGAACTGCAGACCGTTGCCTTCCCTGTGAAAACCAGATTAGCAAAATTTCCTAGTGTTCCATTGGGCATGGAGTCTAATTAAGCTTACACCTAAACTAATAAAACAACATATTTACAACTTTAAGGCCAAAAGACCTTAAATAACATAAGCTTTCAAAAAACGCCCATTAACTTGGCCATCAAAAACTGTCTCCCCTTCCATACTTTGCAACATGAAGGTATTGTTCCCTTGGATCTGAGAAATGATAAAAGGCCCTGTCCATAGAGCATCGAACTTCCCATGGTTGCCTTTCTTCTCTTTGAGTGCATCCCACTTAAGAACCAAGTCTCCAACCTGAAAATTATCTGTTTCTGTCCTCCTGTCAAAAGCTTCCTTGATTCTCTTCTGATGTGCTACAACTTTTTCGACCATCTGTTCTCTGATTTGATGTATCTCTACTAAATCAGTGATCCTTTTTGCCAAGTCCTCTTCCTCATTCTGCTATTCCTGCAAGAAATTTGCCATAGGGAGGGTCAACTGTATTGGGAATACAACTTCCATGCCATATACTAGCTTGAAAGGAGAACTCCCTGTGGATTTCTTGGTGGTTACTCTGTCAGCCCACAACGCATACTTGAGCTTAGAATCCCAATTCTTCTTATTGTCTTCCAACAACATTTTAGTTATCCTTATCAGACTCTTGTTGGAAGATTCTACTAAACCATTGCCTTGAAGGTAGTATGAGGTGGAATGAACTAGTTTAATGCCCATTGAGTCGCACATGTCCACCAATTCTTTTGCCTTGGAAGTTGCTGCATTGTCTGTGAGTAATTTATGCGAACAACAAAATCTGGTGAAGATATTCTCTGTCAAGAACCTCATGACCACATGATGATCAACCTTTCTGGTAGTGTTAACAGGAAAAGTGTCTATTCAGAACGACCCTATCCCACTAAGGTGTGACAGTGACCTTAGAAACAAACAGAGAAAACTACTTTCATATTCTTCTTTATGAACTGTAAACGAAGAGGAATAGGATGAACCAACCTGTGTCTTGCGCTAGTCCTTTGATCCAATCTCTCTCCTCTTTGACAGCTTCTAGCTACCTGCTCCCTTACTTGCCCAGCTTCACCAAGTTCCTGCAAGATCACAGAAGAAGGAAACTACACAAAGACATGGATTTATATTCATAAATAGCTTAGGATCAGATTTAAGCTAAACATACAAATGTAACAAACATCAATGATACACAAGCATGTAGGAGAAAATCAAATAGTTTTATTGATATAGCAAGAAGATCCAGGAGGAGTTACAACCGATGATTCCTGATCCAACATCCACCTCCCAGCAAAGAATCCCCTCTTCACCCCCAACAAAGCATAAATCACCCAATACTCTGATATCTATCTCAAAACCAACAGCAATTCTCTGCAATGTACAAAATTCCAGCCTCTGGATCTCTGGGATGAGGGATCCATATATAGATGTATGCAAGGAATATGAGTCAGCTTATGATTTGACTAGTGGCTTCTCTCTGTCAGTTCTTGCTTCCACTTGGAGACTGAGAGCCTCTTACTCATCCTTGGTCGAACTCAGTGAGGCAAGTGTCATTGGAGAAGATTCTGGAAGCTTCCATTGTCTTTCCACCTCGCGCAATGGCACTGCCATTTTTCATTTCCCGCTCAACGCACCCTGGTAGTGCATTTAGGTGCATTGCAACGCACCTAGCTAGTGTACTTGGGTGCTATGCAACGCAGCTAGCTAGTGGAGCAGTTGAAATGATCCCGATTTGACTGATTTTGAGCAGTTTCTGGTGGAGAACTTCTGGGAGAAGCTGTAATTTGTTGACATTGTTCCTTTAGGGGTCGGAACAACACTTTTAGGGACTTAGGATCCCTTGGACATTTCATGCTTATAGCTGTGAGGCACAAAAATGTCTATAACAGTTGCCCCCTAAAGTATGAGGCCGTTTATCGGGTGAAATGCTTTATTAGGAGGATCCGAAGTTCTTTCAATGCTGGGAGGAGACCTGTAATAAGATACAATACAATACATTATCTTCATACTGTTTTCATGATCTAGCTGAGGCGGGCATTCCCATGCTCAGCTTTATAAATTCATTTTCATGTACATAGGACAGACAATCGTCTGATGGTAGACTGATGATAGAGCCATCATCCTTTTGGTAGGATGATTATCTGTGCTGCAATGCTGTCCATTTCAATGTCTTTATTCTCCTGAATATATATCGCAGCCCGGATGGATGAAACTAGATCCGGGGTCTTCAATCTCGTCCGATCTTCACTCGAAGTACAAGTCGATCCATGTGAGAAATGTTTTGAAGTCGAACATGGAAAGACATCGCTTGATTACCAGTCAATGATGTAAACTGTTAACAAGCGCGAGAGGAATCACCGATAATGATGATGACCCTCAAGGTACTGCAGTACAAGTCACGTGGTGTGAATAAAGGACTTGGCATCAAACACCACGCAAAATCTTTCGGTCGAAGGTCATTGATGTATACCTATCGCCGGAAGTGAGAAACTTGCCATTGAGGCATGCAAGCTTCAAAGTACTGAAGGGGGTGTTCCTAGATCAACTTCTTGGATAATGAGCTGATGTCGACAAGAAGTGATCCGTCAAAGGAGGGCCTTAATGAATCCCACATCAATGACACGGAACGGAGCAAATGATTTTGATGGAGGCGAAAACAATCTGATGATATATGGTTCAGGATGGCGGTCATGAAAGAATGAAGTATAATGTATGGTAGTGGATGGGACACAGGGGACTTCTCTGAATGACTTCTCTTGAACATGTCGGCGACACTTATGTGATGGATTGGTAGCATTTACCCCAAATGTGGATGGTATGGCGTGACCATGGTGATGTGACCGGTGAATGAAACAACCCAACCCGACTTAGGCACGGAGTGGAAGTGTCATGTTCAAGAGCGACTTGCTACCAATAAAGATTCTTTGAGTTTTCTTCCCAATTTTTCCCCAGTCATTGCTGACCAGTACCTCTATATTTTTGTCAAGCTTGAGGAGGATAACATATGCTTGTTCTATAATTTGCCCTTCGGGCAAACCCATCGCTATGTTTTAATGAGCCTAGCGATAGTGAAACTCGTTCTCGTCTAAAGACAAGTTTGTCGCTATTAATCTTTTTAACGAGTTTAACAACAAAGATAACTCGGTCCTTTTCATTTTTAGAAAGTCTGAAAAGGTACGTAAAGTTAACTCCAAAATTCCTTTTTCGTCATCTAATCCCTTAAGTCCGAAAAAGTATAAAACAATACAGAAGGGATGAATTTTCGATAGTTTTAACGAGCCGAACAAAAAAAGCGCTCGATCTTTTTGTGCAATAATCCCTCAGGTCCAAAAAGATTAAAATCTAGAGGAGGGATAACACTTCCTGTCGCTTTAACAAGCTGGAAGGCCAAAACTCGGCAATCTTTTCATATTTTACGAGTTAGTTGAAAAGAGCTTAAAGAAGACTCGTCTTTTGAGGAACGAGTGATAAAATGGGTAGCAGTTGATTCCAGGTAAGGTTTGGAATTTTCCAATCACGTCAGTGTCACAAGGATGGCTAGTGAAATCACTCTTCGCAACTGTTCCTCAAAATGGGTAAACAATCAAATGGAGGTGAATGATCGGCCAATGGAAAAGTGGAGGTGACGGTGCAAACACGACCAAGGCTTTAATGGCTGAAATGTTACATTCATGGTGGTTATTTACCAGGGAATAGTTCATTTTTTAACGAGCTTAAACGTGGGTGGAAACATTTGCTCATGTCTTATGTTTATTTTTTAACGAGCTTGAACTATGTGCTAAAACTGCTCGATTAATCCAATCATATGATAAGAAAGTCTCATATAAAAATGGCAATTTTTAGATTTTTGCCCCACATCCTTTCTTTATGCAAGTTAGGTGACAACTAATCCTACGAGTTTAAAGGGTTAGAGGTCCTAAAAATTTAAAAAATAAATAGCCGCCCCTCGCTTGCACTCCAAAAGGTTTGCATGCCCCCAGGTATAAAATATGGTTTCAAGGTTACCCCTCAATTTGCAGACAAAACATTTGTTCTATCAGGAAAGGCCTACCTCTTACAGGTTACCCAAAGATTGTTCTATTCGCGGTGCAAACAAAACACTTCTTCAGCGATGTCTAGCGAGATAAACAAAGGTGAGCAACGACGTCCGCCACTCACATAACTTTGACAAGAGAATCTTATTCTCGAATAACCCCTCTTCCACCGACGGACGGGGTACAGACTAGTCATATTCTCCCACGGAAACCTACCCTATACCCGATGTTTTCCTGCCGAAGCAGACCAGGACGCATGCCCCCTGGGTTTCAGTCATATCCCTCCGAATTACTCGCGCTCATCAGGAGGACAGACTGGGGATTGAGACATTTCTTGCGTGAAGAGACCATTTAGGGATGGTATATGACTATTTGCTATGCGTGATCTGGGAAATGAAAGCTGGTCCACGAGCTTGACCACTCTTCCTTCGTGCGGAAAACACATTACTCTAAAGAGTGAGGAGACGATGGCTCCCATGCAATAAATATAGTCTCGTCCAAGGAGTAGATTATAATCCAAGGGTCCTTGAACTACCATTATGTTCATGTGAACTGTCTTCCTTCTCAATGTTATGGGCACATCGGGAAGGATCCCTAAAGGTCAACTGGTTCCTTTATCAAAGCCTGTCAGATTTCTCATATCAGGCAACAACGATGGCGAACCAAGCGCTTTCCAAGCAATAGAGGAAAGGATACTCACAGAAGCCCCCTCATCTATGATGGTACCAGCCATGACCATTCTATATATTTGAACGATAATTCAGAATGGTATGCTTGCTGGTAAACGGGGTCTGCCTAGTTGATTCCAGTCGAAGGAGACAACTAGGTTGCTTGGAGGTGGGACCGAGTAGACGGCCGGGTATGGCTCTGACGAACTTCCTTCCTGTGGTAAAGGAATGGGTAGATTGCCCCCATGTTCGTCGGAGTCTGTGTTGATGAAGAGAATTTGGACGGTGTCATCCTTGTTCTCTTCAGTGACTGTATCATCCGAAGATAAAACCTCTGAAGGCAAGACCGGGTCAACTGCCGCCTTGAACTTTTGACTTCCGTCTGGTATGGATTCAGATGGTTTATCTTCAATGATAGGCGCTTCAGCCGACCAATTGAGCGGGCCAGCTGGATTCTCAACTAGCGACGAACTCGGCAAGAGTTTTTTATATCCAGGAAGAAGTCGTAACGGTGAAACCGGACGATCATCCAAAACTCTTTTAGCTTCATCTAAGAATGGACAACGATGGATGACATGATTTCCTTCGCACAGTTTACAAGGAAATCTAGCTTTCCCTTTTTGTCCTGGGGCTTCACTTTCGCTAGTTGACGGTGTGCTTTCAACATGATCACCAGAGGTTGATGACACCGGATTGTGCAAACAAGGAGACCAGTCCCTTAGTATCCGAGGGATGCAAGGACAATCTCTGTGAAAGTGGTCTCCTTTGCAAATGACACATGGCGATTTAGGCCTGGTCGGTGTAGTGTGTGGATTTTCGTTAGATGATACTCATTTTCCCCCATTCGCCTTCGGCTCCTTCTTCTTCTTCTCTTTCTTCTTCTTTTCCTTCTTCTCCTTAGGAACTTGAATTTTGGCTTTGCCAGCCCCATCAAGCGAAGAGGAAGGAGGAGAAGAAGAATTAGAGGAAGTAGAAGGTTGGTGGGCAACTCTGGACTCGTCTAATTGTTGATTCGATTATTCAGGAATAGTGGTGTTCTGAACGACATTGGTTGAGAAGAGCCATATCGGCAAGCCAATTGTCAGTCTTGGAAGCAACAATGTGGCCATATGGGGTGCACCAACATCTCCCCAAGAGGAGAAGGGACTAGGATTTCCACCAAGGGGAATTCCTTGGTTGGTAGACTCCATTTTCTCAACCTAAGATCAACGTAGGAAAAGGGTAATGAATATTCCGTTTAAAATAAATTTTTAGACGCTTTGACACAACTTGTTTTTTCAATTTTTAAGAGTCGAGAAAAAACAAAAGATGACTCTAGTCTCCTTCGATTTTTAATGAGCCTGAAGTGACAAGTGCTCAGATGGACCTTTTCCATTAAGGAGTCTGAAAAGGAATGAAAGGGACTGCTCTGGAGATCTAGGTAGAGGGAGTACCAAACCAATCGCAAAACTGCAGAATAATTTTTACGGTATGGCAGTCAATCTTCCCGAATGCTGTGTTCGGTGCATTGCGATCAGTAGGGCGGCCGACACGGCTTCCTATGGATAAAAGGTTTTAAGCCTATAGGGGTCTCCCAATATATACTCGACGGTACGTGGGAGCACAAGTCCGTACTGGCACTTATCGTCTCAAAGTGGAGGAATCACCCAACCATCAGTGAGGACAACAGTTACCAGGCTTTACGACGCCGGAATACGTCTCTAGCCTAGACCTCTAAATGTTGTGCGTTAAGTTCCAAAGCGTTGTTAGATTCATTCAATTTATTTTAAGTTGATCTTTCTTATGAAGTTTGCCTTTTGGGTTCACCACGAGATGTAGATGTAATTCCTAAAATGCAATCTAAAGATGATAAGCAAACTTTTATCTCTTTTCAGCAATGAAAATCCTAGCTACAAGGGGAAAAGAAAGACACAATCTTTTCACAAAGAGCAAAGAGCACACTGTAAATGCACTTTCCTAAATCAAGCCAAACAGACTGTCAATATGAAAATGCACATGTGCATGTATTTGTTTTTCGCTTTCTTAATATTGATGCCTAAAAAGAAAGTTGATGTACAAATCTGAATTTGCTTTCAAGTGACAAACACAAACAAGCTTCTTTTCGAAATCAAAAGGTAGAGATGATTACGACACTTTATGATTTTGAAATAAATACTCGTTTTGACACTTTATGATTTTGAAATAAATACTCGTTTCGACACTGGAAAGTCACAAATTCAAACCAAAGGCAAAAATAAAAGCATAATCGACTGTCAACAGCAAATAAACTTTCTCCTAAGACCAAAATCGACAGTTACGATAGATCAAAGGACGACAGTATGACTATTCTACTTTTGCAATGGAAAACTGTAAATGATGTAACAAACACACAAAAACATCTACAGTTTTTTTTTGTACAAAGGAGGCGGAATTAAGGCAAAGAAAAGGGTTTTTCAACAGACACATACACTGATCACAGGCTGCAAAAATCAGAGACAAAACTGAAAAAATGAAGCAAAGAACCTCAGCTGCACAGGGCTAGGCTGATCAACGCACCTGTTACACAGAGAAACTGCATTTCAACGCAGGTAGCCCTCTCGGGAAGTGCGTTGAAATGCAGAACCTCTTCACAGAGCTTGCGTTGGGGCAGAAACGAGAATTCTATCCAGGTTCTGGGTCACGGTTTGCAGTTTAATCTATGGTTTTTGGCCGAGTAAAAGCAATCAGTAATGCACAATCAGAGGGTAGATTTAAAGGAGGTGTAAGAGCTATCACAAAGGGCAATCAGATCATTTGTGAATCAGCTGTTCAAATCATAAACAGATCCAGTGAATGGATTGAAGTAGCAGATGTCTACTTTGCATTTGCAAATGGCAAATGCAGTTCGATTGCTACTTCTAAGTTTATGAAACAAACAACAAGAGAAACACAAACAAACTAACTAGACACGATCCCCAGCGGAGTCGCCAATTTGTTAACGGGAAAAGTGTCTATTCAGAACGACCCTATCCCAGTAAGGTGTGACAGTGACCTTAGAAACAAACAGAGAAAACTACTTTCGTATTCTTCTTTATGAACTGTAAACGAAGAGGAATAGGATGAACCAACCTGTGTCTTGCGCTAGTCCTTTGATCCAATCTCTCTCCTCTTTGACAGCTTCCAGCTACCTGCTCCCTTACTTGCCCAGCTTCACCAAGTTCCTGTAAGATCACAGAAGAAGGAAACTACACAAAGACATGGATTTATATTCATAAATAGCTTAGGATCAGATTTAAGCTAAACATACAAATGTAACAAACATCAATGATACACAAGCATGTAGGAGAAACTCAAATAGTTTTATTGATATAGCAAGAAGATCCAGGAGGAGTTACAACCGATGATTCCTGATCCAGCATCCACCTCCCAGCAAAGAATCCCCTCTTCACCCCCAACAAAGCATAAATCACCCAATACTCCGATATCTATCTCAAAACCAACAACAATTCTCTGCAATGTACAAAATTCCAGCCTCTGGATCTCTGGGATGAGGGATCCATATATAGATGTATGCAAGGAATATGAGTCAGCTTATGATTTGACTAGTGGCTTCTCTCTGTCAGTTCTTGCTTCCACTTGGAGACTGAGAGCCTCTTACTCATCCTTGGTCGAACTCAGTGAGGCAAGTGTCATTGGAGAAGATTCTGGAAGCTTCCATTGTCTTTCCACCTCGCGGAATGGCACTGCCATTTGTCATTTCCCGCTCAACGCACCCTGGTAGTGCATTTAGGTGCGTTGCAACTCACCTAGCTAGTGTACTTGGGTGCTATGCAACGCAGCTAGCTAGTGGAGCAGCTGAAATGATCCTGATTTGACTGATTCTGAGCAGTTTCTGGTGGAGAACTTCTGGGAGAAGCTGTAATTTGTTGACCTTGTTCCTTTAGGGGTCGGAACAACACTTTTAGGGACTTAGGATCCCTTGGACATTTCATGCTTATAGCTGTGAGGCACAAAAATGTCTATAACAGGTAGGGATGGCCTCAATCCATTTAGTGAAATAATCAGTGGCAACTAAGATCAATCTGTGCTGGCCATTGGAATGTGGATTTATTTCTCCAATGAAATCTAGGCCCCACTGCTGGAAAGGGCCACTAGCATGTATGGGTTTTAAGGGAAAGGACTTCAATTGCTGCTTCCCTTCAAGTCTTTGGCATCTGTCACATGATTTAAGAAAGGAAAAGACATCAGTAAACAAGGTGGGCCAATACTACCTAGCTCTGAGGATTTTGTGGTCTATAGTTTTTCAATAATGATGCCCTCCACATAGGATAGAATGAAACTGCTGGATCACTTCCATGGATTGTTCTTTGTCCAGACACCTCAAGAGAATTCCAGAGGGGTCTCTCCAGTAGGGCAGATTTTCATGAATGCAATATTTAGCTGCCCTGAGCTTAATAGTTATGGCTTGTCTTGAACTAAGGCCTAGAGGAATTTCTAGCTTCAACAAGAATTGAGCTATGGAAGAATACCATTCACAAGAAGCTATATTTTCTGCCAATGACTGATTTTTCCCTGGTTCAGTTGTTTCTTCTGCTGCCTGTCCATCTTCTGAGAACGTGCTTGTGAGATTTATGTCCAGCATTCTGCAGTTTTCTTCAGCCATCAATCTGGCAAGGCCTTGACCTTTGACAATTTTGGTGGGCTTCAGTTCTATGTTAAATTCAATAAGCTTTATAATCCATTTAGCCCCTCTTCCATCAGCATGAGGCTGTGTTAAGACATCTTTTATTGAAACAGAGAGTACATATGCAATTATCTTGGAATGCAGAATGTAAATTTTGAAAGCTTTCAAATATTTGATAAGAACATATGCTTGTTTTTCAATGATATCATACTTCATCTCAGCATCCCTTAATGTTTTGCTAAAAAATGATATTGGATGCTCTGAACCTTCTTCATCTGCTTGCAATAAAACTGCTGCAAGGGTGTCATCAGAGGCAAATGAAAATATATGGAACTCCTTGCTGTAATCTGGGCTGACTAAAGTAGGAGCTTCCATAATAGCTTTCTTAATGGATTCAAAGGATCTTCTTGCTGCATCAGTCCACTTGACTTCTGACCCATTTTTCAACATGGAGGTAATGTGTTTTACAAGTTTTGCAAAATTAGGAATAAACCTCCTTACAAAATTATTTTTGCCCAGAAAGGACTGGATATCCTTCTTTGATCTTGGACAACCAAGTTCTGTATTACTCTAACTCTTTCTGGGTCAATCTTGACACCTGCATTAGAAACAACATGTCCTAATAAATTTCCCTCTTCTAAGCAAACTGTGACTTTTTAGGATTGACTGAAATCCCAAACCTCCTGCACTTCAGGAACACTTTCTTCAAATGCTACAAATGGTCTTGGTGGCTACTGGAGTACACTGTTATATCATCAAGGTAGACAAGGACAAATTTGTCTTTCTCTCCCACAAATGCTATATCCATAGCCCTTTGAAAGGTGGCTCCAACATTCATCAACCCAAAAGGCATCTTAGAATACATAAAAGTGCCCCAAGGAGTAGTGAATGTTGTATTCTCTTGATCATCTGGATGTACAGCAATCTGGTAGTACCCTAAAAATCCATCCAGGAAAGACATCACTTTGGCTCCTAATACTTTCTGCAGCAAATGCTCCATCTTGGGTAGAGGATAATTGTCTTTCTTAGAGCATTTGTTTAAGTTTCTGAAATCGACACAACCTTATTTCTCCACTTTTCTTCCTCACTACTACCAAATTGGCCACCCATTTTGAATATCTAAGAGGGACTATGATTTTGGCAACGAGTAACTTCTTGATTTGTTTTTCAATCAGAGGAAGGAGCAAAGGATTTATGGGTCTCAGTTTCTGTTTGAAAGGAATGGTGTCTTTCTCTAAAGGGATTTTATGTTAGATGATATTTTTGTCATATGTTTTCAGGTCACTATATTCCCAGGCAAAGACATCAGCAAATTACTTCATTAGATTGTAGTATTCAAAACTCTGGGCAGCAGATAGATGAGTGGACAGATTTATATATCTTGGTTGTTCTGGTCTCCTTATGCTATGCCTATGGACTACAGATTGGTCTTCTTTTTGGGCAGCCTTATAAGGCACACCATTCTAGTCAAACAACCTTTCTAAAGGGACTAGGCCTTTAGGTATGTGATTGTTGGGCAGTTGGACAATGCTATCTTTTCCAATTTTGTTCTTTAGCTGGGATTGGGGGCTTTCCTCCAAAGCTTCATTTTCTTGATCAATTTGCATTTCAGAGAATTCATCAATGACTTGAAGAAATCTATTTACCTCATCATCATCTTCAAAAACTTTCCAATGCTGGACATTATCAGGCAAGGATGGCCTATATTTCATTTGAACTTCATAAACTAGTCTGGGAGGCATGGGAGGAATAAACATGCTAGTAGACACAACAAGGGAATCAACAAGCTGATTTCTGACTCTAGGGATATATGAGATACAAAAACTATCAAAAGAGTCTTTGAGTCTCCATACCTCATCTCTATATGCTTTCAGCCTTGGGTGCTTTGCTTGAAATGTTTTTTTTGACTTGTTGAATGATAAGATCAACATCTCCAAACACCTTTATGTTCTTGATTCCTCTGTCTTTAGCTGCATTCAGACCCAATATCAGAGCCCTATACTCTGCTATATTGTTCATGACTTGGAAAGCCAGCTTAAAAGACAAGTGTGTGCTTTCTTGTTTTGGAGATATTAGCACCACCCCTGCTCCTGCAGTCTCCCTCGAACATGCTCCATCAAAGAATATCTCCCAAACCTAACTTCCTTGCTCTCCCTCAACCTGAACTGTTGGTTTCTTGAGCTACAATGAGGCCTTTTGAGATTCTTCAATTTGGAGGATACATGCTCCAAAATCAGTGTCCACAGCATATATGGGATGGTTAGAAGGATTCTTTTCATCACTGATGATGTAGGCTAGCTATGCTTCTCTGTACAATCTCCTGCTTTCCCCTCCAAAAATTGGGACAATGGCATAGTATAAATCATTTTGTAGTGTCCCACCTAGTCTCTTGATCCACCCTCTATATAGCAGCATGCCAAACTTGGGAGGGACATCTGCTACTACAATATCCATAATCATGCTCTTCATGGGCAGCTGAGTTAAGGTAATGGCTAGGTATTTGATTAATCCTAGGCATTTTACCTTTCTTGAATCAAATGAGAATAAGTCATGATATGGTCTAGTGATATCAAGGCCTAACTCTTCCATGACAGCTTTAGGCATCAAATTGTGGCTGGCCCCTGTGTCTAGCAGGTAGTTATGGAGGGTTTTGTCATGAATGGTCAAGGAGACATAGAATGACGGGGAGCTATTATCAGTAGGTTCGGTCATGGGGCTAAGCACAACTACAAGCTTATCATCTTGCAAATTGAAGTAGTCAGTGGCGGCTGGTGAGGATTTTAGCTCAAGAGCATCAAAGATAGGCTTTCTAAAAACTTCATTGTTTACAAGTTCTATCAGAGGTACAGATATTTTTAACTTCTGGACTTCTAACTCAAAACTGAAAGGGGAAGGGGACTTGTGAGGACCTCTTACCTCTTGAGCTAGTGCTTTGAGGATGACAGGATCAACTGCCAGCTTCTTCTGTCCGATATTCTGTAACTCTGTTGGGATAGCATCTCTTTGGGCAGGATTCTCCTTGACATTGTTTCCCTTTGACCTCAGATTATATATGTGCTGCTCACCAATCTACAGAACAACCTCTCTGTCCCACTTTTGACTGGTTTGGTCCTGCAGCAATGATTCTTCATAGGCAGCCAATCTCAGGAAAGCAACACTTCCCTTATCTTCCATGCAATGAATCTCATCCTCTTCTTCAAGTTGTTCCTCTTCCATGACTATGTTTTGGAAAGGAGCCTTAACTCTTTGTTCTTCATTTGCTTCTTTACCCCTTTGAATGATTTGCAATTGTTCATTTGCTCTTCTGAAAGGATTTGGATTTCTTGGAGAAAATGTGTTTGGAAGCCTTTTCTTTTCAGAGCTCGGCTCAACCATCAGCTTAGATATATCAATAGCCAATGACTCTATAATTTTAGTCATTTTTTCTAATTTGGGTTCTGAAGATGAAGCAGAGGAAGAAGAAGCCTCACCTCTCTGCCTCCTCCTATCAGCATGACTTTTGAGCTTTCTTGTAGCCATGATATTTGATTCCACCTCTAGAGCTGCATCTTACATTTCAGCTACAGTGGCACATCTTATTTCTCTTAAAAGCAGGCAGAAGTCAGAGTCAAAAGCATTGGCACAAGTGAGTTTGGAAGAGGTGGGGCTAGGCTTTACTTCAGCTGGTATCTTACTATACATACGGTTAAATCTTTTATTAAAATCAGGCAATGATTCCCCATTCTCCCTCTTTAGGTTTCCAAACTCTATATGGTAATAGAGCAGGACTTTCTTGTCTCCCCAATGCTTCAAAAATACATCATCTAAGGCTTCAATGTCTGTAATTGACCAAGGGGTCAACTCTCTGAACCACTTTCTAGCCTCTCCATCAAGGCTCTGGACAAACACTCTCATCCACACGTCATCCTCACTAATATCCAGGTTATCAGCATAACTATAAAAAGATTCAAGGTGTTCTTCAGCTGTTACTCCCTCTGTACCAGTAAACTTGGGCATATATTTCTAATATTCTCCTACAGGCATGGCATTCAAAGGAATAGGCAAGACTAGGGGTCCATAACTAGCAGCTATGATTCTTTTCGTCTTTGTGGGTGATTGCTGGTCTGCCATGACTGGGATAGGTTGAAGGATACTGGCAGATTGAATGGTAGGAAGTAACGAAATAGATGACAGAGACAAAGGAGTATGATGGACTATATGGGAAGCTTTCTTTGGACTGAGATCCAAAGGGGAACTGACTGAACAAGGAGCTTTATGAATCTCTGAGGGTATTTCTTTACTAACAATGCTAGGCTCTATATCTTCAAACCATATATTCTCAGCTATAATATTCTCTTGCAAAGATACATAAAATTTCTTAGGCTTACCTGATCCTGATGCTCCTTTCTGTGATGTTTTCCTTTGCTTAGTGATCTTCTCAGGGTTAGCCACTGGGCCAGCTAGTGATGTCTGAGGATTTCTCCGGGTATGCCTCATAAACTGAGCCAGAACTGTAACGTGGAGTCGCCACTAGGTTGGTTCTCCAGTAGAGTTGCCAGATAGATGATTACAACTTGAAATGTGTCCAGACCTTGTCTATCATCAAAGCGTGGAACTGTGTCGTTTCCCAGGGAAGCTAAGCTTCAATCTCCTCTCCCTGGCAACGGTGCCAATTAATGTTATCACCCCAAGAATCTCTCCTAGGTTGTAGCTCGGAGATGCTCAGGAACATTACAAATTCAACTTATTGTTGTAAATGGATGAATGGAAGAGATGATGCTTTTTCAAGCCAGATAACCACTTCTACTTTGCTTGACTCCAAACATGCGTGAACACCCCCAAACTACAAGGCTTTAGACCACCAATTACTCACATTTTAAGGAATGGGTGAATATGGAGAACACTGACCACACCAGCAGATGCACAAGACCATGTGATGGCCGGATGCAACTAGTAAAAAAGTATGTAAATCTAATTCCCCAACACACAAACAGGATGGCAACTCTCTGGCATTAAGTGAAAAGAAACCTGAATAACTCATTCAATGATACATACAAGACTTTAACACAGAGGTAGGATGATAGCTCCCCTAATGCTAAATATCAAGAGCTCAGAAATACATCATATCAGGCATAACTTAGAGCAGAAGGAGAATGAAAAGTGAGCAATTAATAGTAAAAGAAGCTTGTATTAGCTGAAAATGAAGATGAGACACTGCAAGTATTAAAATAGTCACAGTCTCCAGAAGTTGAACCTTACATCAAAACATCAACCATCAACCCTGATTACATCTTGTTTCTGGGTATATATAGAGTTTCATTACAAAGGAACTCAACCATTCTAAGTATGGAGGGATCATAATTAACCACCAACTACTTTAACTTCCTAATGGAGTCTGAGTGCGATTACTTGTTGTAGTGGCTAAATTTGATCTTCTCGGGTGCTCTGTTATTCTCTCAAGTGGCTGGAGTGTCATATGGGATGAAGTCCCATAATGGTTAGATGCATTTGACTATTTGTGCTCTGTCCTTTTCCTTCTCAGCCATATTGTCTGTTTGAATGTGGTTGTTCAGGAAGAAATGCACCTGGTACTGAAAACTGGTCACCTTCATCCTTTGGGAGTACGAAACAGTTAAGAGACGCGGACTCCACAACAGGTGAACGAGTAGGAGGAAGGAGAAGGGTCGATCGTTGGATCAGGAGGATAGACGGTGGAGGAATTATCGGGAAAGTCACTTTATCGGGCACGATGGGAGTCGTCAGATCGGGTTTTTGGATCTTGGGCCCTTATGTATGGCGACGTTCGACTGCGATCGAATTGCATCGGCGGAAGCTGAGGGGCTCAGCGTTTATACATACACGATTGTGATTTGCAATCAGATTGCATCACAATATCGCATTGGCGGAAGTCAAGGGGCACAGCCTTTATACATACACGGATGCGATTTGCGATAACGATTAAACCTGAACCTGATAAAGGAATTAATCGTTTTTATTTTTGGGGACTAATGAAGGGAGAATGAGCAATGCAAGGGAAGGAGAAAATGACCATTATGAGCTTATTTTAGTGGAACCAAGCGGACCAAGATCATCTCTGACTTTAAAAAATCATCGTCATATAGCAGAGCTAACAGTTCCAACATTCATGTTGCAATACCGAGGCTCATCACATTTTGACATCGTTGCCAGGGAGGTGCCAAAGTATGCATTTTTTTCTTCCCTAGTTGATTCATTTCTTTTTACTTTCTGGAAAAACACAAAAATTTCATTAGGCATTTTGTATTGCATTAGCATTCTAATTGATTTTTTTTCTATAAAACCAAGAAAAAAATACTCCTCCAACACCAACCCCCCCATTTGATCATGTGGTTCAGTAAGAGCCACATCGCCATTCTTTTTTGGAGGTAGAAGAAGAAGAGGTGATAGAGAAGATAGGAGAAATGGATGGAGATGATGACAATGAAGAAGATCCTATTGGATTTCCTATTCAAGATACTGAGATCAGTGTGCATATGAATAACATCCCTCCATGTTTTCTTCCAAACTTCCATGGTATGAGGTCAAGGATCCAGAAACATTTATCTTTGAGTCTGAAATTGTTTGTAGATCTTATGGTTACTTATTAAACACTCAAAAATTGAGATTGTTTCCTGTGACATTAAAGGATAGAGCTCTTAAATGGTTCATGAGATTAGGGACTAAATCAATAAGATCATGGAATGATATGCAAAAGATATTTCTAGGAAAATATAAAGATGATGATATTAAAGGAGAAATATTTAGAATGAATAAAAAAGAAGATGAGTGCCTTGAATATCTAGTAGAGAGGTTCATTTATAATGTTAAGATGGAAAAATTAAATCATTTAGGATCCGACACACTACAATTCCTCTTAGAAAAATTAGGGATGAATGGATTGATCTTGTTGATCACATGAGTATAGGCGATGTATATCAATTATCATTTGAAGCAATTTGTAAAACATGCAAACACATATCAAGAGGAGGGGCAAGAGTAAGTAAATCAACATCAAGATCGACAAGTCAAGCTAAACTTGGAAATTTGTTTGATGGATTTAAAACAAAAATTCTTAGTAATCTAACCAAAAAAGTGGAAATGTTAAGAATACAAAATGAGAAAAAAGAAGATGTTGATATTTGTGTTGTCCATGTAGAATAACATGATGTTAAATATTGCCCCTCATTACCAAGGTTGAAGGAAATTTACCAAGAGGACAATGGAGCAAGTCAATTGCCAATGCAACTATGTTATGTAGCTCCAAGAGGACCATGAAAACTTATTCAACCTAATGTGATGCAAGAGCCTAATTCACAATTTCAAGATTATGCATATCCATCCTAAAGTAATTGGAACACACCCTTTCCTTGGCAACCTTGTCCATCTCACCCCAAAACCAATCTTAGCAACAAGGTTGGAAAGGAACTTATGAGAGCCATTCATAATATCTTGAATATTTTCCTCAATATCCGCCATTCCCAACTCCATGTTATCCCTACCATTCACCTCCACCACAACCACAAATCCAACCACATCCATCTCAAATATCCACTCCCACTCAACTACCTGTACCACCATTTCCAAACCCACACAATGAAGTAGATCAACCCACTTATAATGTTGAGGTACAACACTTCCAAACATATCCTCTTGATTTAAATGGTATTCATCTTATCTCAGGAAGAGTACCACAAAAAAGAGATTCTCTTGATATCATTGAAGGAAAATATGAAAAAAAATAAGATTCAAATGAGAAGACCAAAAAGTCATGGGCTACACTTGATGAAGAGTAGAAATCAGAATCATATATTGGGAAAGTGCGCTTATGTTTACCAACAGATCCTCTATGTGTTGAAGAGAATAATCAACAAAAAGAAGAATATATGAATTTAATGAAAGAAGAAGACATCCAAGATGATTCAATACAGCAAGTGGACCAGGAGCATCACAACTACATTGAAATATGGTTCTAGAAAAGTGCCAAGTTGCAGCAACCCACACTTCTTCAACAATTCCTGATCTCATCTCAATCAAAGAACTTGATCTCTCATATTCAGGTACCTATCAAAGCATATATTTCAAACCTACACATCAGTTTATGTGTCATCTCGATGTGCACTTGGCTTCATTGGAAGTATTCCTACACTTTAAAATTATTTTGTTTATTCAAGTAGATTAGGATAGGAAAAGAAATAAAAACTAAAAAATAAGAGAAAAAAACTCTCAGGTGAAAACCTCCTTTGAGGCACCTAATATTGGCTCATTTATTGAAAACCTCCATGAGGTAGTCAACGGTATGAACAAAAGAGAAAAATAAAAGATCCTAGGTGAAAACCTCCTTTGATGCACCTAGGTAGACCTACTAGTTGAAAACCTCATTAAGGTGGTTAGTAGGCCTGGAAGAAAAAAATAAAAGAATAAAAATATTTGCTCTATGTATCTCTCTCTCATGAATGCAGGTGCTCTCTAACCTCTGCAAGCAACAAAAATGAGTTAGCCACCAAAATAAAAGTTGATCCCAAGCCTAGTCAAAAGAAGTCAAATTTTGAAATTCTCCTCCTTTGCTCAAATGCTCCAACAGGACCAAGGCCATGCCAACCATCGCCCTCATCTATTTCCACCATCCACCCATAATTCCCAAGCTTTTCCCATTCATTTTCCTTGTTGTTCTAAAATACTACAAGAAGGCTCTGTTTTACTACAGGAAACGTAAATACATAGAGCATAGTTTTTTTTTGTCATATCTTGAAAACCATGCATCCATTTTCCAAGTTGCTTTAGGTGGAGATGCATATGGATGATGGTAACATGCTCAAGTGATTTCAGCGAATTCTAGTGCACAAGTTTCTAGAAATCGACCTCCATCACCTACAACCTTTTTTATTTTTTTCTATATTTGTACATCCTTGAGGTTTTAAGTGAAGGATGGGTCAATGGCCTCGGCTACCTTTAACTAGTTAATTTTAGCCCACTCCTTCACTCCTGCAATGTGGAAACACCAAATTAGAAAGGGTGATGATTTCGAGGAATGGGGACAATAGTTAAAAGAAGAAATTTATGCAAAGGCCAAGTCACCACAACACTCCAAGCCCTCCATCCATTTCATATCCACTATCTATCCACCATTCATTCATCCCATTTGGTAAGAAAAAATTAATATTTTTCAAGAACAAACCCTACACTCTGTCTCACTGGTGAACCCCAGTATTGTAGCAATAATGCTGCAACTCCTGGGACTCCCTTCTTTACTTTTATCAACCAGGTAGTTCGTAACAAACTTGGAAGCGACGGTGCTGTATGCACAAGTACTAGCTCTTGCCACAGCTTTCACTTGGTCAGCTGGCACAAGTCCGCTAGGGGCTTAAGCCAACTTCTATGAGCTCTGAGAAGAAGCTTTTTAACTGATGGATGAAAGCTAACTCAAAGAAGGCTGATCTACTTGCAGAAAGAAACTGGAAAGCTGAAAGGAAACGTAAACCCTAGCAAACCCTAATTTTACCAGCTATCCCTACTAATGCAAGAAATAGGATGAAAGATACTGAAAGAAATTCCATTGACTTCTAGAAAGGTAAATACATGTATCTAAGCTACTTCTATAGTGACATCTGAAAAAAACATCTTTTTGTATTTTTGAATAAGTTGCCAGAATTATCATGCATGCGATTTGACTGTTTTGACTGTGCAGAGGTGGATTGGCAAGAGGAAATGCTTGGAGGAGGCCGGGAAGGTTCAAAGAGGGCCTAAGGGGTCCCTACCACCCTTCTAGAGAGTTTCACAGAGTTTGGCTATCAAGAAACCTCATTCGTGAGCTTCTACAGGAAGTCTGCAGGGGTTCTACATGATGTTCTAGAATTTTCTATAGGATGTCTGTAATTTTCTACAGGATGTTCAGAAATGGGATTTTGGAGGATGGATGGAGGAAGAAAGATGAAGGAGTGGGTATGGAGGTGAGATAAGGGTGTGAGGAGGTCTAGGACTTGGGGAATGGAGCTGAGAAGTGGCGAGGACAGTTGGATTTGTTCAAGGAGGAGTGGAGCAATGTTGCACAAAAATATGGGAATTAGGGCAAAGTGAGCAAATGGAAAACGTGAGGCAAGAATCCAAAGTAGAGGATGGAGCAAGTGGGATTGATGGAGTATGGGCAGATGGAGAAGTATTCCAGGTGCTCTACAAATTGTTTTTCAAATTAGACAAATGAAGACTTGGAAAATCAAGAAGCTAATTACTTTGACCTAATCTGACCTAGATAACATCAAAGAAATGGAACAGAAGTTTATTTGCAATGAAACATGTGAAATAGATATGAGCAACACATAACCACAACTGGTATCAATCTCTGCAAATGAAAATCTAACACTAATGATTGCATGGCGAAGCAAAGATAGTGTTTTTGGTGGCAGTAAGGTCACCTTGATCCCAGCTCCTGATCCCATTGAGGGAGAGGTGAAATCAGAGGTGCTTGATGGCCCTTTTTCTGAAGATCTTCCCTGTTATTAAACTAAATTTGAACATGAAAATCCTTTTTAATCATCAAAAGCAACTTAAATAACAAAACAAGATTTAAATCTAAATAGCAGATTTTATTCTAAGAATGCAGCAAAAACACATAACGATAAACAAAGGAGGTACTGGGCACTTGAGATGGGCCAAACCCCAAGAGATACAACCTCCTAAGAGAGATTTAGAGCTGGTGCAAAGCTGGATTCATCTTTATTGATCAAAAGAATAGTTACATTCCAAAAAATGTCCACAAGGAAAACTTGAAAATGTGTTGAAATGCAGAGCTAACCTACTGCCTAAAAAATGACTAAAATCGAACTACAAACTAGCTAACTTCAGCCTACAAAGTGACTAACTGAAATGAGGCCCTAAGCCCTCTTATTTATACAAATTGAGGACCCCAATAGCCCTCCTAAACTTTAGGAACTCGGCTACCAAAACTTGTAGTTAACAACACTTTTACTAGCACTTGCTCGACTGCCTTTGTGATAATTGATTTGGTGGCCCTTGAACTCCGAGATGATGGTGGAGAATTCAAGGTAAGGGCCCATAAATGAAGGGGACGCCCTCCTACAAATCCTCTCCCTTGTTCTCCCACGAATTTGGCTGCCAAGTGCTCATTAAAACCTTTGATTTTGTCTCAAAATTGACTAAAAATCTGGACAAAGTACCCATTAGACTTGTTGGGATAATGACTAACCCAATTCACTCTATTAGCATAAATATAATAAAAAAAAATGCAATAAACTAATGAGAATGGTGGATTAAGTCGAATTAGGAGGTTGAATGAGCCCATATAATTATCCATTTTTGGGGCTCATCATCACCCCCCTACTGAAAGTGTTGCTCATCCTCTGAGCAACTAATCTATCTCCTCATCTTTGATGGCCCTGGTGGCCTCCCTGTCATGCCAAGCTTCTAAAGTGATGTCCTCTTCTTGGTCATGAAACCATGCTTTTCTCTATGCTTCTTCCCACTGCCTGTGCTCCTTTTCCTAGAGAATTCTCAGCTTCCTGTAGAACTGTCTCAGCATCCTGTAGAGAGGCCTTTGTGTCCAACATTTTCATTCTTTGGATTTAAGAGATCTGTGGTTTGCATCTTTTGAATCAATAACCGGAGAATCCACAGTATGAACATTTTTATACCAACGTTTCAAATCCCAAATGGGATCCATCATCAGGATATTTAGAATGATGATAGAAGAAGAGCAATTTTTGAGAATAAATAATAATGAGGAAATTTTTTAGGGAACCTCATACTGTCGGCTTGGAATAATAATCTGATTTTTATTAATTTCTAATTTTTAATTTAAAATTTTTACTTTTATTTATATAAATTACTTATAATTTAATAAGTTTATATAGAAGGGCTAATAAATTAATACAAAACCTAAAGATGAAATTAGGGAAAAGAAAAATAAGACTAATATAATAATTTCCATATAAATTAAATCAATATATTAAACTACTTTATATTAACAATTATAAATAATGAATATTTATAATTGGTTAATATAATAATTAGTATATTAATTAATCGTTATATCGAAATTATTATATCAAAGCATTAAAATGCCAATTCTTATAATAAGAGGTTAATTAAAAATATATGAGAAACCTATGCTAATTTCTATATAAATAAAACTAATATATTAAACCAAATTATATTAATAATTATAAATAATTGATATTAATTAATATAATAATTAATATATCAATTCATAGTTATATAGAAATCAATAAATTATAGAATTTTATGCTAACTTTTTAACCTAAGAAAAAAAAGAAAAAAGAAAGAAGACTAATATAATAATTTCTATGTAAATTAAATTAATATATTAAACTACTTTATATTAACAATTATAAATAATAAATATTTATAATTGGTTAATATAATAATTAATATATTAATTAATTGTTATATTGAAATTATTATATCAAAGCAACAAAATGCCAAATCTTATAATAAGAGGTTAATTAAAAAATTAGGGAAACCTATGCCAATTTCTATATAAATAAAACTAATATATTAAACTAAATTATATTAACAATTATAAATAATTAATATTTATAGTTAATTAATATAATAATTAACATATCAATTCATAGTTATATAGAAATCAATATATTATAGAATTTTATGCTAACTTTTTAACCTTGATATTAATAAAAGGTACAGGCTAATAAAATAGAAAAGGAGAGGGATAACTTACCTGTTGAATGCTTCACCTGGGGATGTGTTGGCGTCTTTGGCGTTTTTTATTTCCCTAATCAAGGGAAGCCAGCTACCGCTAATCTCCATACCATTGTCTCCGTTTAGATTTTGAGGATGCTTGATAATTTCAAGTGCTTCTCTGATCTTTCGTCTCTGATGCTGCTCTTCCCTTGCGATAATGGATGCGCTTTCTAGGCAGATATGGTGTTTAGTCTTTGAGGAGTGATCTGCCAAGGCTGAAGTACGAGATCTTCCATTTCTAATATCAGCGCCATGTTCCTTGAGCCTTGTCTGGAGGGAGCGACCTGTTTCACCTATGTAGCTTTTTAACAGGAACAATCTATTTTATAGACTCCTTTAAGCTGATGCTTGTCAATATCATCTTTTACAGACTTCAAACCTTGCCTGATCGTACCAGGGGCTGAGAAATGAGTGATAATGTTTTTCTTTCTTAGGATTTTTGCGATTTTGTTTGTAACCCCATGGATATAAGGAAGAAAAACCTTACCATACTGAGGATGTCTTTGAGCTTCCCCGTTCATAGCTAATGGATATCTTTGAAGGAGGCTCCTCCTTTTGTTTAGCTTTTGTGTCCTTAATGACAATTTGCTCCTTTGACTGTGGTTTGGGTCTACCTACTTTTATCCGTGTGCTCCTTTTTCACTTTAAAGTACATGGATGTTTGCCTCTTTCTATTCCTTTTTGGTCTTGGAGGTGTGATAATGGTGGCAAGCATGGTTGCTGCCTCCCTGGCCAAAATCTCAGGCGATTTTCCCTTTTTGTTCCTCTGTTTCTAGACTTCCTGTTGAAAGTCCTGTGCTGACTATTTTCTGGCTTCCTGTAGAAATGGTTTTCATGCTTCCTGTAGAAACTATTTCAACTGTTTTGGTCTACTTGGCTGGATGTGGCTCTTCCTCCTTTTTTCTCTTCTTTTGTCTTCTCTGCCTCTGTTAGCTTGCTTCCTCACGCTCTGTTTTGGCTTTCTTCTCATCTTGTTTAGCTTCTGCCTTATCTGCTGTAGTCTTTTTCTTTTCTGTTCTTCCTTTGTTTTTCCCTCTGCTTGAATGATTTGTGCTCCCTCATCATTGGTTTTTTCACATTCTTCAAGCTTGATTCTTCCATAGAATTGCATCACTTATTTTGCATAAACATGCAACAAACAAAACTGTTTGTTTTCTTCTTCTCTTGAAGACAGAAATTTTGCAAAAACCCATGTTTTCTTCTAAAAAGATAGCTCATTTCCCCTCTTGTAAAATTGTTATTGCTCCTGGAATTTTCGTGTTTTTCACAACAACAACTTCTAATTTTTCCTCTCTTCAAACTTTTCCAACTTGAATTTGCTTCTTAGTTTTTGAAAAGAAATCAATTTTTTGACAGATCAGAGAACAAAATACATAGTTTTTTCTTCTAGAAAGAGGACAATCTTGCAAATTCATTCTTTCACACAGGCTTAGTTCCTATGGTTGCATCTCTCTTTTCAGAAGAAGGTGAGAAAGAAGAAGCCAGACTTTGAATGCAGAGGGAAAAAAGAACTGTGTAGAACTCAGAAAATATGCAAGAAGACTTTTCACTTTTTTCAAAGTGTAGGCAGACTTTTCCTCTCATTTTTTAATTTAATTCCGTGTTTAATTCACCATTTTGCACCAACAAATCATGCACAACGAAGTTTCCCTGATCCTACCTCGTTTGGAGCTTGAAATTCGCCAAAAATCCCAGGTTTTCTTTCTACATGGTTGTTTTCTACGTTTCATATAGAAGACTTCCTGTAGAACGAAACTGCACTTCCTGTAGAGCTTGATAGGTGGGAATTAAAAAAACAACGGTAGAAATCTCGAGAAATTAGGCAGGAATCTTGCAAAGGACCACTGGTTAACTGATCTGGACGTGGTGGACGCGTCCTCCAGTTGTGACCGCAGCTGAACAGAGGGTGGTGAGAGTCAGCCGAGCATTTTTGTAATTGCTGCGTGATTTGTGGTGAGGGAGTGAAGTGGCCAGGTGTACGTGGCCACATGCAGATGGTAGTGTTGTTCATCAACTATATGTTTTCCCAATGTAATCACCGCCATCAACTGCATCGAGGTTTAAATGGCCAACACTCCCGGTTGTTTTAATTTTCACGTGAGTCGACTGTCCACGTGTACTGTGTTAGCACTTGAAATTTCACCTCAGGCTGAGAAAGGCAAACCTCAAAGCTACATCAAACCATTCAGCCTCGTAGCTAGCCCTACAGGGCAGGAGAAGGCTCTCTCCGGTCAATCTCGGTAGATCTTCAATGGGATGAGATGACCAACACGGTAACACTGATATTAGGCTAGTAAACTGACTTTGAAGGTTGATTTGGGGTTTTTGGTGGCAAATTGAGGAGCTGCAATTTAGGGTGCGGGGATTGGACACAGTTTCTGCAGGGGCGTCTTTGGGGCGAGGTAGGAACCTGTATTGATGTCTTTAGCTGAAGTGGATGATTAGGAAAGAGAGATAAGAAGGCTAAGGAGAGCAAACAATGAATTTGAATTCTCTTTAGACAGTAGAAAACATAGAAATTAAACAAATTTAAAAGCAGAGCATGGCAAGCATGAATTCTTACTTTAACACTTCATTTGTTTAATATGTAGCAGTATAGAAAGGAAATGAATCACATAACAAAGCTTACAATAACATGGAGAAACACACCATCAACACATGAGTCCACAAGAATCCCAAAGATGACTGCAAAACCTGGTCTTCCTTAGCCAAAAATTGCAGAGATACAAATAAAATAATACAGTGGTAGCTTCTCCCTCAAGAGTCCAACCATGAAAATGAGAAAGAAAGTACATAATATAGATGATCTAACCTCTTTCCCTACCTCCATGGGTCGAGCTCACTATCCTAGGAGCTATTTGAACCACTTCTAAACTAAGCACTACAAAATAGGCAGTCAAAACAACTTGCCTCTATAAACTTGGAAACCAATTCATACATTCAATTTTTACCCTTTACATGCATAAATCTTCTAGAAATGTTAAACAAGAGTAAAAGTATCCAAAAAGTGTCACAATTACATCCATCAAGATCATCATTAACCTCAGAAAGTCGAAAAGGGTCAAATCTGCAATTTCTGGGCTGAACTGGTCAAATCTGGCAACATTTCCTCAACGGGTCGCGCCCCTTTTCTCAACGGGTCGCGCAATTTGGAGCTCTGTTTGGAGGCCTTCCCGGTATCATAATTGGGTGCAGGATAGCTCGTTGGAAAGGTATGTGAGTCTACTTTCCAACCCAACTAGAATTTTTGAATTTGGAGTTCATTTGCCCAGTCAAAACTCAATTCTCCCAAGACTGCTTCTGCAACTCAAAAAGGGGCAGAAAGTCAAATTTTGCATGCAGTTTGACCTTCTGGAGGCCCAGAACCCCATAAAAACTCAAGTCCATCCATGGGCATATGTAATTTTGCATGAAAAATCTAAAAATGCTAAGTTTTTGCAAAACGGAGCTACGATGACAAAGGGTCTCACCCCCGGAGAAGCCAAAACCTGTAAATTTCCAAAAAATTCCAAAATTACCCAAAATTCTAAAAAATTTTGGGATTTGTGCTGTAGCTGATGCTAGTGAGTGCCATGATCTTTGAGGGATGCCTCAGCCAAGATACGGAGTGGATTGGTTTTCTTCCTCCGCTTAAGAGCCTCGGATAACCTCCTTTGGAACATTTTCATTTTGGCCTTGCATACATGCATTCTTGCCCAATAGTGATTCTTCATGTTTCTCAACAGCCTTTTCTCTTGGTTGGCCTTAGCCAACAGCCTCTCCAAGTGTGCATTTACCCGGATGAGCATGGACTTTCTCTCAGCAGGCAATAGGTCACCGGGCCTCCTTCTGTTCAAATCCCTGTAGCCTGTGCAATCACCTCGGGTGTCAAAGTGAAGTCCACCCCGGCAAGGTTGACATGTCCATCATGCAAGTGTAAAACAAAAGGCGAGCCAACTCTCGGTAGTGCTGAATCCGAGAGATCCTCTCACAAAACTCATAACAGGACATGTACTGAAAGCAAGAAATTGCCATAGGACAAGCTTGTAGACCTGCCAAAGAAGTAGGTTCCTCTCTCCTGTGATGGCCACCTTTACCACCTTTACGAGGCCTCCTCTGTACCTCAACCTCTGCCGATGATGAATGGTCATCACTTTGCTCATAAGTTTCGGTTTCTGACATAGTTTAGGAGCAAAGTGGACAAACTGTACTGCTGTCTCTGCCTGTAAAAAGTGCTGAATTCTATGATGTTCCAAGGGGAAAAAGACATGAGGGAAATGTTAGGGGAGGGATCTTTTTACAAGGAATTGGGAATATATAAATATAACAGGGAATTTTTAAGGAAAATGTTGCAAACCATTATGCATATGGAGTACATATTTAAATAAGGGAGATTGGGAAATCATTTGCAAAGATCACTGCATATGAAAAATATGTATGAAAGTGAACACATGGGGATGTGAAAACATGCAGCATTAATAGGGGAAAATAGGGAAATATATGCACAAAACGGCTGACATATTCACCAACATTTTATATTGTTGCATATGGTAGAGGGAGATTAGGGTTTTGAATGCTTTGGGAGAGGGGTAGGATTTACACTTTTAGTTATTAGGGAGAAGGGAGGGTTTGCATTTGATTTATAAAATAGCATGGGAGAAAAATAGGCATACATACAAGTGTGAGTGGAAAGGGGAAGGAGGGAAACAATTACAAAGGGAAAACACCTTGAAACAACACAAATCCTAGCACATTTTACCCATTAATATTGCAGTCATATGAAGAGGTTTCACTTGCACAATTTCGATCATTAAAACATGTTTCATGATATCCACCAATCATAACCAGCAACCATTTCAAGTTTAGAACACCTACCTCAAACGAATTTATGGCTTGGAGAGCGTTTGAGCAAGTTTAAAATTAATTTGCAGGGAGACAGCTCAACGGGTTGCGCAGGCCGCCCAACGGGTCGCGCACGTTGCTTTTCTGAACTGCAGAAGAGCTCTCAACGGGTCGCGCACCTAGCTTCGTTACGCTTTTTCAGGAGGCTTTTGGAGGCCTTCCCGGTATCAGAATGGGGCTTAGGATAGCTCGTTGGAAAGGTATTTGAGTGTACTTTCCAACCCAACTGAAATTCTTCAATTTGGAGTTTATTTGACCTGTCAAAAATCAAATCTCCCAAGACTGGTCAAAAAGTGCCAAATAAGGCTTCCTCAAGGAAGAGCGCTGTTGCAGTCAACTTTTGAATGCCTTCCTCAACCCCAAAGTGAGCTCATGATAGTTCATTGGAAAGATATTTGTTTCTAGTTATCATTTTACCCATCACGCGAATCATTTGGCCAACCAAGCTAGGAGAAAACTTGAGTTTCCCAAGGTCACTTCAGAGGTGCCTTTGATTCTCCTGAGGCAACGGTATTCTTTGACATTTCTCTCAAACCATGATACCTGTGCAAAAATTGAAGGAGGTTTTTCTTCCTTGGCATGTTTTGGACAAAAACCTCTCTCAGTTTTTCAAAATTCATCTTTTATTGCTCTGGAACATCATTTGGGTGCGACTTGTCTCGATGTGTGAAACAAGGAATTTTGTCGAAATGGAGCGAAATGAAGGGGATAGGGGGCTTCTAAATTCTTGGGGAAATTTTTTGGAGTGGGGAGGGATGTTAGGAAGAAGGGGAAAGTGGAATCTCTGAGATTGAGTGAGGGGAAGGGGTCCAAAAGGGCAAAACACAGGCCCAACCTAGAAAATTGCCAGGTTGTAACTAGAAACTAGGGTTTTTGGAAAAATGAGGAATTTGGCGGATCTAAGGGATGGGAAGTGTTTGATAAGGTACTTTAAGGATAGGGGAAGGTGTATGAACATATGGATACAAGTTTTGTTGATGATTTGACCGTCCAAGAGAAATTGGTTTCAAAACCCTAGGAGAGGGAAATGAACTTACCTAAGCGCAACTGAAGCATGAATAAGGTGTAAAATGACTCATTCGACACTGACATGATAATGAAAACCCTATGAATGATGATAGGCTCAGCTGAATGATGACATGGACTGAAATTTGGGCAAACCCTAGACCTAATGCCTAGTGATCAAATTTTGCTTGAAGACTCACTGAAATGACAAAATTTGACCTTGACACTCCAAAATCACTTTGTAAGAGCATATTTGATCACTGGAGGAAGGCTAGAAAGACTGACACTAACATTCGCTCCAATGGGGATGGTAGCTCCTTGGAGGTACCAAGAAACTCAGACCTCTGGGAGAGCAGACCAGTGCTTTTTTCATTGGGCAATGGAGTCAACTTATTTGACAAACAATACAAGACTTCGACTCATTTATTGACTGAAACCTGACTGAAAACTGACTGAAACTTAACTGGAACTTGACTCAAACTAACTCGATGGCAAATTGAAATAACTTGAAAAACTCACTCAACAGACCAAACACAAATGACTCATGACCGAATTAAAACAAAACTTTACAAAGCTTTTGGAAAAACGGCAGCAATCCATCAAGATTTGAAATCATGATGACAACCACCTGTGTTTCTTACAAGACAATATACATCAAACTATATCATAATTCCAATGTAACCAATCAAGCAGATGCCTTCTTGACTGATTCTCCCAATCAGATCTCATGATCAACAATAGATACTGGCAACTAGGCATCCAAAAACATAGTTGACCATGATTTCCTTCATCACTGAACACTGCAATAATCACTTTCACTGCTGACTGTAACAAATCTGCCATTGGATCCTGGAAAACATGAAGTTTTGCCACTGCCACCTCCTGCTGAAAGAACAAGGTGTCTTTTGCCTCAAATTCTGATCTGCCTTCATCATGTGCTTCGGAAAGAGTATGTTCCTGGTCCTCAAAAAATTCTGAACAAGTAGATGAGCAGATCTCCCCTCGAAATAACATTTCAAAACATGAAACATATGAGGAAGAATCTGAAGTGGAAACCTGAATGGTCTGATCTTTTGTAGTCTGACAATATGGTAGGTCATCTTCATATGGTATCATAACCAAATTATCAAGTTCCTTATTACATTCTTCAATCATAAGGAAAGAAACTTCAGCTGATTCTTGAAGTGCAAAAATGACATTTCTATCATCTACCATAAATTCATCCAAAGGAACTGTTTCACTTACTTGAATGAAGATGTCATCTTGCTGTTCATGAACCTCCTCATGCAGGTTCTGTTCTGATGGCATGAGAACATTTGGATCTAAAACTCTGTCTATGGTCTCAACAAAAAAACCCTCCTTTTCAGGATTCAGCACAAGGTATGCTTGGTCATCACAATCTGAAGTAGCTGTCATGTCTTCTTCAATCTGCATACTGTCTTCTTCTGTGGGCAGATCTGAAATAAGATTTTCTCTTTCATCAATTTCAGCCATATGGCCATCTTCAACCTGCTGATCTGTGTTAACTTGAGCTGGAACAAGACCTCTCAAAAGTAGATCTATCTCATCTTCAGATAGAGGAGATAATACCTTTTGTTTTCTTTTGTTCAAACAATGATTGTCTTCATTGATTTCAAGTGAAGGAGTATACAGATTTTCCTCATACTGCTGATCCATTTCATGCAATTCCTGTTGACTGTCAAGATGCGAAATTGTTTCATTTCCCACCGTACTAAGATCTTGGTCCTGCTGCAAATTTTCATGATCATCTCTATGGGAATATTCTTGGTTCCCTTCATGTTGCTGAAATGGATTCTCGTACAGAGCCTCCATGATCTCAACATCCATAAAATTATCATCTTCATAATATTTCTCAAGGCTTTCAATAAAACTACAAGCATGCTTGCAACAATCCTGAACCAAATTTAATGATGGATACGATGCTTGATATCTTTCAATAAACAAGGCATGAAAATCCTTTAAACAGTAAATACAAGCAGGCGGAAAACTTTCATACCATGATTGGGCTTCACCTTCCAGAGTAGCCAGGAATATCTTCATCAAGCAATCTTCAGGAAAATCCACCTTCAACTTGCGAATATGCATATGAAATCTAACTAGATGAAGAGCAGCATCCTTCTTACCATCATCATTAAATATAGGCAAATTCCTTGACCAATCTACCTTGGGAATCTTATTCGGAAAACCTGGAATGTGATCTCGGCTCAGGGGAGCATATCTTCTTGCGATTCGGTCCATCTTGAAAAGCTCAAAGCTACTGATCTCTGAGCAGTGAAGTCACCATGAAGCATTGATCTCTGGAGTTTTCAGTGAAGGAGTCGCTAGTGAATGATTTCAGCCTTTCAAGTGTCTGATCGTTGTCCACTATCAACAATCAGATCTGAACTTGATACATGTACTGGGGTAAAATGCAAATGAAGTGCTGTATTCACAAGCTCACGGAGATTGACTGAAGCAGCGCTTATCTACTAACGCTGATGTAAAACAAGAGCGTTTTCGAAGGCTACCTGGCGTAACTTCAGGCTCCGTCTAAGACTTATGAAACAAACACATCAAACACATCAATCCACAAACAAGTTTGTTCTCCCCAGTATGGTCGCCAGTATGTTAGCACTTGAAATTTCACCTCAGGCTGAGAAAGGCAAACCTCAAAGCTACATCAAACCATTCAGCCTCGTAGCTAGCCCTACGGGGCAGGAGAAGGCTCTCTCCGGTCAATCTCGGTAGATCTTCAATGGGATGAGATGACCAACACGGTAACACTGATATTAGGCTAGTAAACTGATTTTGAAGGTTGATTTGGGGTTTTTGGGGTTTTTGGTGGCAAATTGAGGAGCTGCAATTTAGGGTGCGGGGATTGGACACAGTTTCTGTAGGGGGGTCTTTGGGGCGAGGTAGGAACCTGTATTGATGTCTTTAGCTGAAGTGGATGATTAGGAAAGAGAGATAAGAAGGCTAAAGAGAGCAAACAATGAATTTGAATTCTCTTTAGACAGTAGAAAGCATAGAAATTAAACAAATTTAAAAGCAGAGCATGGCAAGCATGAATTCTTACTTTAACACTTCATTTGTTTAATATGCAGCAGTATAGAAAGTAAATGAATCACATAACAAAGCTTACAATAACATGGAGAAACACACCATCAACACATGAGTCGACAAGAATCCCAAAGATGACTGCAAAACCCTGGTCTTCCTTAGCCAAAAATTGCAGAGATACAAGTAAAATAATACAGTGGTAGCTTCTCCCTCAAGAGTCCAACCATGAAAATGAGTAAGAAAGTACATAATATAGATGATCTAACCTCTTTCCCTGCCTCCATGGGTCGAGCTCACTATCCTAGGAGCTGTTTGAACCACTTCTAAACTAAGCACTACAAAATAGGCAGTCAAAACAACTTGCCTCTATAAACTTGGAAACCAGTTCATACATTCAATTTTTACCCTTTACATGCATAAATCTTCTAGAAATGTTAAACAAGAGTAAAAGTATCCAAAAAGTGTCACAATTACATCCATCAAGATCATCATTAACCTCAGAAAGTCGAAAAGGGTCAAATCTGCAATTTCTGGGCTGAACTGGTCAAATCTGGCAACATTTCCTCAACGGGTCGCGCCCCTTTTCTCAACGGGTCGCGCACTTTGGAGCTCTGTTTGGAGGCCTTCCCGGTATCAGAATTGGGTGCAGGATAGCTCGTTGGAAAGGTCTGCGAGTCGAATTTCCAACCCAATTGGAATTTTTGAATTTGGAGTTTATTTGCCTAGTCAAAACGCAATTCTCCCAAGACTACTTCTGCAACTCAAAAAGGGGCAGAAAGTCAAATTTTGCATGCATTTTGACCTTCTGGAGGCCCAGAACCCCATAAAAACTCAAGTCCATCCATGGGCATATGTAATTTTGTATGAAAAATCTAAAAATGCTGAGTTTTTGCAAAATGGAGCTACGATGACAAAGGGTCTCACCGGGGGTGAGACCCGTTGAGAAGCCAAAACCTGTAAATTTCCAAAAAATTCCAAAATTACCCAAAATTCTCAAAATTTTTTGGGATTTGTGCTGTAGCTGATGCTAGTGAGTGCCATGATCTTTGAGGGATGCCTCAGCCAAGATACGGAGTGGATTGGTTTTCTTCCTCCGCTTAAGAGCCTCGGATAACCTCCTTTGGAACATTTTCATTTTGACCTTGCATACATGCATTCTTGCCCAATAGTGATTCTTCATGTTTCTCAGCAGCCTTTTCTCTTGGTTGGCCTTAGCCAACAGCCTCTCCAAGTGTGCATTTACCCGGATGAGCATGGACTCTCTCTCAGCAGGCAATAGGTCACCGGGCCTCCTTCTGTTCAAATCCATGTAGCCTGTGCAATCACCTCGGGTGTCAAAGTGAAGTCCACCCCGGCAAGGTTGACATGTCCATCATGCAAGTGTAAAACAAAAGGTGAGCCAACTCTTGGTAGTGCTGAATCCGAGAGATACTCTCACAAAACTCATAACAGGACATGTACTGAAAGCAAGAAACTGCCATAGGACAAACTTGTAGACCTGCCAAAGAAGTAGGTTCCTCTCTCCTGTGATGGCCACCTTTACCACCTTTACGAGGCCTCCTCTGTACCTCAACCTCTGCCGATGATGAATGGTCATCACTTTGGTCATAAGTTTCGGTTTCTGACATAGTTTAGGAGCAAAGTGGACAAACTGTACTGCTGTCTCTGCCTGTAAAAAGTGCTGAATTCTATGTTGTTCCAAGGGGAAAAAGACATGAGGGAAATGTTAGGGGAGGGATCTTTTTACAAGGAATTGGGAATATATAAATATAACAGGGAATTTTTAAGGAAAATGTTGCAAACCATTATGCATATAGGAGTACATATTTAAATAAGGGATATTGGGAAATCATTTGCAAAGATCACTGCATATGAAAAATATGTATGAAAGTGAACACATGGGGATGTGAAAACATGCAGCATTAATAGGGGAAAATAGGGAAATATATGCACAAAACGACTGACATATTCACCAACATTTTATATTGTTGCATATGGTAGAGGGAGATTAGGGTTTTGAATGCTTTGGGAGAGGGGTAGGGTTTACACTTTTAGTTATTAGGGAGAAGGGAGGGTTTGCATTTGATTTATAAAATAGCATGGGAGAAAAATAGGCATACATACAAGTGTGAGTGGAAAGGGGAAGGAGGGAAACAATTACAAAGGGAAAACACCTTGAAACAACACAAATCCTAGCACATTTTACCCATTAATATTGTAGTCATATGAAGAGGTTTCAATTGCACAATTTCGATCATTAAAACATGTTTCATGATATCCACCAATCATAACTAGCAACCATTTCAAGTTTAGAACACCTACCTCAAACGAATTTATGGCTTGGAGAGCGTTTGAGCAAGTTTAAAATTGATTTGCAGGGAGACAGCTCAACGGGTCGCGCAGTCCGCCCAAAGGGTCGCGCCCCTCCCAACGGGTCGCGCACGTTGCTTTTCTGAACTGCAGAAGAGCTCTCAACAGGTCGCGCTTTTTCAGGAGGCTTTTGGAGGCCTTCCCGGTGTTGGAATGGGGCGCAGGATAGCTTTTTGGAAAGGTATTTGAGTCTACTTTCCAACCCAACTGGAATTTTTCAATTTGGAGTTGATTTGACCTGTCAAAAATCAAATCTCCCAAGACTGGTAAAAAAGTGCCAAATAAGGCTGCCTCAAGGAAGAGTGCTGTTGCAGTCAACTTTTGAATGCCTTCCTCAACTCCAAATTGAGCTCATAATAGCTCATTGGAAAGATATTTGTGTCTAGTTATAATTTTACCCATTAAGTAAATCATTTGGCCAACCAAGCTAGAAGAAAACTTGATTTTCCCAAGGTCACTTCAGAGGTGCCTTTGATTCTCCTAAGGCAACGGTATTCTTCGACATTTCTCTCAAACCATGACACCTGTGCAAAAAGTGAAGGAGGTTTTTCTTGCTTGGCATGTTGTGGACAAAAACCTCTCTCCATTTTTCAAAATTCATCTCTTATTTCTTTGGAACATCATTTGAGTGCGACTTGTCCCGATGTGTGAAACAAGGAATTTTGTCGAAATGGAGCGAAACGAAGGGGATAGGGGGCTTATAAATTCTTGGGGAAATTTTTGGGAGTGGGGAGGGATGTTAGGAAGCAGGGGAAAGTGGAATCTCAGAGATTGAGTGAGGGGAAGGCATCAAAAAGGGAAAAACACAGGCCCAACCTAGAAAATTGCCAGGTTGTAGCTAGAAACTAGGGTTTGTGGAAAAATGAGGAATTTGGCGGATCTAAGGGATGGGAAGTGTTTGATAAGGTACTTTAAGGATAGGGGAAGGTGTATGAACATCTGGATACAAGTTTTGCTGATGATTTGACCATCCAAGAGAAATTGGTTTCAAAACCCTAGGAGAGGGAAATGAACTTACCTAGGCGCAACTGAAGCATGAATAAGGTGTAAAATGACTCATTCGACACTGACATGATAATGAAAACCCTATGAATGATGATAGGCTCAGCTGAATGATGACATGGACTGACATTTGGGAAAACCCTAGACCTAATGCCTAGTGATCAAATTTTGCTTGAAGACTCACTGAAATGACAAAATTTGACCTTGACACTCCAAAATCACTTTGTAAGAGCATATTTGATCACTGGAGGAAGGCTGGAAAGACTGACACTAACATTGGCTCCAATGGGGATGGTAGCTCCTTGGGGGTACCAAGAAACTCAGACCTCTGGGAGAGCAGACCAGTGCTTTTTTCATTGGGCAATGGAGTCAACTTATTTGACAAACAATACAAGACTTCGACTCATTTATTGACTGAAACCTGACTGAAAACTGACTGAAACTTAACTGGAACTTGACTCAAACTGACTCGATGGAAAATTGAAATAACTTGAAAAACTCACTCAACAGACCAAACACAAATGACTCATGACCGACTTAAAACAAAACTTTACAAAGCTTTTGGAAAAACGACAGCAATCCATCAAGATTTGAAATCATGATGACAACCACCTGTGTTTCTTACAAGACAATATACATCAAACTATATCATAATGCCAATGTAACCAATCAAGCAGATGCCTTCTTGACTGATTCTCCCAATTAGATCTCATGATCAACAATAGATACTGGCAACTGGGCATCCAAAAACATAGCTGACCATGATTTCCTTCATCACTGAACACTGCAATAATCACTTTCACTGCTGACTGTAACAAATCTGCCATTGGATCCTGGAAAACATGAAGTTTTGCCACTGCCACCTCCTGCTGAAAGAACAAGGTGTCTTTTGCCTCAAATTCTAATCTGCCTTCATCATGTGCTTCGGAAAGAGTATGTTCCTGGTCCTCAAAAAATTCTGAACAAGTAGATGAGCAGATCTCCTCTCGAAATAACATTTCAAAACATGAAACATATGAGGAAGAATCTGAAGTGGAAACCTGAATGGTCTGATCTTTTGTAGTCTGACAATATGGTAGGTCATCTTCATATGGTATCATAACCAAATTATCAAGTTCCTTATTACATTCTTCAATCATAAGGAAAGAAACTTCAGCTGATTCTTGAAGTGCAAAAATGACATTTCTATCATCTACCATAAATTCATCCAAAGGAACTGTTTCACTTACTTGAATGAAGATGTCATCTTGCTGTTCATGAACCTCCTCATGCAGGTTCTGTTCTGATGGCATGATAACATTTGGATCAAAAACTCTGTCTATGGTCTCAACAACAAAACCCTCCTTTTCAGGATTCAGCACAAGGTATGCTTGGTCATCACAATCTGAAGTAGTTGTCGTGTCTTCTTCAATCTGCATACTGTCTTCTTCTGTGGGCAGATCTGAAATAAGATTTTCTCTTTCATCAATTTCAGCCATATGGCCATCTTCAACCTGCTGATCTGTGTTAACTTGAGCCGGAACAAGACCTCTCAAAAGTAGATCTATCTCATCTTCAGATAGAGGAGATAATACCTTTTGTTTTCTTTTGTTCAAACAGTGATTGTCTTCATTGATTTCAAGTGAAGGAGTATACAGATTTTCCTCATACTGCTAATCCATTTCATGCAATTCCTGTTGACTGTCAAGATGTGAAATTGTTTCATTTCCCACCGTACTAAGATCTTGGTCCTGCTGCAAATTTTCATGATCATCTCTATGGGAATCTTCTTGGTTCTCTTCATGTTGCTGAAATGGATTCTCGTACAGAGCCTCCATGATCTCAACATCCATAAAATTATCATCTTCATAATATTTCTCAAGGCTTTCAATAAAACTACAAGCATGCTTGCAACAATCCTGAACCAAATTTAATGATGGATACGATGCTTGATATCTTTCAATAAACAAGGCATGAAAATCCTTTAAACAGTAAATACAAGCAGGCGGCAAACTTTCATACCATGATTGGGCTTCACCTTCCAGAGTAGCCAGGAATATCTTCATCAAGCAATCTTCAGGAAATCCACCTTCAACTTGCGAATATGCATATGAAATCTAACTAGATGAAGAGCAACATCCTTCTTACCATCATCATTAAATATAGGCAAATTCCTTGACCAATCTACCTTGGGAATCTTATTCGGAAAACCTGGAATGTGATCTCGGCTCAGGGGAGCATATCTTCTTGCGATTCGGTCCATCTTGAAAAGCTCAAAGCTACTGATCTCTGAGCAGTGAAGTCACCATGAAGCATTGATCTCTGGAGTTTTCAGTGAAGGAGTCGCCAGTGAATGATTTCAGCCTTTCAAGTGTCTGATCGTTGTCCACTATCAACAATCAGATCTGAACTTGATACATGTAATGGGGTAAAATGCAAATGAAGTGCTGTATTCACAAGCTCACGGAGATTGACTGAAGCAACGTTTATCTACTAACGCTGATGTAAAACAAGAGCGTTTTCGAAGGCTACCTGGCTTAACTTCAGGCTCCGTCTAAGACTTATGAAACAAACACATCAAACACATCAATCCACAAACAAGTTTGTTCTCCCCAGTATGGTCGCCAGTATGTTAGCACTTGAAATTTCACCTCAGGCTGAGAAAGGAAAACCTCAAAGCTACATCAAACCATTCAGCCTCGTAGCTAGCCCTACGGGGCAAGAGAAGGCTCTCTCCGGTCAATCTCGGTAGATCTTCAATGGGATGAGATGACCAACACCTTAACACTGATATTAGGCTAGTAAACTGATTTTGAAGATTGATTTGGGGTTTTTGGGGTTTTTGGTGGCAAATTGAGGAGCTGCAATTTAGGGTGCGGGGATTGGACACAGTTTCTGCAGGGGGGTCTTTGGGGCGAGGTAGGAACCTGTATTGATGTCTTCAGCTGAAGTGGATGATTAGGAAAGAGAGATAATAAGGCTAAAGAGAGCAAACAATGAATTTGAATTCTCTTTAGACAGTAGAAAACATAGAAATTAAACAAATTTAAAAGCAGAGCATGGCAAGCATGAATTCTTACTTTAACACTTCATTTGTTTAATATGCAGCAGTATAGAAAGGAAATGAATCACATAACAAAGCTTACAATAACATGGAGAAACACACCATCAACACATGAGTCCACAAGAATCCCAAAGATGACTGCAAAACCCTGGTCTTCCTTAGCCAAAAATTGCAGAGATACAAGTAAAATAATACAGTGGTAGCTTCTCCCTTAAGAGTCCAACCATGAAAATGAGCAAGAAAGTACATAATATAGATGATCTAACCTCTTTCCCTGCCTCCATGGGTCGAGCTCACTATCCTAGGAGCTGTTTGAACCACTTCTAAACTAAGCACTACAAAATAGGCAGTCAAAACAACTTGCCTCTATAAACTTGGAAACCAGTTCATACATTCAATTTTTACCCTTTACATGCATAAATCTTCTAGAAATGTTAAACAAGAGTAAAATTATCCAAAAAGTGTCACAATTACATCCATCAAGATCATCATTAACCTCAGAAAGTCGAAAAGGGTCAAATCTGCAATTTCTGGGCTGAACTGGTCAAATCTGGCAACATTTCCTCAACGGGTCGCGCACTTTGGAGCTCTGTTTGGAGGCCTTCCCGGTATTATAATTGGGTGCAGGATAGCTCGTTGGAAAGGTCTACGAGTCTACTTTCTAACCCAACTGGAATTTTTGAATTTGGAGTTCATTTTCCTAGTCAAAAATTAATTCTCCAAAGACTGCTTCTGCAACTCAAAAAGGGGCAGAAAGTCAAATTTTGCATGCATTTTGACCTTCTGGAGGCCCAGAACCCCATAAAAAATCAAGTCCATCCATGGGCATATGTAATTTTTCATGAAAAATCTAAAAATGCTGAGTTTTTGCAAAACGGAGCTACGATGACAAAGGGTCTCACCGGGGGTGAGACCCGTTGAGAAGCCAAAACCTGTAAATTTCCAAAAAAATCCAAAATTACCCAAAATTCTCAAAAAATTTTGGGATTTGTGCTGTAGCTGATGCTAGTGAGTGCCATGATCTTTGAGGGATGCCTCAGCCAAGATACGGAGTGGATTGGTTTTCTTCCTCCGCTTAAGAGCCTCGGATAACCTCCTTTGGAACATTTTCATTTTGGCCTTGCATACATGCATTCTTGCCCAATAGTGATTCTTCATGTTTCTCAACAGCCTTTTCTCTTGGTTGGCCTTAGCCAACAACCTCTCCAAGTGTGCATTTACCCAGATGAGCATGGACTCTCTCTCAGCAGGCAATAGGTCACCGGGCCTCCTTCTGTTCAAATCCTTGTAGCCTGTGCAATCACCTCGGGTGTCAAAGTGAAGTCCACCCCGGCAAGGTTGACATGTCCATCATGCAAGTGTAAAACAAAAGGCGAGCCAACTCTCGGTAGTGCTGAATCCGAGAGATCCTCTCACAAAACTCATAACAAGACATGTACTGAAAGCAAGAAACTGCCATAGGACAAGCTTGTAGACCTGCCAAAGAAGTAGGTTCCTCTCTCCTGTGATGGCCACCTTTACCACCTTTACGAGGCCTCCTCTGTACCTCAACCTCTGCCGATGATGAATGGTCATCACTTTGGTCATAAGTTTCGGTTTCTGACATAGTTTAGGAGCAAAGTGGACAAACTGCACTGTTGTCTCTGCTTGTAAAAAGTGATGAATTCTATGCTGTTCCAAGGGGAAAAAGACATGAGGGAAATGTTAGGGGAGGGATCTTTTTACAAGGAATTGGGAATATATAAATATAACAAGGAATTTTTAAGGAAAATGTTGCAAACCATTATGCATATAGGAGTACATATTTAAATCAGGGATATTGGGAAATCATTTGCAAAGATCACTGCATATGAAAAATATGTATGAAAGTGAACACATGGGGATGTGAAAACATGCAGCATTAATAGGGGAAAATAGGGAAATATATGCACAAAACGGCTGACATATTCACCAACATTTTATATTGTTGCATATGGTAGAGGGAGATTAGGGTTTTGAATGCTTTGGGAGAGGGGTAGGGTTTACACTTTTAGTTATTAGGGAGAAGGGAGGGTTTGCATTTGATTTATAAAATAGCATGGGAGAAAATTAGGCATACATACAAGTGTGAGTGGAAAGGGGAAGGAGGGAAACAATTACAAAGGGAAAACACCTTGAAACAACACAAATCCTAGCACATTTTACCCATTAATATTGCAGTCATATGAAGAGGTTTCACTTGCACAATTTCGATCATTAAAACATGTTTCATGATATCCACCAATCATAACCAGCAACCATTTCAAGTTTAGAACACCTACCTCAAATGAATTTATGGCTTGGAGAGCGTTTGAGCAAGTTTAAAATTGATTTGCAGGGAGACAGCTCAACGGGTCGCACAGGCCGCCCAACGGGTCGCGCCCCTCCCAACGGGTCGCGCACGTTGCTTTTCTGAACTGCAGAAGAGCTCTCAACGGGTCGCGCACCACCCAACGGGTCGCGCACCTTGCTCAATGGGTTGCGCTTTTTCAGGAGGCTTTTGGAGGCCTTCCCGGTGTCAGAATGGGGCACATGATAGCTTGTTGGAAAGATCTTTGAGTCTACTTTCCAACCCAACTATAATTTTTCAATTTGGAGTTAATTTGACCTGTCAAAAATCAAATCTCCCAAGACTGGTCAAAAAGTGCCAAATAAGGTTGCCTCAAGGAAGAGTGTTGTTGCAGTCAACTTTTGAATGCCTTCCTCAACCCAAAATTGAGCTCATGATAGCTCATTGGAAAGCTATTTGTGTCTAGTTATCATTTTATCCATCAAAAAAATCATTTGGCCAACCAAGCTAGGAGAAAACTTGATTTTCCCAAGGTCACTTCAGAGGTGCCTTTGATTCTCCTGAGGCAACGGTATTCTTTGACATTTCTCTCAAACCGTGACACCTGTGAAAAAAGTGAAGGAGGTTTTTCTTCCTTCGCATGTTTTGGACAAAAACCTCTCTCAATTTTGCAAAATTCATCTTTTATTGCTGTGGAACATCATTTGAGTGCGACTTGTCCCGATGTGTGAAACAAGGAATTTTGTTGAAATGGAGTGAAATGAAGGGGATAGGGGGCTTCTAAATTCTTGGGGAAATTTTTGGGAGTGGGGAGGGATGTTAGGAAGTAGGGGAAAGTGGAATCTCCGAGATTGAGTGAGGGGAAGGGGTCCAAAAGGGCAAAACATAGGCCCAACCTAGAAAATTGCCAGGTTGTAGCTAGAAACTAGGGTTTGTGGAAAAATGAGGAATTGGGCGGATCTAAGGGATGGGAAGTGTTTAATAAGGTAATTTAAGGATAGGGGAAGGTGTATGAACATCTGGATACAAGTTTTGCTGATGATTTGACCGTCCAAGAGAAATTGGTTTCAAAACCCTAGGAGAGGGAAATGAACTTACCTAGGCGCAACTGAAGCATGAATAAGGTGTAAAATGACTCATTCGACACTGACATGATAATGAAAACCCTATGAATGATGATAGGCTCAGCTTAATGATGACATGGACTAAAATTTGGGCAAACCCTAGACCTAATGCCTAGTGATCAAATTTTGCTTGAAGACTCACTGAAATGACAAAATTTAACCTTGACACTCCAAAATCACTTTGTAAGAGCATATTTGATCACTGGAGGAAGGCTGGAAAGACTGACACTAACATATTGCATGACTTCCGGCTGAGCGCTAGAGAAGGCAATGTCAGGTTAACCTTGCTAGATTCGTGGCTTAATCCCACCATTCCATTTGTCCATGCATTTTTTAAATTAGATTTATGCAATAGAGGAACGAGTTTTAGTCACATACCTGGAAATCGAATGGTTGCTATGAGGTGCTGTTTACTGCTGCATGCATTTGTTTCGGTGGTTGCATGATGGCTTGGCTGCTGATTCATGGCTGTTTTCTTATGCAGGTATCCTCTGGTCGAATCCACACTACAGGAGCTGGCTTCCACGTTCAGATCTGTACCCTCAAGCTGCTGATGTCGAATTTTCACAGGACCGAAACTTGTTTTCGCCATTGCTCCCGAACGATAGATCAGATCGATCTGAAACTTGCTGAGCATGTTCCTATCATCATTATGCACCTCCCATAGCAAAATTGCGATCAATGGATACACATATTTTGAGAAAAATGGAAAATGGCTGAAGATTACAGAGATCAATTTCTCGGAAACCGTGTATCGAAATCGGCTGAAACTGCTTGGGTAGGCTACTATCCCCCATGCGCATCTCCCCATGAAACAGGTTTTGAAATGGATGCATGGATATGGCGAAAATGCAAAAATGGCTGAAGGTGATGGAGGCTGGTTTCTTGGAAACCGTGCACCAGAATGGGCTGAAATTGCTCGGGCATGTTGCCATTGTCCCTATACAACTCCCCATGTAACAATTTTTCAAATGGATGCACGGTTTTCAAGCTAGGGAAAAAACAAATTATGTTCTATGTATTTTTTCTTCAAAGCATTCTGCAAGTTTTTGCATGGTAGAGAAAATGAGCTTGGGCTATGATGCAGGCATGGAGATGATGGAGGAGGAGTTTGAAGATAGTAGGAGGACTTCTGAACCCTTGAGGAAGCTAGCATGTTCGCCAAACTACCTTTTTGAAATCCATTTCTAGCTTCCTTTAATTTCTACAGGAACTTACTGTAGAAGCACAATGAGGTGGAAAAAATGATGGAGAAAGGTGAGGGATGGAAACAGGGGTGCTTGCAGGCCTAGCCAACAGATTCCAACCATCATATTCCCTTTTAAAATTGAATTTGGTTTGTTCGAAGGTTCTACAAGATGTTTCAGAACTTCCTGTAGAAACGCCTGGAACTTCCTGTAGAAAGCCAAATCCTGACCTGAATGTGACCAAATCCTAGGAGAGGTGAGTGGCCATGGAGGGAGTGTCTGAAGGGATGTCCTAGAGCCTGGTACGGACTTCTATCCTCATTTTACGTGCCCCTGTTTTCCTGCAAAGTATTCACTGCAACCTGCAATTTTTCACAGAGATTAGTCTTGCTTCCTTTTTTTTTTTTCTTTTTTTTCTTTCTTTTTGAAAACAACTAGGGCGCCTCATGGAGGTTTTCACCCTAATTGCCTGCCTTGGGCGCCTCGAAGAGAGGTTTTCACCCAGGGATCTTATTCTCTTTTTCTTTTCTCTTTTTTCTTCTTTTTTCCAACCCATTGACCGCCTCATGGAGGTTTTCAATAAATGAGCCAATCTAAGGTGCCTCCGAGGAGGTTTTCACCTTAGATTTTTCCTCTTATTTCCATTTTTTTCTTTTTCTTTTTTCTTTTTTTTCCTACCCTACCCTACTTGAAAAACAAAATTCTTTTCAAGTATAAGAATACTTCCAATGGAGCCATGTGCACATCGAGATTAGAGACAAAATGATGTGGAGGCTTGAAATGCATGCTTTGAGAAGTATCCGGATTTCAGAGACCAAATGATTTGAATTTGAAGGGATCAAACATAGCTGAAGAAGAGAGTACTACTACAACTTAGTGACCGTCTGGAACCATGTCCCAATATAGCTTGATATCCTTGGTCCTTTTGCTGATCTGGATCATTCTCCATATCTTCTTCTATCATGTTCTTCACATCTTCCTCTTTTTGCTGATTTTTCTCTTGACCACATGGAGGATTCGATGGTAACCACGAGGGAGCTTTCTCGATCTCTGATTCTGATCTCTTCTCTTCGTCAAGTGCAGCCCATGGTTCTTTGATCTCCTCTTTTGAATATTCTTTTGCGGGATGTGGTCCTTCAATGCTTTCAAGATAATCTCTTTTTTGCAATGCTTTTCCTGATCTATGGTGAAGATCATTGAGCTCGAGAGGAGTCATTTGGACATGTTGTGCCTCAGCTTTGCAATTAGGTTGAGCTATTCCAATGTGCGGGTTTGGAAATGGTGGTATGGGTAGTTGAGTGGGGGTGTATATTTGAGATGGATGTGGATGGGGTTGCGGTTGGGCAGGCGGTGGAGGCAAAGGAGCGGGATGAGAGTTGCACTGGGGCCTCCACCCCTGATGAGGTGCATTCCACTGAGGCTATGGCTGAGCATAGGGGTGAAATGGATGAGCAGCTGGTTGAGCATGATATTGAGAAGGATATGACCAAGGAGGGGGTGTGGACCAGGAAGGATGAGCAGGGGGGCCCCAAGAAGGCATGGAAGTGGTTTAATAGGGGTCATAATAGGTCTGGGATGTACCTTGCATTCCCTGCTGGTAAGGTATGAGTCCATGTGGCCTCCTTTGGTTCAAATAATAGACTGGTTCAGTGGCTCCTTTTGCCCTCTGATATGCAGCTTTGATTCCAGGCAAGGAAGGGCACTGATTCATAGGATGGTATTCTTCACAGACGAAACACACTTCTAGGGAGTGCATTGGACATTCGTTCCTAGGATGCTTTCTAGTGCACCTAGGACAAAAGATGACCAAATCCCTCTTGGCTTCCTATGGCCTCCTTTGGATCTGCAAGGTATCCAGTTGCATGGCAAGAAACTACCTCATATCACTCTTGAAATCTTCAATCTGATTTGCAAATTCGTTTTTGGACAAGGTACTGCTCCCAACATTTCTATTTGTAGCCATTTTCTCTAGAGGAATGTTTTTTTCTTCTTCTTCCCTTGAGGTTCTTCAAATATGTCTTGTGGTCCACCTAAGGGTCCTTTAATCACAGCCATCGAAGAAGAGAGAAGGTTGGCTATGTGAAGCAGTGGGGGCGTTGTGCAATCATTTTTCTGAATTATCTCTACTCCTACAAGGAATGAAAGGAAATATTTTTGGTTGATTTTTGTTTCTTTTTTCTACTTGTACTTGTCAAAACTAAAATAGATTGAACTGCAACTAACTATCTTGCTGAAATGAAAATGCGGAATTGAAATGAAAGCAGGAAAGGACTAATCTATTTTGCTCAAATGAAATTGCAGGAATGAAATGCTAGCCTACGCTTGCAGAATTGAAATTGCGGAATTGAAATGCTAATCTATGCTTGTAGAATTGAAATTGTGGAATTGAAATGCTAATCTATGAAAGTGGGAAATGCTAATCTACTTTTGCAGAAACGAAATTGCATAATGGAAATGAAATAAACTACTTAGCAGAAGGTTGTAGTGGAAAATAGAAGAAAAGAAGCAATCACCAATACTCTGATGCTTCCCTGGAAACGGTGCCAAAAAGAGTGGTGAGCCCCAGTATTGCAGCAATAATGTTGCAACTCCTGGGACTCCCTTCTTTACTTTTATCAACCCGGTAGTTCGTAACAAACTTGGAAGCGACGGTGTTGTATGCACAAGTACTAGCTCTTGCCGCAGCTGTCACTTGGTTAGCTGGCACAAGTCCACTAGGGGCTTAAGGTAACTTCTATGAGCTTTGAGAAGAAGCTTTTTCACTGATGAATGAAAGCTAACTCAAAGAAGGCTGATCTACTTGCAGAAAGAAACTGGAAAGCTGAAAGGAAACGTAAACCCTAGCAAACCCTAATTTTACCAGTTATCCCTACCGATGCAAGAAAGAGGATGCAAGATACTGAAAGAAATGCCATTGACTTCTAGGAAGGTAAATACATGTATCTAAGCTACTTCTACAGTAACATCTGAAAAAAACATCTTTTTGTATTTTTGAATAAGTTGCCAGAATTATCATGCATGCGATTTGACTGTTTTGACTGTGCAGAGGTGGATTGGCGAGAGGAAATGCTTGGAAGATGTTGAGAAGGTTCAAAGAGGGCCTCAGGGGTACCTACCACTCTTCCAGAGAGTTTCACAGAGTTTGGCTATCAATAAACCTCTTTCGTGACCTTCTACAGGAAGTCTGCAGGGGTTCTATAGGATGTTCTGGAATTTTCTATAGGATGTCTATAATTTTCTACAGGATGTTCAGAAATGGGATTTTGGAGGATGGATGGAGGAAGAAAGATGGAGTGGGTATGGAGGTGAGATAAGGGTGTGAGGAGGTCTAGGACTTGGGGAATGGAGCTGAGAAGTGGCAAGGACGGTTGGATTTGTTCAAGGAGGAGTGGAGCAATGTTGCAAAAAAATATGGGAATTAGGGAAAAGTGAGAAAATGGCAAACGTGAGGCAAGAATCAAAAGTAGAGGATGGAGTAGGTGGGATTGATGGAGTATGGGAAGATGGAGAAGTATTCCAGGTGCTCTGCAAGTTGTTTTTCGAATTAGACAAATGAAGACTTGGAAAATCAAGAAGCTAATTACTTTGACCTAATCTGACCTAGATAACGGCAAAGAAATGGAATAGAAGTTTATTTGCAATGAAACACATGAAATAGCTATGAGAAACACATAACCACAGCTGGTATCAATCTATGAAAATGAAAATCTAACACTAATGATTGCATGGCGAAGCAAAGATAGTGTTTTTGGTGGCAGCAAGGTCACCTTGATCCTAGCTCCTGATCCCACTGAGGGAGAGGTGAAATCAGAGGTGCTTGATGGCCCTTTTTCTGAAGATATTCCCTGTTATTAAACTAAATTTGAACATGAAAAGCCTTTTTAATCATCAAAAGCAACTTAAATAACAAAACAAGATTTAAATCTAAATAGCATATTTTATTCTAAGAATGCAACAAAAACACATAACGGTAAACAAAGGAGGTACTGGGCACTTGAGATGGGCCCAACCCCAAGAGCTACAGCCTCCTAAGAGAGATTTAGAGCTGGTGCAAAGATGGATTCATATTTATTGATCAAAAGAATAGTTACATTCCAAAAACTGTCCACAAGGAAAACTTGAAAATGTGTTGAAATGCAAAGCTAACCTACTGCCTAAAAAATGACTAAAATCGAACTACAAACTAGCTAACTTCAGCCTACAAAGTGACTAACTAGAATGAGGTCCTAAGCCCTCTTATTTATACAAATTGAGGACCCCAACAGCCCTTCTAAACTTTAGGAACTCGGCTGCCAAAACTTGTAATTAACAACACTTTTACTAGCACTTGCTCGGCTGCCCTTGTGATAATTGATTTGGTGGCCCTTGAACTCCGAGATGATGGTGGAGAATTCGAGGTAAGGGCCCATAAATGAAGGGGACACCTTCCTACAAATCCTCTCCCTTGTTCTCCCACGAATTTGGCTACCAAGTGCTCATTAAAACCTTTGATTTTGTCTCAAAATTGACTAAAAATCTACACAAAGTACCCATTAGACTTGTTGGCATAATGACTAACCCAATTCACTCTATTAGCATAAATATAATAAAAAACATGCAATAAACTAATGAGAATGGTGGATTAAGTCGAATTAGGAGGTTGAATGAGCCCATATAATTATCCATTTTTGGGGCTCATCACTCACCTTGAAAATTTCTTGAAAAAACACATAGATCACATCCTCTCCATTTTCACAAACCTACACTACTCTCTCTGAGACCTAGAATCATCCTTCAACTCCTCTACATCATTTCTCATCACTCCCATATAGTTAGAAGACCCTCAAAGAGAAGGAATGATTACTAGAGGAAGGCAAAATGTTGCTACAAGAAGGAAGAAAGGAACAAATTGTGCTAAACCCCAAGATGGCAGTGCCTAAGAGAGACCTAATCAAAATAGAGAACTCTAAGGCCATTAGGAAATCGTCTAGGCCACAAAAGAGAAGAAGAAGGCAACAAAAGGAAAGAAGGCATTCACCATCAAAATAGAACTCAAACTGCAGTGATGAAAAGAGTCTTTCCAAGTGTTGGCTTGTGGGGGCTTGACCAAGGTTCAACATTATTTAGCCAAATAAATCCCTACAATACTAGCCCTTTCAGCATTAGCCCATGGAGCATGGACCGAAGTCTCACCCGAAGTAGTATGGGGGGATGTTGGAACCAAGTTTTTTCACCCTTGAGATGGTTGTGATGTCAGTTTCTTCCAACTATACCTACCTTTTCTTTCAATATATCCAAGCTTTTCTTATAGTCATCATTCCAGCAGAACGTGACATCCTTCTTCACCAATTTTTCCATCGGAGCGGTGATCATGGCATAGCCTTTGATAAATTTGTTGTAATATCCTGTATGTCCCAGAGTAGTTCACAGCTGTTTCACACTTCTCGACGCTTCCAAGTTTAGAATCATCGCGATCTTCATGGGGTCTACCATCAGCCCTTGTCTGCAAACCACATGCCCCAATAGGTTCCTAAAAGGAATGAGAAATAGACACTTCTTGAGGTTGAGCACAATTTGGTATCTTCGACAGGTATTTATCATCAAGCACAAGCTTGCTACATGGTGCTTAACCAGCCCAAATATAGTCCAATCATCAAAATAGACCTCTAAGAACTTATGAATATAGTCCTTGAATGCCGCAACAACCACGTACTAAAAGATAGCATGCACATTCTTCAATCCAAATGACATGACAGAATATTGAAAGAAACCCCACTCAGTTGCGAAGGTTGTCTTGCTCCTATCCTCCGGCATGATTTTGATCTAGTGGTACCTCGATAACCCATCAGTGAAAGAGTAAGCTTCCTGACCACCTACATTTTCCAACACTTCATCTATGAATGGAGTTGGGAAAGGATCACGCACATAGGTGCCATTCAGTTTTCTGAGATCCACACATATTCTTATCTCATCCTTCTACTTCTTCTCTTGCACCACCATCAGAATTACCCAATTGGATTCCTCCACAAGCTCAATGATGCTTGATGTGAGCATTTTTTCTAGTTCTATGTGGACCTTCTCCTTATATTTCAAATTTAAGCGGTAGGGCCTCTGCTTAACTGGCTTCGTGTTAGGCTTTAACGTGATCTTCATCACTCCTAGATCTCCGATTATTCCTTTCAAATCCATAAACTTGGTTTGGAATAAGTCCTGATATTTGCAGAGTAATTCAGCAACCTTATCCACCGTCGCATCATCCCAGTAGTCTCCAATCTTTGCGAATTAAGGTTTTTCCTCCATACCAATGTTCACCTGCTTAGTTTTCACAGTGCAATTATATTAGGGTTCTCAATCTGTGGTCCTTGAACCTCGCGGTGGCCTTCTGTTTCTAGAATTTTAATATTTTACGGATCCTCGTTCTCCTCTTCAGCAGTTACATTATAACATTCCATCGCGTGACTTAGCTGAGTAGCCCATTTAGGCAGAATCAGGACTAAAGGCTCTTGCAGTATCCTAAAGATGCCTGCTTTCACCTCTTGTAAAACTTCATCAATAATGTCCCACCCATCCTCAAAACTGAAGGTCGTCATGAATCCTTCATGTAGGATATCCCATTCACCTGTCCCTTAGCGGAGCTCAGTTTCTATATACCAGTTCATTGGTATAACATCTAGGGTATGGCAGAACAGGTGCACCCTCTCAGGTTGTGGATTTTCTCCATAGGCCTGCGTGCACTTGGCCAGATGCGCATGTGGATCATCCTTCCCATCATACTTGTCTATCAATTGCATCTTAGGCTTCCCAAATCGTGTTCACATCATTCTCCTACATTCGCCCCAATCATCAAAGCTTCCATTATGCATACCCCACCATCTTGCAGGCGTAGCACGCAGTGCCTAGTCCAAGGCCTGGAAGCGTTTCTTTTTTGGCACCTCCCTTTCAAATGCATAGAAGAAGGTATCTACCTCATTTAGACCATCATAAGTAGGAAGATCTCTTACTTATGTCGACATGCATCACAGTGACTGGGTCATCATATTGCAATTCAACGTAGTCACTTCATGTAACCGATTTTGTCATCGTTCTACTTCTTCTTTGGAATCCGAAGTGCAGGAACTCTTATGCTCCCATGTAATCCACTCATCCATGGTGGGATTCACCCTGTCTTGGTCTCATGCTATTATCTTATAGGTACAATCCAGTTCATCATCACTTTCATAGTTACAGACTGGTTTTGTATAGCGCGATCCTTCAGCAGGATCTAGGGGTACTATTATGCACAATGACTTCTTCTCAAAGATAATCTTCCACTTCTTCAGATTAATTACCCCATTCATATTAGTGGCCTAGTAAATTCCCAAGAGCGCAAGGTAGGGATTGTTGTTGTCAACAATCTCTATCACTTCAAAATTTTCCAGTGTGCTCGCTCCCTCAATATCCATGGTTATTCCTTGCAATCGCCCCATGGGTATGATTTTCTACTGGTTCACCATTCTCATCTGAATCAGATACCATTGTAGCGTGGGTCTCCCCATTCGCTCCCATGTATACTTCGATAGAAAATACGCATTTGATCCCAAATCTAGAATGACTTGATCCATCTTGTATTCTTTGATTTGCGTGGTGAGCCTCATTTCATGCCCCATCCTTGTTTTATGTTTTCCGATCTTCCGGACTATGTGCGGTTCTCCTGGCATAGTCCCAGTACATCTATTGATGAGTTCTTGTAACCCTTTAACAGCCTTACTGTCACGCAGTAACTTCATATAGGCTTCCAAGAAAGTTGTGAGCATGGAGGGATCCATCTCTGGCTCAAGCTTATCTTTGATTCCTGATGTGGAGGCCTCAATGAAGCTCTTCTTAGCTTCCATGAAGGTTTCCCGAACGCGCTCCAAATCAAACTCAGCTTTTTTCGCTAGGGCTTTGTGAACCCAGAAACTGTCTTCCGGTTGTTTCCCTTTTTCATCTCCTGTTGTGATTCCAATTCAGAGCACTATATTTACATTCAGATATTCCTCATGCGGCTCAGACCTCATCATCTATAGGTTCTGAGTCAGCTGAGGTGGTAGCGCTCCTTTGTCATGGATCCTAGCTATCAACATAGGATAATCTTTTGTCTCATGATCAAACAGTGTGTAATACTTGCACAACAGGTGTGTTGGATTAGTGCAATTGCGGGCATAGTGTCGTAGCCTTCTGCAATTGTAGAAAATCAATTGTCAGTGACCTCTACCAGGTCCTCCTTAGCCTCGACCTCTTCCACGTCCATGAAATCTTGTTTGTGCCATTCCTTCATTCTGGTCAAGGGGCTGCGTTTTGGCCCTAACTCTATAGGCAGGCATTCTATCCATCATCAATTCATATCTCCTGTAAGAACACTCATCATGTCCCAGCGACCTAGAAAAGTTACGGAACAACTATTGTGGAGTTTGCATATACTTCTATAACAAGTGTAAGTTATCTGTGGTATGTTTTCTAGCTACTTGACAGATAGCGCACCACAAAGCAGGTGCCACGCTAGGTCCTACTTGAGCTTCTGGCCTTAGAGGCATCATTCCTCCTCCTGTAAGGTAATTTGTAAAGATTAGGAAGTGGTCTCTGTCATGAACCTGACTCTTGCATTTCACGCACCATACTTCTTCGCGCACTTCTGGTCGAACCGTCCTATCCTACTTTAAGCTTTGCATCTCAAGGCACATATTCTTCAACTGTGTGTGAATCTTTTAAACTCCTAGATTAGGATCTTGCATCGGGGTCTCATGGAAATCTATAGGGCCTTTGCTTGAGTTGTTATCTTCTGCTCAATCACACTCCTTAGGTGTGGTAGTAGCAAAGCTACAGACCACTCACGATTTTGTCCATCTATCAAATTCATGTTTGCTTCGCAAATCATACATTTCAGCCTCTAATCTAGTTCCCAAGACGTCTCGCCTAGTAGCATCGTGATTTATTTGAATCCAACAATCGACTGCACTTTAGATTTAGGGCTGCTAAATTCCCTATTCAATGTTTCTTCAATGTCCACTACTCTCGCATTCGGGTTATCGTTGGAGTACTTAATATACTAGGTCAGTGCACGATCCTGTAGGGTGCTAACCAGTGTTGCTTTCTTTATATGGTCATCTATAACACCTTGAGCTTCCCATACAACCTTCACTATGAACCAGAATTGGTACAGATCCTCATTTCCAAAGCCTTTAAACAAAGGAAAATTCACTGTGTTCACCATACTAAATTGTAGTGGCGGTGGAGGTGGTATAGGTGAAGATGGAGGTGATGGTAGTGAAGCCAGTAGTGGTGTGGGCAGAGGTGGGATTCACGGAATTCTTTGTCTTATCAGATGAATATCACCTCATGGAGAGACCTTTGTGAGCTCTTCCTCATCCCCTCATGGAGGTGAAATCAAGGGGCTATTTTCTGGACCCTTATTTCCTTCGTTCCTGTAAACCTTTCCGCTTCACATAGCCCTGAACATCAAGGTAACTGCATAACCTGCTTTTTGCACAGCAACATTTTAATCCAAGTATTCAAATACTTTACCTACTTATCTCGTGGTCCTTTAAGAAAGTGTCGCTCTGCCTCGCTGTAGCTAATTGAGGTGTCAACCGCGAACTCAGTAAAAAATCCTCCTATAATGCAATCGAGGCAATGGTCGACGGTGCACGCGATCTTATCCTCCGATGCTTCCAATCTTTTCACTAGGTCCAGGGTCCACACAATAGGTCCATCAAGTTTCCACCTTCCTTGGCTATCTACTAGCTTCATGATCCACTCGTATAACTTAGTAGGGAAGGACGCGAAAAATATTTCGTGGATCTCCATATACAGGTAGCTATCTAATCACTGTTCTTTTGATAGTCACAGGTTTTTATTTTCCTGTGCCGTGAACTCATGAATTCTTCTATCCAACTAGCCCTTGATTTCTTTCATAGTTGGATTCCAATGATACTACATCACACATCTCTTATGCAGATTCTAGTCGCAGAAATGGAATGATTTTTTGGCTTGTGGGGGCCTGACCCAGGTTCAGCGTTAGTTAGCCGAACAAATCCCTACACTACTGGCCCTTTCAGAATCAGCCCATGGAGCGCGGACTGATGTCTCACCTAAAGCAGTATGGGGGGATGCTGGAACCAAGTTTCCGCACCCTTGAGATGGTTGTGATGTTGATTTATTCTAGCTATATCTACCTTCGCGTAGGTGGCTTCGCTCTCTGCTCTATCCTTTAGTACCTTCGCGAAGTGTTACAATTGGCTTTCACGTAGCCCTAACTAGGGGTTGCAGTCCTTTCGTGCTGGTAGAGCAGCGATCTGCGTTGTCTCTCAAACTAGGTTAAGTATCTTACTTATCTTGTTAACAGATGTTCTTACTTGTGTTTACTTAACCAATATAATTATACACATTCACACATCATATAAGCATTAGAAGTGAAATTCATACCCAATATAACGGATGCATAAACAAGAAATAAATACATAGAATGATGGAAAACTTCTCTTTATTAATGATTCCCGAAGTTACAAACTCGAATCACCCTATGCACTCAGCTGTAGGGGTCCGCGCACTCAGCTGCAGACTACTAAGCATCTGCGCACTCAGTTGCAGAGCCTCTACCTACGCTATGACCAAAACTTAGACTTACACTTCAGAGCTATCTCGCATACATCTTCATTGCTTAGACATTCTTGATTATTCTTCTAACTACTTAGAGCTTAGCTCTATTTATACAATCCCATGGTCTGCGGACCATGTGTAGATCTTCTATAGCCAACATTAAATTATCAAAATAAGGGTGGACAACCCTCTAACTTTTTAACAACTATGTGCTACGTGCCCACAAAATGCAGAGTCTTTAAACTGGAATTACAAAATTGGACCAAAATCTGGGGTTTAAGCCCCAAAACTTCCCTTAGGGGATCCCGCGCCCAATACCAAGAGGTCTCTAATCTCTTTCTAGATTTTTCACAAGACCTAAAAGATGTTATAGAAAGGGGAGAAAGGCATGGAAGTCAAGTTGAGGGCCTACCCTAGGCTCATACTGTCATTTATGCTTAAAACAAGTTTAAACAGACTACAACAGGGTTTCCTGTAGTTACTACAAGATGTCCTAGTTCTCATCTAAAGGCTTTTTGAAGGTGTTGATGGTGTTGGACCCGCGAACATGTCAAGGGGATTTTCCCGGTAAGAAGTCCCAATTATACCTTATACCATTTGGTGTAGGAGTCCTAGTAGTGGGTTCTAAGCTAATGCCTTGACCACAATGTCACACAAAGGAAAGTAAGATAACTTCGTCAGTAGCAAGGGTGTGATCGATGTAGTGAGTCAAGGAAGGTGAATGAGAGGTTCTAACACGTAGGGGGTGAGATGAGTCCACCCCTTCGCAACCCATAGCAGTACTTTGCTGAAAAGGGAACACGCGAGTGAAGATGCATCACAAGCTAGAGAGAAGATCAGTCGACAATCCAAAGTGATAGTTAAACCAACATCACATCTGCAACAAGATACATATAATTTCATATGAAGCAGCTCATACACAAATATGTAAGTTAAACAACATATATTTCTAAGAAATTGGAGCATTGCAACTACAAGAATAACATATGCATGAAAATGTGTTGGCTCTTATTATATAAAAAAGTGTAAGTCCCAATCATACAATACATCCATGTAAACCTACTAAGTCAAATAGTGAGGCATTACAACCACATCCACCTACTCCTCCAAAGAGATGTACTAGCTCCATGCAGTGGAGAGGCCAAGGCGCATTACAATATTGTCCAAGATTTCTTCAAGATAGTCTCAACAAAATCTTGGGTGACCAAAAGCCTATACAATAAGTTATGAGGGATTATTTATAACAAAGGGTGGGGTTGCCCTTGACATTCCCCTTTGTGACTGTTCAACTACCCTCATGACTCTTCACCTACTCTATGACTTATACATTCACTATTGACACTTGACTTACACTTGACATTACTCAAAATTACAATGCACATGTACCCATGTGAACACAATGGCTTGAGCAAGCCAAACTAGACATCACTCTAAATTAGACAACTATAGAATTCCAATTGCCCAACATCCTCATGTTGATCAACAGTAACATATTGATTCCAATCTCTATAGTCTCTGATAGTGTCCATGTGTTGCGTGGTAACATTCGTCTGAATGTTGACCTTAGTCTCCATAGCATCCGGGTACACTGCTCGGGCACCTCTATCCAACAAGTCTGAAAGCATGCACATCATTGTCTTCAATGTGGCCAGACTAACAACATACTTATGCATGATGTCTGCACTAATAGGCAAGTTTGGGCTAGTGGAAATGCGCATCAACTTGTCGAAGTATGAGTCAAGATTTATTCATACCTGCTTCTTCGTCTTCACCTGGGTGAGAGTCCCAAGTGATGGGATCACATGTGTGCACACCACAACATCCATTCTCTTGAATACTCATGCATGAGAAGCCTATATGATAGTGATGAGTTGCGAGAGGACTTCATAGTTCCATATCTAACTCTGGATACATGTTTTCAGCTTGACCGCATTTGGTCTCATCATCTTTGGCAAGTGAAGTGGGGCTCCCTAGTACTTCATCCTCCATGTTTGCATATCATCAACAACAGCATGTATGTTTGTCAAGATGCATACTCTCCTAGCACATCACTACTACCATTTGTTGAGATGGACGACCGCCTTATGCACGGTACCAAACTTGGAGTACAATGCTTTCATAACTGTGTCAAGGGACAATACCTCATCTAGTATTTCCTTCTTCAATTCATCTTGGGCGGACATTGTCACCAAGTCTCCTCCTTGCTTGGCCACCTGTAGTTCATTCGCCATTCACTCATTCTCAGCTATATGAAAGTGAACACATGAGCTAGTGGCTTCAGCATACACTCAGGTTGCATCGGCCAAAGCAGCTATATTCTTGTGCACATCGATAATGATCACTCATTATTCAACTTGCATAGGACATGTTTGATCCTCCAAAGTTGACACTCTATGAGACTACGTAACTCTATGTTGGGATTCATCAAACAAGATGTTGTGCATATCTTCTTCCGATTGATCACCAAGGATCTCAGTGCATCCATGGTCATCTGAGACTTGCTCTTCTTCTTGTTGAGAATGCAACAAGATGATGGAGCTTAGTGGAAAGAAGCCGCCTTCACTAAGTGGGCCCGTAGGGTATTTTTGGCGCAAAGTCTATTTTTAGACTATGTTATTTTTAGACATATGGATCATGGTCTATGAGTTGGAGGATGTTGTTTATGGATGATTGGTCATGTTGGGAAAAATAGATGGACTTCTATTTCTAGTTCACAGCAGAGTGATCAAAGTCTATTTTTAGACTGCGAGGCTAAAAATAGAAAAGTCAAATATTATTGTCTCATAATAATATTTAGACTATAAACATTATCTTATCCTCTTGGAGCACTTCAGTTTGAGCTAAAAATGTGGCACATGCAGCTGTCAGAAGGAAATACGCTTTTCTTGTGAGTCAGTTGAGCTATTGCATGCAGGACTTCAGTTAGAACTCATGTAGTTGAGTTTGGTGGAGTTTATTGTGGAGTTGATGGAGTTGTGTTCAGTTTGACTTGGTTAAACTAGTTGTAATTAGTTTAAATGCAAATAGACTAGTGAATTAATTGATTAAATTAATTCACCAATTATTAACTCATAATGTAACTGAAGAATACATCAGTTAACTTAGTGCATGTACAGTTCAGTGGAGACAGGTGTTAGAGGTTGAGATTGCTATCAGTTGTGACTATAGTTGTGCATGAGATCTTGCACAATCAATGGATTGAGTATTCCCATGAGGATTGCGTAGTATATGCCCAGTCAAATAGCCTGTGCTCACGTGATTTTCACTTGGCATTGTGCAATAGAGGCAGGAAAAGTAGCGAAGGAGATTTGAACCTGTGAATTGTTCGGATCTGAGCTAGTTTTGTGTGTAACAGGTGGAGATAGTGTTGGATACTTGTGAGGAGTATTGTACTATGTATTGTTACATGTTCTCAATCATTAATATACAGATAGTGTGGGGTTTTCATCTGTAATCTTTCCCCAGGTTACATACTGTGTTAATGTGTGCATGCGATTGATGTTTCATTGTTTTTGATGCTGCTAAATTGATGATCAACGTAGCGGAGATTATGTATTGTGCATGTATTCTGCAATAGTGTATAATCGGGATAATCTCTGTGAATAAGTGTTTATTATTCAAAATTTCTACATGGTATCGGAGCTGTTGATCATCAGATCTACTATTCAGAAAGTGTTTACATTCTATTTCTTCAGGCAGAGTCTATAATCGGGCCAGGTAACCTCTACATTCATCCTTCCTTTGGAAGGTGAGATATCCGGTAAAATCCCATACAGTCAATCTCTATATGAGAAATACTTTGTTCTCACAAATCTTAGATCAGAGGTGGTTGAGTTTGGAGCTGGTGGAATTCGAATTTACAGCAGTGTTTTCTTGGTATCAACGTGGTAATGTCTTTCAACGGATTATGATTGGAGTATGCTCTTGAGGGCAGCTCGAACTATATTGCATGGAAGGACAGGATGGAGGCAGTGTTAGATGATAATGAGCTGAAGGATTTCATAGAGGCTGAGGTCCCAAAGCCTACTGATATTGTGCAAGTTTATGGTTGGCAAAAGAAGACAGCAAAGTGTCGAAGAATTCTGTTGGAGGGCGTGAAGGATCACATTGTGTCTAGCCTACATGGAAATGCTTCTCCATACTTGATGTGGAAAGCATTGAAAAATATATTCCAAAGCAAGAGCGATCAGAGGAAGCTGGTGCTCAAGGATAAACTCAGAAACATTAAATGTGAGAAGGGAGACAGTATGCCCAAGTATCTCATGAAGTTCACTCAGTGCAGGGATGAGCTGGGAAGTGTGGGGGTGACTGTCAATGATGAGGACTTGGTGAGCTTGGCTCTCCTTGGTTTTCGGAAGAGTTGGCATTCCTATCAGGACTCTGTCAATGATCGGGAGAAATTGCCAGGATGGGAGAGACTTTGGTCAGATCTTGTGCAGGAGGAGATCAGGCAGAATACCAGGGACAGATCTTCATCAAAGGGAACTGATGAAGAAAATTTCGCTTTGGCTGCCAAAGCAAAGAAGGGGAAGAGCAAGAAAGCTTCTCAGTATGGTGCAAAAGGCAAGAAGCAGGACATGTCCAAGGTGAAGTGTTTTCACTGTCACCAGCACGGACACTATGCCACTCATTGTCCGCAGAAGAAGAAGAACAAGCAAGTTGCTAGATCTGCAGCAGGAGAGGCTTTAGCCTCGCAGTTTGAGCTTGATTTTTTATTGATCGCATGCTTGGTTTCAAGTGTGATGGGATTGGTTTGGTTCTTGGACAGTGGTGCATCTTTTCACATGACAGGAGATCGAGATTTGTTTTTTGATCTGGAGGACAAAGATCTTGGTGCACATCGAGATGGGCAATGATGGTAGATATAGTGCGACTGGTATCGATACCATTTCCTTTGAGAGGGAGTCTGGTAAACCCTTCGTATTGAAGGAAGTGATACATGTTCCAAGATTGAAGAAGAATCTTATCTCTGTGACAATGTTAGAAGACAAGGGATATGATGTTGTTTTCAGCGAGGGAAAGGCTTTCCAGCGCAGCAAGAAAACTGGAGAAACCCGGAAGATAGGGGTTCGAGTGAGGAACCTTTATCAGTTGCATGTAGATGGATGCGCAACAATGGCATGCAAGGCAAAAGGATTGGTGAGCCGGGATGATGTCAAGCTGTGTCACAGGAGATTGCCAATTGGGTCACCTTCACCATGGAGCCTTGAAGATACTGCAGCAGATCACTATAGGGCTTCCTAAAGGCACTCTTGCGCAGTTAGATCAGTGCAAGGGGTGTACTTTGGGAAAGTTTGTGAAAGCCACTTTCATGAGAAGGATAGTCGTGCCACGATGATCCTTGAGAGAATTGACACAGACGTGTGTGGACCTTTCTCAGTAGCTTCAACAACAAAACACAGGTATTATGTGATTTTTGTTGATGATTTCTCTCGTAAGTGTTAGATCTTCTTCATGCAGAAGAAGAGCGAGACATACTCAAATTTATGTGAGTTCAAAGCACTTGTCGAGAAGGAGTCAAGGAAGAAGGTGAAGGCTCTTAGGACCGATAATGGTGGTGAATACATCTTTGGCAAGTTCAAGGACTTTTGCAGTGCAAAAGGGATTCGAAGAGAGCTAATTGCTCCCCATAACCCACAGTAGAATGGGGTTGTTGAGCGGAAGAACAGAACGATCATGGGTGCTGCATGGGCGATGTTGCATGATCAGGGCCTACCCCTTCACTTGTGGGCGGAAGCATGCAATACAACAGTTTATGTGCAGAACCATTGTCCTCACAGGATACTTGGCATGAGTACACCCGAGGAGGCTTATTTTGGTAAGAAGCCTGATCTTTCTCATTTGAGGATTTTTGGTGCTAACGTTTACATGCATGTGACGAAGGATGCCAGGAAGAAGTTGGAGCTGACCACAGAGGTTGGGATAATTGTGGGGTACACTGATATGCCCCACAACTATCGTGTGTATTTGCCAGATAGTGGCAAGACTGTTGTGCGACATGATATAAAATTTCAGGAGGAGAAAGCCATGAAGTGTTCGCTTGAGAGGGAGCCACACTTGCATGTAGATGAGGAGCTATTAGTTCCTAATGATGAGCTTCAAGACGTGGATCAGCCATAGGACGAGGTTCATGGAGTGGAAGAGACCACTCATGTAGCGCCAACCATCAGAGGGCGAAAGTGCTTGACAGAAGTTGAGCTACTGGCTCAAGATGCAGAGAAAGTTGTAGGACCACCTACAGCCCAACGCAGGCAAAGACAAGTCACCTGATCGGTACACTGGATACATGGCTCTTATGAGCAAATGTGTTGTGACTGAGCCACCCTCTTTCGAGGAAGCTATGGAGGATCCCGCATGGGTAGATGCCATGGTGGAAGAGTATGATTCGATTGTTAGAAACAGTGCATGGGAGATTGTCCCAAGACCAGAAGGGAAATTAGTGGTGGGTTCGAGATGGATCTAAAAAGTTAAGCAGGCAGCTGACGAGAGTGTGGAGAAGTACAAGGCAAGATTTGTTGCCTGAGGCTTTTCACAGATAGAGGGGATCGATTATGAGGAGACCTTTGCACCTGTCACAAGGTATTCTTCCATACAGACGATTCTTGCTTTCTCAGCACAGATGGGATGGCACATTCATCAGATGGATGTGAAGACTACATTCCTCAACGGAGTCATTGAGGAGGAGGTGTACATTGAATAGCCCGAAGGTTTTGAGATCTTTAGCAGCAAGTCACATGTGTGCAGGCTCAAGAGAGCGCTGTATGGGTTGAAATAAGCACCACGTGCTTGGTACACATGGATATACAGTTATTTCACTGGACTTGGATTCTCCAAGAGTGAGGTGGATCCTAACCTATACCAGATTGTGGTGGAGGGTAAGTTGCTTATCATTGTACTTTATGTAGATGATTTGATTCTAACGGGTGATGATCTGTTGATACTTTCATGCAAGGATGATCTTGCTAAGGAGTTTGAGATGAAGGATTTGGGCCTCCTTCATTATTTCCTGGGATTGGAAATTTGGCAGTGCAGTGATGGACTATTTGTTTCTCAATGTAAGTATGCTCGGGAGATACTGGAGAAGTTCAACATGCATGGCTGCAAGCCTGTTCATACTCCTCTTCCTGGAGGTTGGAGGAAGGAGGATGTCACTTCAGCAGAAGAAGTGGATGCCACTATTTATCGATAGTTGGTGGGGTCGCTTATGTATCTGGTCAATATATGAGCTGATATATGCTATGCTATTAACCAGCTTTCACAAGCTATGGTTAAGCCAACAAAACTCTTCTGGAAGGTAGGCAAGCATGTATTGCGTTATTTGAGAGGCACATCGGGATGTGGATTGTGGTACAGACAGGAGGATGAGGTGAAGCTATGTGGCTTCACGGATGCAGATTGGGCAGGGAGCCCAACGAAAAGAAAGAGAACATCAGGAGGGGTCTTCAGTATCGGGTCGACAGTAGTTTCTTGGTATAGCAGGAAGCAGAGATTTGTGGCACTCAGTTCAGCAGAGGCCGAGTATATGGCAGCAAGTTTGGCTGCATGCGAGGTTGTATGGATGAGGAAGATTCTGGCCGGTTTGTTCAGTTCTTACTTAGAGCCTACTATAATTTACTGTGATAACCAAAGTTGCATTAAACTCTTGGCTAATCCTGTATTTCATGATAGATCTAAGCACATTGACATCAGGTACCATCATATTAGAGATTATGTGCAACGGAGAATCATGTTACTTTCATACATTCCAATGGAGGATTAGGATGTTGATATCTTGACGAAGGTGCTCACCAGGAGCAAATTCGAATACCACCGAGGTAGGATAGGGGTTGCTAATAATCCATATCTTGTTGAGAGGGAGTGTTGAGAATGCAACAAGATGATGGAGCTTAGTGGAAAGAAGTCGCCTTCACTAAGTGGGCCGGCAGGGTATTTTTGGAGCAAAGTCTATTTTTAGACTATGTCTATTTTTAGACATATGGATCATGGTCTATGGGTTGTAGGATGTTGTTTATGGATGATTGGTCATGTTGGGAAAAATAGATGGACTTCAATTTCTGGTTCACAACGGAGTGATCAAAGTCTATTTTTAGACTGCCAGGCTAAAAATATAAAAGTCAAATATTATTGTCTCATAATAATATTTAGACTATAAACATTATCTTATCCTCTTAGAGCAATTCAGTTTGAGCTACAGATGTGGCACATGCAGCTTTCAGAAGGAAATATGCTTTTCTTGTGAGTCAGTTGAGCTATTGCATGCAAGACTTCAGTTAGAACTCATGTAGTTGAGTTTGGTGGAGTTGATTGTGGAGTTGATGGAGTTGTGTTCAGTTTAACTTGGTTAAACTAGTTGTAATTAGTCTAACTGCAAATAGACTAGTGATGAGTGATGTGAATTAATTGATTAAATTAATTCACTAATTATTAACTCATAATGCAACTGAAGAATACATCAGTTAACTCAGTGCATGTACATTTCAGTGGAGACAGGTGTTAGAGGTTGAGATTGCTATCAGTTGTGACTATAGTTGTGCATGAGATCTTGCACAATCAATGGATTGAGTATGCCCATGAGGATTGCGCAATTTATGCCCAGTGAAATAGCCTGTGCTGACGTGATTTTCACTTGGCAATGTGCCATAGAGGCAAGCAAAGTAGCGGAGGAGATTTGAACCTGTGACTTGCTCAGATCTGAGCTAGATTTGTGTGTAACAGGTGGAGATAGTGCTGGATACTTGTGAGGAGTATTGTAATATGTATAGTTACATGTTCTCAATCATTAATATACAGATAGTGTGGGGTTTTCAGCTGTAAGATTTCCCTAGGTTACATACTGTGTTAATGTGTGCATGCGATTGATGTTTCATTGTTTTTGATGCTGCTAAATTGATGATCAACGTAGAGGAGATTATGTATTGTGAATGTATTATGCAATAGTGTATAATCAGGATAATCTATGTGAATAAGTGTTTATTATTCAAAATTTCTACACTTCTAGATGCATTGAAGCGGGAAAGTCGACCTCTTTGTAGTGAGGCATGAGGTCGGTGTCCTGTTCCAACTCCTGTTGCTCCATGTATTCATCCAACTATTGAAGTGCATGTTCTATCTCATGAGAAAAGTCTTGCCCCTATGATGTTTCACCCTGTTCACTTGATGCCAGCTATTCAGATGAATCGACTACTTGTACAGGAACTGCTTCATCTGTATGCCCCTGATGCACCCCCTACTGTATCTGCTATTGATGTGCTTCCCTCTCCTATTTGCACAACTCTTGTTCCTTTTGGAGTTTCTCTCTCAACTCATGTAACTCCTTCTCTACTTCTTCCATTCTCTTCTTATCCTTCTTACTTCCTACGATTCACTTGTTGCGTTGCTTCCTCTTTGCCCCTATAGGCATAGTTGCTTTCTCTACAAGTGGATCTGCTCGAAACTTGCAGCTTTGCTCCTTCTCCATGCGATTGTCAATCTTCCTCTTCCCTTTGTCATGCACTGGTATGCTAGGCTCTGCTGCCACTATTTCTACTGTTGCTACTAATGATGCTCTCCGTGATGTTGCTTCATGCTACTTCACTAACCACTCCACAACGAATCCAACTGGTTCATTGGGTCTCGAGAAACTGTAGCAATATCTCCATGGGTCCTCCTCAGCCCAATGAAATGCCTCGTAGATCGAGTTGAAGTGAGCTCTCGTGCAGTTATCCTTCACAATGCAATGTGGGTCATATAGATTGTAGCTTTGGAGTTCGAACCAGTATTTCTTCATCACTGCTACCATCCATTGAGATGGACGATTGCCTTATGCACGGTACCAAACTTAGAGTACAATGCTCACATAACTGTGTCAATGGACAATACTTCATCTAGAATTGCCTTCTTCAATTCAGCTCGGGCATACATTGTCACCAAGTCTCCTCCTTGCTTGGCCACCTATAGTTCCTTCACCATTTTGTCATTCTCAGTTATAAGAAAGTGAACACTTGAGCTAGTGGCTTTGGCATACACTCTGGTTGCATCAGCCAAAGGAGCTGGATGCTTGTGCACATCAGTAATGATCACTTGTTCTTCAACTTACGCAGGGGATGTTTGATCCTTCGGAGTTGACACTCTGCAAGACTGTACAATTCTATGTTGGGATTCATCAAATGAGATGTTTTTCATCTCTTCTTCCAGCTGATCACCAAGGATCTCAGTGCCTCCTTGGTCATCTAAGACTTTCTCTTCTTCTAGATGCATTGAAGTGTGTGAGTTGACCTCTTTGTGGTGAGGCATGACATCGGTGTCCTGTTCCAACTCCTGCTGCTCCATGTCTACATCCAATTGTTGAAGTGCATGTTCTATCTCATGATCAAAGTCTTGCCCTTGCAATGTTTCACCCTGTTCACCCGATGCCAGCTGTTCAGATGAATTGACTACTTGTACGAGCATTGCTTCGTCTGTATGACCGTGATGTGCCCCCTGCTATATCTGCTGCTGCTGCACTTCCCTCTCATGTTTTCATAGATCTTGTTCCTTTCAGAGTTGCTCTCTCAACTCATGCAACTCCTCTGCTTCTTCCATTCTCCTCTTTTCCTCTATAGCCATAGTTGCTTTCTCTACAAGTAGATCTGCTCAAAACTTGCAGCTTTGCTCCTCCTCCATGCAATTGACAATCTTCCTCTTCCCTTTGTCGTGCATTGATATGGTTGTCTCTGCTACCACTGCTACTACTGCTGGTGCTCTCCGTGATGCTACTTCATGCTGCTTCGCTAACCACTCCACAATGAATCCAACTAGTTCATAGGGTCTAGAGAAACTATAGCAATATCTCCATGGGTCCTCCTCGACCCAATGAAATTCCCCATAGATCCAGTTGAATTGAACTCTCTTGAAGTGATCCTTCACAATGCAATGTGGTTCATATAGGTTGTAACTTCGAAGGTGAAATGGGTATTTCTTCATCAGTTCCTCTTTGACATCCGCTTGCTTGATACTCCAGATCTCATATAACCTAATCCATAATGGAAGAGTGGGCCAAGGTGCCTTCTTCTTCTGCTACAGTCTAGCTGTCAATCCTATCGAGATGTGATAGGATACTTCTTACTTGACAAGTATGTCGAAGGAAAACTTTGGCAGAACATGCAGAGGCTTTTCTGGATTGAACATTCGGATGAAAGTGCCGAACAATGAGGCATACCAATCTGCAATGCCTATCAATTCCTCCATTGCTTCCTTTGACATGCAGGGTGGATTTTGTTCGAATATCATCTTGTACAAAGGGACAACAAAATTATCAAATAACCATGTGATTACTCCTTTGAAGCTTCATTCGAACAACAACTTGAAATCTGTGTTCACAGTAGTCTATGCTAGTGACCATGCCCACTCCAATCCTAGGAACTCATGTCAGGCACGAATTGCATTTGGGATGTAATCAAACATGTAAATCTCTACATGCATACCTTCGGGTGACTTTCAAGCCTTTGTGACTTGCTCCTTCACCTGATGAGCCAGTATGTCGGACCAGTTGTATAGTTTTCCTTCTCTAGCCACTTGGTCCATTGCAACTACCCAACTCTGTGGGAAGGTTTCCATGCTTGCTTGGCCATAAAATTGACAAGAAAATATTATCAAGTATTAGTATGCCTTCCTTAGTATCTTTCTCTTGTAGACCTGGTTGGGTGTCATCCTAAAACGATCTGGCTCCTTTACCCAATCCTTTAGAATGTCTCTAGAGTTAGCACCGTTGTTGGGTAGGCTGAATGGAGTCTCCATGACAGTCACGGGCCTTGACATCTAATACATCTCATCATAATCTTGTTCCCAGAATTTTGCGATCTGCATCTTACTTACACTACTCAAGGTCATCGTCTCGGGATCAGTATGAGAGACTATCCAGTTTATCATGTTCGTGCATGGGAACACAGGATATCTGCATGCAATCTGGTACAAGCCAGACTTGTGAATGTTCACGTACACTTGACGGTCTTCGAGGTGTTCCCCAAAAGTGCCTACAAATGTTTCATTGACTTCTTTCCACTTCAATTTGAAGTCATTGTCTAGATACAACTTTGTATATTCATATATTGGCATACTAGGACATTTGCTCAGTTGTTGCTCTAGCTACATTTCCATTAGTGTCCTGAGATCCTGTTCTCTTGGAAGCCACTGAGATAGATGAACACCTTAAATATCTAGATACAAGCAACATGCATGGCAAGAAATCTATCAGCGAAAACAAAGAAAATTCTAGGGAACGACACAACACATACCTGGGAAGCTAATGAGGAAGATTGCACAATTTCTTTTGGGAGGCTAGGTGACTGTCTCCCAGAAATGAACAAAAGGTAGCCTGGACTGTCTAGGAGGCAGACTAGCTACTGGATCTGTGCAATGCACAATATATACTCGCTGTTGGCTACTGAGATTGTGCAATGTGCAATTCTAGCTGGTAAGGACTGCAGGCCTAAGGACAGATTTGTGCGATTTCCTAGGCCAGTAGTCACTATCCTCCAGATATGCACAAAGCAATCTCGGAGGCCAGTGCTAGGAAAAAATGCACATTTTTGGAGAGGAAGGCAGATCCTTCCTTCCCCAGATTGCGCAATGTAGTCTCAGTGAGGTAGAGTCCAGGCTAAGGTTGGCCCAGCTCGCCGATAGGAAAATGAAAGAAAATATGTTATGCTCTTGACTTGCGAGAAGATACCAGAATACCAAATATGAAAAGAAATATACTCAGAACACAAAACAATAAGAAATAACAACGTGTATTTTATTATTCAGAAAGGAAAGCAATTTTCACTTGCCTCTTCAAGGGGCCAACCTCCAATAGGGATGGGTTCAATTATAAAATAAGACACGACGCTCCTCAAGGGGAGTCTTTATCCTGTAATATAGGATTCATACATGTGATACCATGGGTCAGTACCATGGTTCTTATTAATACCATCTATCTAATACCATGGCACATTCAGAACTAACTGTGGTCCCTTCCTTAAATGCAGGTCAACCACTTACAATTATTAATATGGGCTTTATTGACTCTTTAATTAACTATAACTATGACTCAACCCTATTACATAAATAAGGGGGTTAGGGTTGGACCCTAACATGCCCTCCCCCATAAAAATAGCCTTGTCCTCAAGGCTGAAGCTGTGGAAACTACTGAAGAATAGTGGCCGGTTCCCAGGTCGCATCTTTTGGAGAGGTGTCTTTCCACTTGACGAGGACTTCCTTGATCATGCAGCTGCGCAGGTTCCATTCTTATGTGTCAAGAACCTATTCAGGTTGGAGCTAGATTGAACCTTCTTCATCCAATTTCGGTAGACTAGTTTGAATTCTGCAATGGTTCCCAACCACTTTCTTAAGGCATGAGACATGCAAGACGGGATGGACTTTTGCAGTGGGTGTGTTGGGCATCAAAATAGTCCCTATTCCCACTTCATTATTCACCAATACCTTCACATTACTTCCATATTACCTTCATGTCACCTCCATTCCACCTCCACATCATTACATTTACCTCATTATTGTGTTATAACTATGCTTTTCCAAAGTTTATTAATTCTTAACATTTTTAAGTGGATTTATGGTTAAACTTTAGAAAATAATATGTTTATACTTATACCTAACAATTAGAATGAGTTTGTTGACATGTGTAGGTACAAAGGAAGCTTCCAAGGAATCTTTATGTGGCACTCTATGTTCAAATTCGAATTTGAGAAGATCATCGACCTCATGGAGGAGATCATGGAGGATAGGGTTATGTGTCATCATTGGTTGAGAAATATGTGGGTCAAAGGAGGGAATAGTGGATCTACATTTATGAGTTTGTTATCATAGTTTTTGTATACATAGGAGTGTTATCTCTTTCATTTGTAATCTTCATTTGTAAACTTAACTTTTAGAATTTAGAAACTTAGTCCTTCATTTGTAATTTTAGATTTTAGAATCATTGTAATGTAGAGCTTAGGACTTCTTGGAATGTAGAACTTGGAGCTTGTAATTGCAATTTGAAATTGAGGATAAATAAAGTGGATTGGATTTTCTTCTACATTTGACTTCTTTCTAGGTGTGCTTGTGGAGCTATGGAGGGCCCCCGTTTCCTCACTTGCATGCTAGTTTTGTTTTGGTAAACTGTAATTTTATGTTTGTTTGTAAATTTAATTAGATTAAATTACTGATTCATATGCTTGAGATATAAATGAATAGTCTCTTGTAAGAGAGCTTTAATATTTCATGCAATCAATCAGAATTAGATTTAAGTGTTTTAGTTTCATTATTTTAAATAGTTTGTTGATTAAGATGATTAGAAATATTAATGAACAGTCTCCTGTAAGTGAGCTTTAATATTTCTTACACTTGTCACAATGTCTTTAGGTTTCATTTTAATTAAATGACTAAATAGGTGTTGGAAATCCCAATGAAAGACCTCCTGTAAGGGAGCTTTGGCATTTATTCACCTAGGTTAGTTTAGCTTATCTCTAAGTCAATATATATTGGATGATCCTTGAAGGTTACTTACCCAGATTGATAGTAAATGAAACTCTAATTTTCATCCGCATTTTATAACAAACAAGGTGGCAAGGCTAGCTTGTAGGCTACTTCTCCGATGCACTGAAGTATTTGATATGGTCTGTAGAATTTTGGAGATAATTTTTGACATCCATTGTCTTTGAGTGATGTTTACTTATATGGTTACAGCCTCAAGAATACCTGATCCCATTCTTGAAATTTGCACTCTGAACAATGTTGGTCTGCCTGTTGCTTCATGCGATTTTGAGCTTGATGGAGATTCTCTTTGAGGTGGGCCAGCATGGTTGCATGGTTCTATAGGAGTTGATCCATTTTGTACCTTCGAGCATCCCTGGATATAAGAAGTAGGTGAAGGAGGGAGTTGACCATAAAAGGCTTCATATGGAGTCATTTTGGTGGTGGCATGATAGTTAGTATTATACCACCATTCGGCTAGAGATAACCACTATACCCATAGATGTAGCTTTTCTAAATTGAAACACCTAAGGTAGGTCTCCAACATTTGTTGACTGCTTCAGTTTGACCATCAGTTTGGGGATGATAGGAAGTACTGAGTTGTAGTTGGGTACCTTGGAGCCTGAATAGTTCTTGCCAAAAATTACTAGTGAAGATCGGTCACGATCAGACACAATGGAAGTGGGCATGCCATGCAATTTGAAGATCTGGTCCATGAAATATTGAGCCACCAAAGCTAGTGTAAAAGGGTGGGGTAGGGCACAAAAATTAGCATACTTAGAAATTTTTTCCTCAACCACCATGATGACTGACTTGTTTCCTGACTTCGGAAGACCAATAATGAAATCCATAGAAACCTCTATCCAGATTGAGGTCGGGATGGGAAATGGCTGTAATGTGCCTAGGGATTTGACTATTTCTCCTTTGTGGCACTGACACACATCACACTCAACTACAAAAGTAAGAATGTCCTATTTCATGCCTGTCCAAAAGAATGAACATCGAGTGCGAGCATAAGTCTTCTGAAAACCTAAATTGCCTACAATGGGAGATGAGTGCAACTTTGCCAAAATGAGACTTTTGAGGGTGGATGTTGGTGATATCACTAATTTGTCCTTGTAGCGAAGAATCTCATCCTACCAAGAATAGCCCACTGTGGAATTTGGATTCACCTACAATTTATTAATGAGTTGGGTGAGAGAAGGATGTGAAAACCATTCCTTGCGAGCCTCTTCAATCCACTCTGGAATGGGAAGAGAGATTGCTAGCAGGATGCTTTCCTCCTCAAATTGGTGTGATAAAGCATCCACTACTAAATTTTCACGCCCTTTCTTGTAAATTATCTCATAATCATATCCCAACATTTTGGCTAGCCATTTATTTTGTTGTGGCGAGGATAGGCGTTGCTCCAAAAAATATTTAAGGCTTTGATGGTCAGTGTGGATTTGGAAATGTCGCCCCAATAAGTATGGTCACTAGGTATCCACTGCATGTAAAATGGCCATCATCTCCTTCTCATAGGTAGATTGTCCCAGATTTGTCCCACTTAGTTGTTGGCTAGTGAAGGCCAAGGGTCGACCTTCCTGCATTAAGACAACCCCAATAACCGTACCTGAAGCATCACATTCAATCACAAAAGATTTGGTGAAGTCGGGTAGTGTCAATACGGGAGTGGAACACATGGCATGTTTGAGAGCTATAAATTCCTGTTGCGCTTCATCATTCTAGAGGAATGAATTTTTCTTGAGAAAGTGAGTGAGGGGTGTAGCAATGTGACCATAATTGTGGATAAATTTGTGATAGTAGCCAGTGAGACCCAAAAATCCTCTCAAACTCTTCAAGGTCTTTGGTTGAGGCCAATCCTGCATTGCCTGGATCTTTTTGGGATCCACCTTGACACATTCACGCCCCACAATGTGGCCCAAATACTCAACTTCTTCAATGCCAAAATAGCACTTGGACAATTTGACAAATAATTTGTGCTTCCAGAGTAGTTGCAAGAGCAGATCTACATGCTGAAGATGTTTTTCCCAGGTGAGGCTGTAAATGAGGATGTTATCAAAGAAAACAAGGACAAATTTTCTGAGATATGGTTTGAGCATGTGATTCATGAGGCTCTGAAAAGTGGATGGGGAATTACAGAGACCAAATGGCATGACCAGGAATTCATAATGGCCTTCATGAATTCGGAAAGCAGTCTTTGGAATGTCTACTTCTTTCATGCGAATTTGGTGATAGCCTGAGCGAAGGTCGAGCTTAGTAAAGAAGTGAGCCCCATTTAGTTCATCTAGCAAATCATCAACAACAAGGATGGGAAATTTATCTTTGACCATCAACTTGTTGAGGGCCCTGAAGTCTAGACACATATGCCATTCCCCATCTTTCTTGAGCACCATGACCACAGGCGATGAATAAGGACTAATGCTAGGACAAATGGCACCAGATTCCAGGAGTTCCCTGATGATTTTTTCAATTTCATTCTTTTTGCTAAAAGGATATCTATATGGGCACACATTTGGTGGTTGTGCCCTTGATCTGAATTTGAAACTACTTGAAATTTGTTTGCAAGGTATTCAATTCAGAATTAAACATGTTTAAAAGATTTCCATGTCTTGCAGAAAGAAAACACATGAAATTTTCAGCTGTTCATGACCCATTTAAGCATAGCAGAGTTATTTCCTTTTACTATTTAACACATTAAAATGAATTTTTTCTGCAAAATAAATCAACCACAAATGCAAAAGAAGTTGATAAAGCAGTTCACCCCCTCCAGGGCTACGTCTGCTGGGTCCAAAGCTCCCAACCAGGCTTGTCCTTGTTTTTATTAAATGCTCAAATTGAAAATACAGCTGAATAGAAGCATCTACAGGAGAAATAGATGGTAAAAATGGATTCAGAACACTTGAATCCTTCAGGATTGACTATTGGATCACCTCCAATGGATACCTGCAACCCTATACAGTCTTCACAAAACTGGGCCCTGGTGGCTCCTAGAACTTTCACGGCTCCAAAACCTCTGCAAATGACCTCAGATGGCTGTAAGACCTGCACCAATGGCTTCAGAAGGTCGAAAATACCCAAAATCAAAAAAAAAAAATTCATCCAAAACCGACTTTCCTAGCCAAAGTTATGGCCATTTAAAGTTTCTCCAGTTTGCCCCTAGAAAAACTCCAGCTAACTTTAGTTAACTCCAGTTAGCTCTGCCAATTATGGTGGGTCCGCCAAATTTGGCGCTCCTGCCAAAATTCCGCCAACTTAATTGCAGTTACATTTAATGTTTGGTGGTTGCCTCGGATTTCGTGCCCGGCGGAATATTCCTTTTTTTTTTTTTTTTTGAAAAATTAAAATTTCTAATGTTATGGACAAATTCTTCTTTTTGCCATAACTTCCTCATACGGCGACCGTTTTTCGAACCATTTGTGGCGCCGAAATTAGGAAGACGAGCACTTTCCAGTCATTCAACTTTGAACTAGTTCTAAGCACTTTAAATTTTGAGCATTTTCCGACACTTAGGACATGAGCACCTGATCAGCCCTGGGGGCCAAAGTAATTCTATGATCATGTTCCCCTCTTGAGGATGGAAGCTCATGAGGCTTGTCAAAGACCTGCAGATGGTTGTTTAAGACCTGTTGCATCTTAGGATGAATATGAAGAGAAGGGGGTTCGAAGGCCTGGATGGCATTAAATTGGGCTATAACTCCATGGTGACCCTTTTTTAACAATTTTTCCATCCTATGCGAGCTAATGATAGAAGGAGCACCTGCCTGGAGTCCGTGGAGGGTATGTGTGTGGTTATTTGGCTTAAAGATCATATATAACTCCTGGAAATCCATTGTGATTGGGCTGAGTGTGCGGATCCATTCAGCACCCAAGACAATGTCACACCCACCCATGTTGACGGCAAACATGTGGGTCTTTAGGTGATAATTCCCCATTTGAAGTTTGATATTTTCACAGCGGCCTTCACATTTCATTGTCCCCCCATCAGCAATTTGGACTTGGAAATTAGAGACTACTCTAACAAAACAATGCACTGCTTCAGTGACTCTTTGATGGATAAAGTTATGTGTACTGCCACTATCTATCAAGGCTACTACAGGGCGATGCTTAATAAAACCTATGATTTTGAGAGTTTGGGGAGAAGAAATTCCTGCCAAAGCATGAAGTGAGATAACTGGTTCTTCAAGTGTAGCTGGGAGCTCACTGTGTGGGTGGTTGTCCTCATCTTCCTCCTCTGGTCCCTCAAATGGTGGGGCTTCCTCGGATGAACAGTGATTAATAGCATCAATTTGAAAGAATTTGAGTTCCTTGCATTTATGACCCAAGTAGTATTTCTCATCATAGTAGTAACACAATCCTTGCTTTCTTCTTTCCACCATTTCCACTAGTGACACCTTTTGAACCTTAAGTGTTTGGATAGTGCTCGGAGCCTGCTTGGGGCGTCCCTTGGCTATGAAATTTGGATGAGTTGACTGGGCCGCTAACGCGCGTTATACTTCACGAGCTATCTTGCAAGCTACCATCCATGAGACTGGGTGTTGCAGTTGGACGTGGGCTTTTATGGTGTCTTTGAGACCAATGATAAAACATTCCAAGTAGAATTCATCTGCTAGACCTCCTGTGCGGAAGGCTAATGCTTCAAAGGCTTTAATATATTCTATCACTGTGCCTGTCTGTTGGAGCTTAGTAAGATGACCCAAAAAGTTATATTCATGGTCAAAGTGATCAGAAAGGGCTTTTGAGAATATCTACTAACTCATTGGCATTACATAGCAGTGTTGATGCCACTACCACCATTTCCATCTTTCTTGGTCCAAGTACAGGCTTCCAACACTTAGTTTAGTTGCATCATCTCTGATGTGATTCAATGTGAAATATTGCTCCATTTGTGCTAGCCATATGGCCAGATGAAAACCATCAAATTTATACATGTCCAGCTTGGGTGGTCAAGGCTGTGACTATTGTTGGCTTCCATAGAAGTGAAGAGAATGACTAGACTCGCTGTCAAGGTTTTCATTAAAATCATATGCCTCTGATTGTTCCCCCGACTTGCCCTTTGTGATTATGTCATTTAAGGTCTAGATCTACTTCGTTAATGCCTCCAACTTTTGTTCAAGGGTGTATATCTTCTCATTGGCCATAGCTTGAGCTCTGGTTTGTACCATGCACAGATCCAGTGCACTTGTCATTTGATCCGAATTAGATCCTAAAGAACTCTCTAAGTTTTCATAACTCTGTAAAATTCATGCCAAAGTTTCAAAGTCTTACAAAGGTCGAGCTTATCAGAAATATCCTCAAACAATTGTACTTTGTGAGCAATGCCAAGCAACGAGGACCCTTGGTCAAGTGCGTCAACTATTGGCCCATGGTAATGCGCACTACCACAAAACAACAAAACGGGAAGCCTTTTTGAGAAACGAGGGAGGTTTCTGATATGCGATTAGTGACCCGGACCCGAAAAGTCAAAAACTGTATGGAATTCGCCGATTCCATTAGAGGCAGGTCCCACACAAAAACTAACAGGAAATCGGAAGGGCTTCGAGCGATAAGTGGTTTCAACTGTGTCCCGCCCGATGCCACACACTAGGTGCCATTGTCTGGGGGAAGAGAGAGAAAACCACTCACATCGAACAGGGAAATTTCATGCATATACTTGCCCAATATGGATGGAGACCGTAAGATATAGAGGCTCCAGATCAACGACATACATGCAATCCTACAGATGACTGGATTCAATGGGGTAAATAGGCCGAGTTGTATAAAGGTTTGAAGTCCGGCATGAACGATGAGTTGGCAGAGGAATCATGTTCGTGGGCAATCTGGGAGTTAAACAGAAATAACAGTAGTTCAAACATTTCCAAGAGAATTGACACTCAGTTTGTTATGAAACAATTGGCCACCTCCCTGTGAAGCGTTACACAGTGATGATGACAGAGAACTAGGGAATTCAAACAGACAGAGGTAGAAGAACTAGAACATCGGGAAGAGGAAACGAATAGTTAGAAGGAAGATTGGTTTTAAAGCCACGAACTGACCAAAACAAAGCAGGTAGTGAGAAAAACAAGTAAGAAAGCTAAGAGTAGAGAACAGAGCCGAGCTGACCCGAAGGCAGCATTGATCTAAACAGAGCCAGAGAGAGTCAGAGAGTCTATGTACTCTAGAGAAGGCTTGAGAGGTTCAAGCGAACTCCTCTGTAAATATTTGTCATGTATTGAGTCTCAGATTGGGCTCATACTACTGTGACCAATAGAGGTCGAGTTTCAGTAAAGAAGAGTTTGTGTACTCTAGAGATTTAGGGGATCCAAGTCCAGTCCTACTGATTTATATCTATTGAGTGAGACTCAAATTGAGCTCAATGTTGTAAAACTCTGCTTTGAAAACATAATAGAGAGGCCACCATTGAAGGCTGGACCAGGAGATGTAGCCCAGGAGCGTTGGGTGAACTCCTTATTAAACTTGTTTTATTTACGTGTTTTACTGTTGTGTTTTCTCTAACTTCTTCAGTGTCTATGTACTTCGAAATCTCATCGATCCGTTGCATAAAGTAACATAGGCACATCAATGCACATGAGTCTGTAATACCTTTAATTCTTTGTCCTAGATAAATTCCAGATCAAGTGGTATCAGAGCTCTAGGTTACTAAGGTTAGACAAGATTGTGCTAGAATTTATTGTTGAATGCTAACTAGATCAAAGCTTAAACTAGGAGAAGGAGAGTTGGTTGAAACTAACCCTAAATTGGAAGAGTCTATCCTAAGAGGAAAATGTCAGAAGAAAGTCCCTTGGAATCAGACCCTCAGTTCATGGATAGTTTCATGACCATGAGAGCCATGGTAGAGGAAATGTATAGAGAATTTAAGAAAGGTAGAGAGGAAGATTCATCAAAATCCACACGAGATAAAGGAGCAGAAGAATCTCTCCTCCATGACCACTCTAAAGGAAAAGGGAAAGAAGGAAAACTTCCCACACCTCCTAGTAGCCCTGAAAACAAAAAGAAGACATCTTTGATTAAATTAGATGTTAAATTTGATTTACCAATATATGATTGAGAGTTGAATGTAGAGAAGCTGGATAATTGGATTAGAAAAATTGATGTTTATTATAGAGTGCAGAGCATTGATTCAGACAGTAGTAAGATTCAGCTGGCTAGCCTATGCCTTGGAGGCACTGCCTTGGTATGGTGGGAAGGTAGGACACAAGCTAACGTGAAGAAGCATGGTAAAATTCTTTCTGTCTAGAGTGAATTTGTTTATGCAATTAAAAAATAGTTCTATCCACTAGCCTATATGCAACAAGCCATGATGAGTTGGCAAACTCTTCAACAATTAAAAGGGAAAAGTGTACAAAGTTACACTCAAGAATTTAGAATAAGATCTTTTATTCTAGGAATTTCATTAGACTCACCTGAAACTCTGCTGAAGTATATAGGTGGTCTATGCAGCTACTTAAGGCACACAATTCTCATGTTTATTCCCACTAGCATAGATGAGGTATCTGTTCAAGCTACACATCTAGAGGCTAGAGGTAAGAATTGGAACCCAGAAGTTGGGGGATCTTCAAAACCCATTGCAAGCAATAATAAGGAGAAAATAAAACAGAAATGGAAAGAGAGGAAGACAAATACTGTAAAAAATACCAAATCTTCATGCACTCATTTTAAGAAGGATGGGCATGATGACGAACAATGTTGGATTCTGCATCTGGAGCTAAAACCCAAGAAGTATGATGGCAAAAAGAAGAATACTACTGTAGCTATTCAAAAGGATTTGGGGTCAGACTTAGAAGATGAAACAACAATTGCAGCCATAGGTATAAAAGGTAAAACTTCTGAAGCATCCACTAGTAATTCTGCACAATCTACTGATAATGAAGAAAATGAGAGGAAAAGACATGAGCTTTTTCATATTAGATTTGTTTCCAAGCATCAAAAGATTGATACTTTGTTTGATAGTGGCTCACAAGTAAATTTAATTTCCGAAGAAATTGTAAAGAAGCTGGGATTACTAACCACACCTCACAAAAAACCATATCCATTAGGTTGATTATGTGATAAAGCACAACTACAAGTGACTAGACAATGTAAACTTAGGTTTTATTTTGGTTCAACATTTGTAGATGAGGTTGAGTTAGATATAGTTCCTTTGGATATATGTGGAAATGTTTTAGGGAGTCCTTACTTGTATGATAGGAAAGCTATTTTCTATATAGTTGAGAACAAGTATCAACTTGTTAAAGATGGAATCGAATATATTGTAAGAGCTCATAAACTCAAGAATAATTATACTCTCATAAAATCAGGGCAGATGAAAAGAATTGTAAATTCATGCAAACAATTTTTACTAATGGTTGTAAAGGAAAAGAAACCTGACAAAACCAATATATTTGAGGGCTGTAATGCTAAACAGCAAGATGATTTAGAAAAAGTTGTTTTAGAATATGATATGCTATTTCAAGAACCTAAAGGTCTACCACCCAAAAAGGAAATAGTACATGATATTAATTTGCAGCAAGGTGCTCCATTGCCTAACGTCGGAACGTACAGGTTGTCCACTTTAGAGAATGCAGAAGTCAAGAAGCAGGTACAGGAGCTGCTCGAGAAAGGATTCATAGGACCTATCACATTGCCTTGTGGGTCTCCTATTGTCTTGGTGAGAAAGAAAGATGGCTCATGGAGAATGTGCATTCATTATCGAGCATTGAATAATATAACGATAAAAAACTGTTATCCCCTTCCTCACATAGATGATCTATTGGATCAGTTGAAAGAAGCTGTTTATTTTTCCAAGTTGGACTTGTATAGCGGCTATCATCAGGTCAGAGTTGTAGAGAAAGATGCATGGAAGACTATTTTCAAAACAAAGTAGGCATTGTATGAGTGGTTGGTTATGCCTTTTGGCTTAACTAATGCTCCTACTACTTTCATGAGAATAATGAATGATGTACTCAAACCTTTTATTGATGATTTTGTCATTGTATATTTGGATGACATTCTTATATGTAGTAAAACATGGGAAGAACATTTTAAGCATGTCAAGCAGACTCTAGATGTTTTGAAAAGAGAAAATCTTTATGTTAAGCTCTCAAAATGTGAATTTGGCAAAACATATTTGAATTATTTGGGTCATATTGTAGGGGGTGGTGAATGTAAGATAGATCCCTCTAAGATTGCAGTAATTGTAAACTGGCCTAAACCCAAATATGATATAGAAGTTAGAAGCTTCTTAGGAGTAGCACAGTATTGGAGAAAGTTTATTTCTAACTTTTCCTTGATTGCAACTCCCTTACATGCTTTAACATGATTGAACAAGGTGTTTCAGTGGGGAGGAAAAAATCAGAAAGCCTTTGACACCTTAAAAGAAAAGATTAGTAAAGCACCAGTACTAGCACTGCCTGATCTTTAAAGACCATTTGATATTGAAACAGATGCTAGTGACTACGCCATGGGAGAAGTGTTGATGTAGCATGATAAACCCATATGTTATCATTCTGAGACATTTAATTCTACAGTAGTTAATTATCCCACATATGATAAAGAATTGTATGCATTAGTACAGAGTGTGAAAAAGTGGAAACATTATTTAATGGGCAAAGAGACAATTATACATACTAATCATCAACCACTTCAATATTTGCACTCACAAACTAAGTTTCAACAATCAAGCCACTGTAGGTGGATGGGTTTTCTACAACAGTTTCAACTTGTCATCAGATATAAAAAGGGCATACACAATAAAGTTGTAGATACGTTGTCCAGACCAATCATAAATGCATCCACTATACTTAAGCATAATTCAGTATTGCATGAAAGCTACATTGAACAGTATGCTCAAGATGTAGATTTTAAAGATGTATATGCAACTTTAAGGCGTGGAAAACAAGTAGAATAATTGGATTATCATGTTAAGGACCAACTCTTATATCATTAGGGAAAGTTATGCATTACTCAAACAAAAAGAGTAAAGATAATTCGAGAAGCACACACTTCTCTAATATCCGGTCACTTTGGTGTAATTGAAACAGTTGCACAGTTGCAAAGATTTTGTTATTGGCCAAAAATGAATGAGACAGTTTCTAGATATGTAAGAGGGTGTACCCTGTGTGCTAAAAGCAAGCCTGACAATAGAAAACTAGGCTTATACACTCCACTACCAGTTCCTTCTCATCCTTGGGAAAGTGTTTCTATGGACTTCATTGGGGGATTGCCTAAATCTAGAAAAGTTCATGACTATTTATACGTTGTTGTGGATAGGTTCAGCAAAATGTGTATTTTAATACCTTGTAACAAACAGATTACAGCTGAACAAACTGCAAAATTGTTCTTTCTACATGTATGGGTTCATTTTGGATTACCCACTTCCAATATATCTGATCGAGATACCCGATTTTTTGGGAAATTTTGGTCGAGTCTGTGGGAATTGATGGACACCAGACTAAAGAAGAGCATAACGTTTCATCCACAAACAAATGGCCAATAGAGTTAGTCAATAGGATAGTGATCCAGTTGCTTAGGGGCTATTGCAGCAAGCATCCCAAGCTTTGGGATGAACATTTATGTTATGTGCAACATGCTTACAACCGAGCTCAACATTCTTTTACATAAAGATCTCCTTTTGAGACCTGTTTTGGTTTCACACCAAGGTCTCCCTTGGATTTTGTCTTTGATAAAGACATAGCGGTTGATGGACACAGTGATGTGGACAAGGTAACCAAGTTCATCGAAAAAATCCAAGAGATTCATCAGGTGTTAGGACCTCATATTTTCTCTTTTTGACCATACATTTTGCTATGATGTCATCCTTTTTCAACTTATATTTAAATTCCTTGTTATTGTTTCAACTCAATTATTCCAAAGGTACACAATATTTCTTCTCATCACTATAGGTTTAATTATTTTACATATAATTACGCTATCTTCATTTGATAATCATTGAATTGATAGTTGCTGTACGGTTAAAGAATGATGTGCAGTCCACGTTGCTGAAACTGTTTGAAGATTGCAAGATTACTTCTACAGTTGCTGAAACAGTAGGAACGATGCGCAAATCTCGTGGCTGAATAGTTGTGATTTGTAGTCTAGATTTGACAACAACAGAAGAAGATCACCGAAGGAGCTGCTACACTGGATGTAATGACCATGATCTAAAGAAAACATCACTGTAACAAAATTTTGTTGATGGGAAAACTGATTTCCTTATTTTTGTATAAAGGGTTAAAATAGGACTTACAATGTAATCTATTGTAATAGATGTCTCCTCTTTAAAAAGAGGAGACAACTACATTAGAGGGGGATGAACAGACTGCGAAAGAAGTTCTAGTTGAAGGAAAAAAACTGGAATCCTTTTTATAACATGACATATTGATGGATGAATAAAATCTTGTTCTAAACATTTCTTTCTAGTTCTTGTCTCCTGGGGAATCTTGTGAGAAGGACAGGGCCCACCTTCATCACAAGATTCACCCATTATATTTCTGCAGTGTGTCAAGTGTGTCTTTTATCCATGCCTTGTTAACAGTACTATTTGTTGAATATTGTTTTTTACATTATTGCTAAAACTCTATTTTCTTTCCAATTGATTGTTGCATTATTTAGTTTATCCACAGTTCATTCATGAGTGTTTCATTGGAAATTGAGTTTACAGAGTGAGTTGGCAGCATGGTAATCAGAAACAGGTGCTGAAGATTCCTGCTCTGGGAATAGGGTCCGTTCTCTGTTACAGCATAGCTAGTGATTTTCTTTGCAAATTGATTCTTTTTCATTAGATTAATCCTTTAATGAAATTAAGCATTCTTTGGTAGCTGTCTGAAATAGATTGTTTTTGCTATAACTCAGAGTGGAGCTTCAGTTTGCTTAAGCAAGGTGTGACTAGTTTTTACTACAACTTTTATCTCTTTTAAGATTGAGTACATACAGTACGTAGTTGCCTTTGAAATAAACAGACTTCCCTGGGTTGACAATTTATGTAACACTTGGTTATTTGAATTAATAATCAATTAAGGTGACCAACATTTTGGCGTTGTTGCTGGGGAAGGCAATCATAGATTTTAAAAGCATTAATGATTTTCTTTTAGATATGTAGGATGCAGAGAGGACGCAAGAAAACTAATCCTACAGGTGGCAAGGGAAAAGGAAGAGGAGGAAGAAAAACTTTTATTGATGAGATTATTTCAAAAGCTGAGGCTTCTCAAAGGCTAAGCTCTCGGAGGCACAAACTCAACACTCTCTCCAAAAGGACTATGAAACAGAAGAAGTAGTGGGACCTGAAAGGGTTGAAGAGATAGTAGAACATACTAAGGAACCAGTGGAGGACACTGAAGAACCAATAGAAGATATTGAAGTTGAGGAACCAGTTTAGGACATTGAGAGTCCAACAGAAAGCCCTAAAGATCGGGAAGTGCAATAGGGGAACAACCAATGGATGGAAACAATGAAGGAATCTTTGCTAGGGGACGTGGAGGAGGAGAAGGAAGAGGTGAGAACTCTCTATCCACCTTGGAATTCCCTATTGGGGAACTTCCCGGAGGAGCAACTCCTATGAAGAACATCCCACTCTCAGCCTTACCTAACTTCCATGGTTTATCCTCTGAAGACCCTGATGAGTTTCTTTTCGAATTTTATATATTGTGTAGAAGTTATGATTATGTTACTAATGCTCAAAAATTCAAGTTATTTCTAGCAACATTGAAAGGAAATGCACTAAGATGGTTTATGAGCCTGGGAGGTTATGTGATCACAACATGGGAACAGATGAAGGAGAAGTTTCTGGCCAAATATCAAGACTATTTCCGGACGAGAGAGAAAAGGGAGGAAATATTCAAGATGGTTCAGAAGGAGGACGGAAATTTGGAGGACTTTGTGGAAAGACTCCAGTATAATCTGCAGAGATCCGGTCACCCCAATGTAAGTAAAGATATCCTTAAGACAATATTATTGAAAGGGGTAAGGGATGATTGTCTAGATATGCTAAATATGCTTGGTAAAGGGGACATATCTAAAGAATCGTATGATGAAATTGTCAACCTCTGCAAGAGATGTTCAAGAGGAGCTGCAAATAGATCAAAAAGTAGGGATAAGCTTATTCAAGAGTCCAAAAATCAGCCAATGGGGGAGCAACAAGAGCTGAAATAGGTAATTTACTTGAAGAATTTAAAATTGAAATGTTAAGCTCTTTTGCTTCACAGATTGATACCTTGCAGGTTAAGAGAAAACAGGCAAAGGCAGAAGCTGCTTTGGCTATCTTCTGTCCTAAATGCAGAGAAAAGCATCCACTAAGGTAATGCCCATTGGACAAGGTACCAATTTGCACCATTTGTGAGAAGGACCATGAAACTCAACAATTCCCTTCTTTACCAGGGATAAAAGCAGCATTGCAACCAACTGAGGAGGAAGCTAAAGCAGTTTATTTGCTGACACAGAGGAGGCAATGGCAACCACGAGGACAAGGTATGAACTCTAATATGCCATTTAATCGTTGGAATAATTATCCTTCTTTTAATCAAGCAAACTACCCACCCTTCAACCAAATTCAATACCGACCCTTTAATCAAATGAATTTCCCACCCATGCAACAAACAAACCCTCCCTTTGTAGACCCTGCAATGTGGACTCCTTGGCCCCCACAGTAATCTTATTTTAAACAATGGAACCCAAACTGGAGAGCCCAACAAATTCCGTTCCCAGACCAATTTCCTCAGTTTCAGTAGCAACTCTCTCTCCCGTCAGGTGCTCCACCGAACAATCAGACAATGAGACCCCAACTGCCTGTACAACCGAACCCTAACCCTAATAATAATAAAGTTGTGCAAGTCATCGATATTCAGAACTTGCCTACATCTCTTGTGCAGTGTAATGATATTCATTTATGATTCGGGAGAGTAGTTGAGCCAATTATCGATGATATTACCTCTTCTGACTTTGACAAAGAAGAGACAGAAAAGAATAATTTACTTGATAAGGGTGCTAAAACAGTCAAGCCACCCTCTAATAAAGATGCCGAAACAGCAGAGCCACCATTCCCTGAGTGTCTAGCTCTTATGAAGACACCTGAGCCGCTTTCTTTTAATCTTCTAGGGGAATTACAGAATATTTATGTTAAAATTCCACTTTTATAAGCACTCAGGGATGTACCAATTTATGCCAAAACTGTCAAAGACATTTGCTTCAAGAAACCTAGTAGGAAAGCTAAAGATCCCCTTACAGTTCATGTGGTGGGTGATCTAGCTGCTTTAATGTCGGGAAAAACTCCTCCTATAAAATATGGTGATCCAGGCCATCCTACGGTCACGGCACAGGTTGGAAAAACTATTATTTCGCGAGTTCTGGTAGACTTAGGTGCTACTATAAATATTATGACCCTTGAAACTGCACAATTGTTACATCTGAAAAATGTAATCAAAGAGACACCAACCATCCTAGAATTAGCTGACCGTTCCACAATCAAACCAGAAGGGGTTATTGAAGACCTGATCATTTTAGTTGAATCATAGAACTACCCAGCTGACTTTGTTGTATTACAGACTAAAACAAACTTGGGGGGGCATCCTCTGGTTTTGGGGAGACCTTGGCTAGCTACAGCAGATGCCTTTATCAACTGTAGATCAGGTTCAATGACAATTTCTAATGGATGTGAAACCAAGCAGCTTACTCTTTACCCTCATGCTACACCTATGATTAACAATGATGATTCTGTATGGTTATACTATGAGGATAATGACACTCAACCCATTTTGACCATCGAACAAGCCTTAACTCTTAAAGACACCATGGAAGATGAAGTAATTAGTAATTTTATTTCTGAACCTTCCTCAGTCACTTCTGAAACATATAATCAGTTAACTGCAATTTTGGAACCTGAAACTCAGGAAAAGCTTAAATCTGAAAATTTACCTCAAACATCAACTGCTATCTCCTCTAAAAGCATAATAGTAGAAATCAAACCTGGCAAAACATTGAACATAAACCCCAATTTATCAGATGCTGAAACACAACAGCTAATGAAGTTGCTCCGTGAAAACAAGGAAGCATTCACATGGGACTACATAGACATGACGGGGATCTCTCTTGAATTATTTACTCATCGTATCTATATTAAGGAGGGGTGCCGACCAGTCTATCAACCCCAGTGGCAAATGAATCCTAATTTGAGGGAAATTACTAAGGAAGAACTTCAAAAATTGCTTAATGCGGGGTTTATATACCCCATATCTAACAGTGAATGGGTTTCTCCATTAGTGATAGTACCTAAGAAAAATGGGAAATGGGGAGTGTGTGTAGATTATAGAGCCTTAAATAAAGCCACTCAAAAAGATCATTTCCCCTTGCCATTCATTGATCAAGTGCTAGACAACTTGTCAGGAAAGAGATTCTTTTCCTTTTTAGATGGTTTTAGTAGATATAACTGTAGAGCTATAAAAAGGGTCTCTTTCACCTCTAATTACCTCACATTAATATGTCAATCCGGGAACGTTTCTTTATTTCAAAGAGTGTCTCAGTCTAAGGCTATCATTTGCCAGAGTAATGCTAGTAGTACAGTGTTCAGAAATACAAGAGTAAATGGATGATTGTCTACAACTTAACCACTTCAAAAGATTAAATCACACCTTCAAAAGACTAAGAAACTTATCAGTCAAGGGTTCGGTAGCAATAACCCATCCCTTTGGAAACTGATGGAAAAGGAAATCAAAGAACAGATTGTGGATCTGGGAGCCGAACAGTAGATGTCAATGCTCACTACAGTCTGAAATTGTTCTTCACGCCAATACCAGGAATTGGAACGGCAGATAAGAACTGGAACAACAATTAAGAAATCGAACAACAAGTCTGAAATGGAACAAAAAATCCAAAATGGAACAACAGCTAAGAAATAGAATAGCAACTAAGTCTCACAAGAAGTAACTTCTTAGTCTATCAGATCAAATGCATTAATTGTAATCTACAGGAATCAAACGACAATCTTTCACTCTTAAGGGCGGATTGAATAACACACACCAATGGAATAACACTGATTACTGATAAATTATGGAATAGCGCTTGAAAACCATATACACACACAACACACTTAAATAGTAATCTGATCCAAGTATAGATCTCAGTTAGAAAAAATACGACTGCATTTCAAAATAGAACAACATTGTTCATAAATCCAACAGTCACAAAGAACATAACTTCCAAGATGAATTCCGTAACGTTAATGAACAAGTGCACAGCACAAAGGCTCTGTAATGGAACAGTAACAGTATTCTGTAAAGACTAGCAGTATTAGATCAACTCCTAAAAGAACAGTAATATGATGCAGAGCCAATACAATCGTTCTGTCTGTAGAAGCCTTAATGAATTAAACATAATAGAGCATGTGATGTAAACTTATAAAACACACCAGATTACCAAATGGCGTCGATAGGCAAACCACGGATAAACCAAACATAATAATACAAGAGCAAGTGTCCTCCAGGGCCGGGCCCTTAGCCTCCACGGGTACACCGCTTAAATTTATTCTAGACTCAGAGATGAAATAATAACCAAGTTTGTATTAATGCATAGAGCAGAATTACAATAAACCAGTTCTTAACGAGACTCGATGATCAAAGTTTTGATCTTAAAGGAAATTACATAAAATCATAACCGTTTCTAACTCTCCCCCGAGCTAACAGTGCTTCCCCTTTTATAAGGGTGACAACGGAGATATCTAAGTGCTGAAATAGATAAAACAGTGATCCTGATCCCTCAGGATCAAGGATCCTGACGGATTTGCCAAACCGTTAGTCCTCAGTCATTTCTTTTCTCTCCTGCACCGAGCTGATATCTCCACCTCCTTTCCCGGGCCGATTCGCTTTGATTTGCTTTGCCTTGTTTGCATTCGGTCTCTTGTCAAAGGGACAACGGTTAACTCGTCCTTGTCCTTTCTTTTGGAATGGCAAATTCTAGTTTTTCCTCCTTTCTACATAAGGAAATGACAGTTGTCAGCATTTTTGTCTTGCATATTAATCTCACATGGTTTATTATAATTCTTTATCATTTTCCTAGTTCATGATGCAAAAGGTTTGTAAATTTCAATGAAAAGATACTGAAATAATCATCAAAAACATACCTTCTTTAGTACTCCACACACCCCCCTTCTTACCTTGTTTCATGCCCTCATGAAAACATTGTAGTTGACATGTAAGGTAGTGAGAGAATAGGTTGGAGATGGAATCTCATGTGGAGGCCTACAACCATGATGATTAACTAGGTAGTCAAAGAAATGGCCTGTCTGACCCTCAGGCATCTCATACAGGGCTTGGTATCCGGGTGCAGGGTGCCAAATAATTGGACTCCGGAACCTATATCCTAACCAGGATGGCCTTGCCCTCAAAATGATTTCACCATAGAGGTGCAAGCGGTTGGCAGCAAATTTAAAATTCTCATACTTAAATAGTTCCCTGAGTTGGATGTTAAGATTAGAGATTTGATGCCCGAAATTTAGCTGCATCAATGGCAAGGTCTTTGATAGAGAAAAAGTATTCTAATCCTTGTCGAATGAGTGCCTCATGCATGGGTCCTAATGCTTCAATTACACCTGGAGTCTTCATGAGGTTTCTATGTGCTCTCCACAACTGTACTGGGTCCCTAGGCTCAGCCCTTACCCACAAATCTATTCCATTTTCTTGCCTTTGGAAAGTATTATAGGCTTTAAGCCATTTAATTTGATTAACCCCAAATGAGATGAACGCCTGCAATTGGATATCCCTAACAAAAGGGCCAGGGTTCAGCTCGGTTTCCTGGTCTAATACAAGGTTATGTAAATAGAACTCACACAGTAGTCTCTAGACTTTTACCCCGTAGTGATTACAACAATCTATAAAATCATTGACAGTGTTAATTTGTAGGGGAGAACCTGCTTTAACAGCCTTTATTTTTAGTTGCAAATACCGTTCCAGTAGAAACAAGGCATAATTCTTGGCAAGGGCTCTACATGCTAAGACGTCATTGTATAAAGAACACAAGGTATCCATCAGCTTGATAACTATATCTAACCTACGAGTTACCTTTGCGACTTTCTCTTGTTCCCTTCGCCACCCTTCAAAGGCCTGGCTTTCGGATAGATTGACGTTCCTAAGCTGCTGCTGTAGCTCTTCATACTTTTCACGAGGGACCGTTTGCTCCCTAAGCTTTTCTACTTCTTGTTGAGCTTGCTTCAAACCATTTTGTAGGGTTACTGTTTTTGGATCTCTTCTCCATGCGGCAGTGGAGGCCGAAAGTTTTACTTGAACTTTCCTATTGCATTGCTTTGAGTTCATAACCCTTATCACTCCCAAAAGTGGTGCCTCCATCTAAATTTCATTATCACGGGTCATCATCTCAGCCATTTCTATCTTAACGTGGATATCAGTCCATTGCTGTTCCTTTTCTATTGGAACAACAATCTGTTTCTCAGCATCAGTTGGAACAACAGCCTGGTTTTCAATAGGGTTTTGAATAGCAGGATGGATTCTGGTTCTCCGCCCCTTTTCCTTGAGGGGTTTTGCTGGAATGGTCACATTTTTCCTTCCTGATGTCATTTTTACCCTTTGCCTTGCTTTTAGAATCCTAATCTGTTGGTGGCGCTGGACTATTTTATTCGATAATCTCTGTTGTTCCTTTCGCGGTTCTTTAATTTCCAAAATTTCCTTAGAAGGAACAGCAGATTGTTCACTGTGGCCTGGGCTGTGACTAATTCCTGGATTTTCCTTCTGAGGTGTTTCTTCACTGTTCTGCTCTGGCTGTTCCGGGGAAAGAACCCTAACTGGTTCTGTTATTTCTTGGGTGACCTCTCTTTCTGCCCCTGTTTCCTCCGGAATTTCTTCTAGTGTCTTCTGGTTAGGAACGGATTGTTCCTGTTCAGTATCTCCTATCATCTTTTCATCATGAACAAGTAGATTCTCTTCTTCTGCCTCCTTTGCATGTGGTTCTTCAGGTGCATTTTCCTCCTGGGGTTTCTTTTCGGCATGGAGGTCTGATGGACTGGAAGGTTGGCCATATTCGCCCATATTTTCCAACACTTCAGCCAATTCGTCTTCTCCCACTAGGTCTTGCAATGGGCTACCTTCCTATTGTTCCGTTTCCTCCTCCTGCTCGGATTGCTCGACTTCTTCTTCCTTATCTTCTTCGGTTTCAGTTTCTTTTTCTCCTTCTTCTTTAGATTTTTCGGCTTCTTCTTTGTTTTCTTCTTCTTCTTCAGATTGCTCGGCCTCTTCTTCTTTTTCTTCTTCTTCTTGCGATTGCTTGGCCTCCCTTTCTGGCCGTGAGGGTTGATCATCTTCAATTTCTACCGGCTGGCTGGTGTTTTCTTGGGGCTTCTCCAGCGTCCCTCATAGTCGTGCTAGCCGTACCGATTTCCTGCGTTTTTCTGGCCGTTCGGGTATACCGGCGGCATGTTTACGCTTTTCCAATTCCCTACGTTTTTCTAGACGCTCGGGTGTACCAGTGGCATGTTTACGCTTTGCCAATTCCCTTCATTTTTCTGGACGCTCGGGTGTACTGGTGGCATGTTTACGTTTTGGGGATGGTGCGGTCAATCCCCCATTCATCATGGAAATTAGCTCTTCCCAGCTGCTCTGCTGCTGGGTGAGGCCATGGCTGACAATTAACCGAATCAACCCATGATGACTAACAATTGACTCTACATGCTGTGCCTTTTTTATGCTCCGTGCAACGTCATGAAGTAACGAATTCAAAAATGCAGGTAAATTTACAGAGCATTTTTGCTTTAGTACAACTAAGAGTTTAAGATGTCGTGGTCTTACCATGTCTTTTCTGCCTTCACATGTGATGTAGCTTTGAATGGTATTTTCCAATTCTGCCCACGGCTCTCCTAGTGCTGCTGGCAGAACTCCCTTTCCTCTAATTGCCAGGCTTTGGCCTTCGTCCTGGAAGATTTCTATAACCTTCTGCAATCTTTCCTTTTTTAATGTTGATACAGGTCCAGTGGCTGGTAGTCCCGAGACTTCTACGATTATGTCATCAGTGACTGCTATGTGTCTCCCCCTCACTGTGGAGTAATCATCTTGCAAATTCTACAAAAATTCAATTGCCACAGTCTCGTTAGACTCCTGCAAGCAGTTGAGATAAGTCAGCCACCCTGCTCTTGCCAGGATTTCCCGGGCAGCAGCAGAGACTGTTAACACCTGCAGTTCTCTCTGAATCGATCTTCCTCCCATGGTTTCATTGTAAACTCTTAATGGAACGACAGTTGTTCATGTTGTTGAAACACAGAGAGGCTGACAAACACAAGACTTGTTCAAAATCTAATGTTGCAGAGTATACAATAGAAATGGCTTATGAACAGCAAGTCATGCAGAAAAAATAAAAATAGTATGCTGTTGAGCCGTGCCATACCTTAGTACACAACTTCTCGAATAGTGGGTTGACACGTAACCTGGGGAATGATGAGGTTAACCTCCCCCCCGCAATGTGATAGGCTATCCCAGTCGTCAAATAAAGGAGTAGCGCCCACTCTGAAGTAGAGTCATAAAGGAATAGCGTATGGCAATATGCCATGTTTACAAAAGCAGCAAATTACCAAAATTGAGGCATGGAGTTGGATCGCTTAATACGTAAGAGGCTGCTGTGATATGATGCAAGGCTGGGAGGATAGGACATCTGCCGTACATTCCAAGTCTGATGCGGTCATTGTCAACTGCTTTGCCATGATTGGTGATAATATATTTACATGCGTTATATGATTCGGGAAATAATATATGATTAATTACTAAGATATAAGAAACAGAAGGGTGCTAGTAACTTACCTATTGGTGTAAATAATGTGACTTCAATACCATTAACAGTGCTCTGCTGCCGACAGGTGTCCATAACCTTGGCAAAGTTTTTTATTTCACCCATGGAACCATGATCCTTTGTGTATGCTTAGGAAAGGTTGTGTGATGTCAAAATGTAGGCCATTATGCTGGCTTGGTGACCAGTTAACCATAATGCCATTCACGAGAAAGGAGCGAAAAGTGGGCAGGCCGACTCTTGATGAGACCTCCTATTCCAAGGGTTGTTTATTTGGTATACTTTTTGGACCATATCCCTGGTGTGGTGGCCATAGTGGGAATGCCACTTTGCTTTCGTCCTCATGATCATGGTAGGCTGACTCTTGATGAGAACCCCTATCCTGCATTTGACAACTTATAAGTCATGTTTGCTCTTTTTTTCTTTATTTTTCATAAAGTACTTTCCCTTATTTATACACAAAGGGTGGTTCAACATTCCTTAAGAGTAGGAATGGTGGAAGAAGTCTTAACATCTCAATAGGAAGATACAAACCCTTTGCTCTTATTCCTAAATAATGATCAAAGAGGATGAAAAGGGATCATCATGATAAAGATAACCAATCAGAGCAGAATTAGTAGAACAATGGCAGCAAAAGATGATAAATAAGCGTGTCCTTCCTTCTGTCCTCTTACCAATTCAGAGCAATTTCTTATAAAGATAGCGATTTATGATTGACTGATTCCCGTATGTTGTGATTTTGTATCCATCACATAAGTGCATAGCTGTATTCTAAAAGATTTGAAAGAACAGGAGCAATAAGCATCCTCAATTTAGAACAGCAAAAGGAACAAGCTGTTTCTCAAGGAGAGCAAAAACATGCAAGGAACAATAGAAGAGCACAAATGTTGTTCCTTTGGAAAAGGAACAGCAGAAAATGCAAATGCCGTTCCTTTGAAAAAGGAACAACAAAAATGGAAAGCTCTATTCCTTTGGAAAAGGAACAACAGAACACATAGGTGCCGTTCCTTTGGAAAAGGAACAATAGAAATCAAAAACGTTGTTCCTTTGGAAAAGGAATAGCAGAACATACCAATGCGTTTCCTTTGAAAAAGGAACAACAGAAATCGAAAAAAATGTTGTTCCTTTGGAAAAGGAACAACAAAAACACACAGAAATGCTATTCCTTTGAAAAAGGAACAACAGAAATCGAAAATGTTGTTCCTTTGGAAAAGGAACAACAAACCAAGAAAAAATGTCATTCCTTTGGAAAAGGAACAACAGAAATCGAAAATGTTGTTCCTTTGGAAAAGGAACAGCAAAACAAGGAAAAATGTCGTTCCTTTGGAAAAGGAACAACAAAAATCGAAAATTTTGTTCCTTTGGAAAAGGAACAACAAAACAAGCAAAAATTTCGTTCCTTTGGAAAAGGAACAGCAGAAATCGAAAATGTTGTTCCTTTGGAAAAGGAATAGAAAAACAAGCAAAAATGCCATTACTTTGGAAAAGGAACAGCAGAAATCGAAAATGTTGTTCCTTTGGAAAAGGAACAGCAAAACAAGCAAAAATGTCATTCCTTTGGAAAAGGAACAATAGAAATCGAAAATGTTGTTCCTTTGGAAAAGGAACAATAGAAACACAAAGATAAAAAAACCAAATTACAACAAAATGACGACTAATCCAAAGGGGGTTTCTCTTTTGAAAAAGGAACAACCATAAGAAAAAGCTGTTCTTTTGAAAAAAAAGGAACAACGAAAATAGCAGCAAAATGTTGATTCAAAAATATGTACAAAAATGATTCAAGAAAAGGAATTATGTACAAACTGTAAAAAGAAATAAATTCCTTAATGAATTACAGGTGAGGAAGGCTTCTCTTCCTCCCCCAAAATCTCCATATCAGAGTCTTGGCGTAGCTGCTAGCAGAAGGACTCCCGAGTAAGTGGTTTGCGATAGAGATGAACTCGGTGGCCATTTTCCTTGAAGGAATATCCAGAACCGTCAATAGTGATTAGAGTAAGGGTCCCATTGTCATGTACCTTCTAGATTTCGTATGGTCCCAACCAATGAGTCTGGAGTTTCCCGGGGAAGTCCTGAGACTTGGAGTCGTACAAAAGAGCCCAGTCTCCTTCGTGGAAGACTTTATTTTTAATGAGAGCGTCATGCCATTTAGCTCGTTGTTGTTGGATCAGGGCAGTGTTTTGAAGTGCAGAGAGCCTAATTTCGTCCAGCTCATTGATCTGTTGCAATCGATTAATCTGTGCCTCGGTTAAATCTAAGCCAACTTCTTGTGCTCTTCGTAATGTTTGGATTTCAAATTCTATGGGGAAAATGGGTTGTTTTCCAAACACTAATTGATAAGGTGAGTAACCAGTGGTGCTTCTCCATGTTGTTCTGTAAGCCCACAGTGCTTCAGGTAGTCTGGCAGCCCAATCACGTCTATGTGATGCAATGGTTTTCGTTAGGATTGCTTCTATTATTTTATTGCTGCTTTCTACCTGCCCATTTGCCTGTGGGTGGTATGGAGTAGTGATTTTATGCTGGACATGATAGTTGTTGAGTGTTGCAGCTATTATGTTCCCAGCAAACTGTGGTCCACCGTCTGTAATTATTTCTCTTGGAAGGCCATAACGTACAAATAGATGGAACAGGAACTGTATGACACAGTCCTATGTAGCTCTTGGCAATGCCTCTGCTTCAACCTACTTGGTGACATATTCTGTTGCCACCAAAATATATGTTTTCTAGTTTGATGATGGGTTAATTGGTCCAACGAAATCAAGAGCCCATCGCTCGAATGGTTCGATGACTAGCTGTGGTTTCAAAGGCATCTCATCAGACTGACCAGGGCATCCTGCTCTCTGGAAATTGTCACAGGCTTGGAAAAATTTCTTTGCATCCTTGAAAATCGTGGGCCAATAATACCCTGTCTGCAGCACTTTATGTCCAGTTCTGCGATCGGAAAAATGTCCACCACATGGTCTGTCATGGCGGGCTTTTAAAATGTCAAACATTTCATCTTCTCAAACGCATCTCCTGATATGCATGTCTGCCCCTGTATGGAACAAATAGCCCCCAATCCAAGAAAATCGAGCACTCTGCTGAACAATCTGTTTCCGCTCATTAGGGGTTAGATGCTTCAGTAATTTACCCACTGCTAGATAATTGGCAACATCAGCATACCAGGGTGTTTGAACAGCCACAACAAACAGTTGCTCGTTCGGAAATTGGTCTTCAACTGCTGTTGCATCGATTGGCTTTGGAATTCTTGAGAGAAAATCGGCTACAGGATTTTCTTTGCCAGGTCAATCCTTGATTGTAATGTCAAATTCCTGCAATAAAATCAGCCATCTAGTTATTCTGCCATTTGTGACAGGCTTATTTGCTAGATATTTTATGGCAGAATGATCTGTATACAAGATAACAAGATATCTAGTAATGTAATGTCTAAACTTATTGATAGCATGTATTACAGCTAGAAATTCTTTTTCAGTAATAGTATAGTTTAATTCAGCAGGGGATAAATTTTTGCTGATGTAGTAAATTTCATATGGTTTTTTATTCTCTTCCTGCCTAAGGACTGCTCCAATGGTTGTATCTGAGGCATCAGATGATATCTGAAATGGAAAATCCCAATTTGGTCCTCGAAGGACTGGGGCTGTGGACACAAGCTTCTTAAGATCCTTGAAAGCACGTTCACATTTTTCTGTCCAAAGAAAATCAACGTTACCAGTTAGTGCATACAGAGGTGCAACAATGTGCGAATAATGTTCTATAAATCTCCTATAATAACCAGAAAATCCAAGAAAACTGCGTACCTCCGTTTGAGTGGTAGGAGTGGGAATAAGCAAAATTATTTGGATTTTGGCTGGGTCTACCTGAATTCCAGCTGTTGAAATATAATGTCCTAGGATAATTCCTTCATTCATCATCATATAGCATTTTTCGTGGCTTAAACAAAGCCTAGTAAGAATGCAGCGTTATAGGAATTTTTCTAGGGTATCTAATGCTGGATCGAAATCATCTCCGTATGGTGTAAATTCATCCATGTATACTTCAAGTCCTTCATTTATTAAATCTGCAAAAGTGCTAAGGATAGCCCTTTGGAATGTGGCAGGAGCATTACATAAACCAAAAGGTAGAACTCGGTAGGCAAATGTTCCCCAAGGACAAGTAAAAGTAGTTTTGTCTTGATCTTCAGGGGCGATCTGAATCTGATGGTATCCACTGAAGCCATCCAGGAAAGAAAATAATTTCTTTCTTGCCAAAGTGTCTAATACTTGGTCGATGAATGGGAGAGGGAAGTGGTCTTTTTGTGTTGCTTTATTTAGCTCTCTGTAGTCCACACAGATTCTCCATTTCCCATTCTTTTTTGGTACCACCACAAGCGGAGAGACCCATTTACTATCAGAGATAGGGTAGATAAAATTGACATCTAAAAGTTTTTGAAGTTCGGCTTTTACCACATCTTTTAGATGAGGATTTAGTCTCCTCTGAAGTTGACGAACAGGTCTTGCATCTTTTTCTATATAAATGTGGTGTGTACATAATTGGGGGTCAATTCCTTTCATATCAGGGTAGTCCCATGCAAATGCTTCTTTATATTTCCTTAACAAATGGATGAGCTTCATTTCCTGCTCGGGTGTGAGGTTGGCATTAATATTTAAGGCTTTACCCAGTTCAATTTCCACAATTTTACTATTTGCAACAGAAGTAACAGGTATTGTTTGATCATGCGTATCTTTAAGATGATCTTCTTCTAATTCCTTATCAAATGCTGCTTCTATCATATGACACTGTGTGCAGGATCTGGATTCAGTTTGACTAATGAAATTATTAATGGCATCGTCTTCTGTTTGGTCTTTGAAATCAAGTGCCTCTTGTATGGTTAATGGAGATCTAATGTTATCAGTAAGGTATGATACAGGGTGCTTATTAGTTTTGATTATTGTGACACTTGGTTGCGCTGGAGGATATAGAACTAAGTTCTTGATATTTGGTCCTTTGGTTATGGTCATATTTCCTTGCCAGCAACCAATATAAGCATCGGTAGTGGCAAGCCAAGGTCTACCTAAAATCAATGGATGTCCATCAAGTCGGGTTTTGGGATTTATTATCAGGAAATCGGTTGGATATTCCCAGGAATCAACAGAGACCATGACATCATGTAGTGTACCCTCCGGCCTAACCACAGATCGATCAACCAATTCTAGCAAGGTAGAGGTGGGTTCTACAGATGTATTGCCTAGCTTTTGGCAAGTAGTGGTTGTTAAGATATTAATTGCAGCTCCTAGATCAACTAAGGCATTGGACAAGGTCTGACCATAAACTTGGATAGTTACAATTGGATTTCCTGGGTCTTCATATTTAATGGGTGTTTCCTTTCTTGATAGTAAGTCAGATAGAGTGCCGATGACTTGGACTCTTGGATTATTTGTTATATTCCTCCTTGGTTTCTTTATGCACAATTCTTTGATAGTTTTTGCGTATATCGGGATGTCTTGAATGCCTTGGAGGAATGGAATTTTTATGTACAAGTTTTGTAATTCTTCCAGAATGTCAAAATCAGGATATTGTATAGGTCGAGGTATGACTAATTGTTCTGGGAATGGGGGAGAGGATGTGGTTGTTTGATTATGAGTTTGTTGTTTATTCACATCCTCTTGTTGTGACAGATGTTCTCTGGGTAACTGATTGTCAACCTGAACTGTCTTATCTCCCTCAGTTTCAATAATATGCCCAGATCTTAACTGAAGATCATTACACTCCCTCAGATCGGCTCCTATTTCTGGTGTTTCTATGATTTGGACAGATTGGACCGGTCTGTTATTTGGATTGGGGTTGGGTTGGGCTGGGAGTTGCGGTCTCAGATTAGACTGGGGATTTTGTTGTAAGGCTGGCAGTGTAGGTTGAGGGAGCGGAATGGTTCCTACTGGCTGATGCATCGGTCTCTGCCAGTTTGTCTGCTAGGCTGAACTTTGTGAAGTAGGGGGAGTCCATTGTGGTGGATATGAGTTACTTTGCCAATATGGTGGGGTATAAGGAAGATTCAGTCAACCATGTTGGCTTACCTGATTCAGCCATGGGTTTGAGGAAGGAAACGACTGCAGTAACCAGTTTGGAAACAGGGATTGGGATTGACTTTTCCACATATTATATTGTTGAGAATTATACCGCGGAGGCTGAAAAGAAGAAGTTGGGTCTGGAAACATACCAGATTGTCTCGGCTGCCACTGACGGCGTTGGTTGAGCAAATACACCGATTCTGGCTCTTCTTCTGCTTCCTTATATACTGCTTTCAATCCAGGGAGTGAGGGGTAGCTTTCCGTCAGGTGATCTTTTTTATAGATAGCGCATGTTTGGACTGCATCCAGTGGACACTCCTTATGACTATGCTTTTTCCTGCATCGGGGATAGAAGATTGCCAAATTCTGTTCTACCTCCATTTTCTTCTGTTTGGCCTGCATAATATCAAGTTCTGTAGTTAGTGTCCCTAGTATATCAGTTTTAAAATTTTCCAATAAATTTCCAATTTTTACACGCGTTACTCCTTCTGTCAGAATTTTATTATCTCTTACAAACCGATCATGTTCTGCCGGTTTTACTCTTGTGCTGTCTCTCGAGCTCCTGATACGTAAATCAATAATGTCAGCAAAATTTTCTTGATAAATATCTCCTTTTCCCATAATGTTTAATGTTTCAATCCATTGTTCCTTCATTCTCCTTATTAATGTTGTTTTTAACACATTATCAGGTAAAGGTAGTGATGCATAGGGAGATCTTTGAAGATTATACTGAAAGAATTCCACATACTCCTCTAATGTTTCATTTGGTCTAGCTGTCATTTGGAATATTTCGTCCTTCAGTTCTCTAGACTTGCAATAGTCCTGATATTTTTTCAGAAAAGATTCTTTCATTTGATCCCAGTTATTTATAACCACGCCACCTAATCCCATAAACCATCTTAAAGTAGCCCCTTTTAATGTAGAGGGAAATAGTTTCAGTTTATGGGGGTTGGTGGTGTAATCATATCCCCTGCACAGTACATCAAATTCAAATAAAAATGCATCCGGATCTTCTGATGTAAGACCGCGGAATGTAGGGATATGTTGAAGAGGGATTGCTTTTATAGGTGCATTTGCTGCAGAATCCACTATGGGGTATTGTAATGTAGAAGTTTGAGTGTTTGGCTGGTTTTGAGCCATTGGGTCGAATATATGCCAATACCCTTCTGGGATATCTAGGAGGGTATTCCTAGGTTGAGAGGGAATGGCTTTAACAGGGACAGTTTTAATAACACTTCCTCTATCTGGGATAATGAGAGTGCCTGATGTCTGAGGAGATTGAGTTTCTTCAACAATGATTTTTGCAGCACTTCCCTTGTCTGGGCTATTTAATGGCTGAGTTGTTCCAATAGGAGACCTTGGTTCCTCAGTTTCCCCTGTTTCTCCTTCTCCTTCACAAAGATTACTGAGATTCCCTTCCTGCAATAGTTCTGGAGTAGAATTTTCAATTTCTTGAAAGTCTTGCTCTTCAGTTTGACTATGCACCTCAGCAAAGGCTACAGATGGTGATCCTGTGGCCTGAAGGGAACTAGTAGGCTGTTTAGAAATTACTTTCCTAGGTCCTACTGAGGGCTGAGATTCTGTTTTCTTGTAGATTTTGTCTATGAAGGTTGTTCGGCCAAGGGTCACCATCCCCTTAGCTTTTTCTGGCTTGGGTAGATGTTTGGAAATTTTTTCTGGCTTTTTCTGCTTAGTCATGCACTCAAATTAACTACTAAATTCTACTCAAACAAAACAACAACAAATCTGTAGGAAAGCGGGCAGAGCAGCATGGCTTTTACATGCTCCACATGTAGGTTCTTACCTTCTGTTTTTAAAACCCAATTCTTCCCTAACAGGTTCGTACACTACTCTGAAAAAAAAACAAATGGCTACACTCTTTCCCCAGCAATGGCACCAAAATGTAGAGCTATAAAAAGGGTCTCTTTCACCTCTAATTACCTCACATTAATATGTCAATCCGGGAATGTTTTGTTATTTCAAAGAGTGTCTCAGTCTGAGGCTATCATTTGCCAGAGTAATGCTAGTAGTACAGTGTTCAAAAATACAAGAGTAAATGGATGATTGTCTACAGCTTAACCACTTCAAAAGATTAAATCACACCTTCAAAAGACTAAGAAACTTATCAGTCAAGGGTTCAGTAGCAATAACCCATCCCTTTGGAAACTGATGGAAAAGGAAATCAGAGAACAGATCATGGATCTAGGAGCCGGACAGTAGATGTCAATGCTCACTACAGTCTGAAATCGTTCTTCACGCCAATACCAGGAATTGGAATGGCAGATAAGAAATGGAACAACAATTAAGAAATCGAACAGCAAGTCTGAAATGGAACAACAAATCCGAAATGGAATAGTAACTAGGAAATAGAACAACAACTAAGTCTCACAAGCAGTAACTTCTTAGTCTATCAGATCAAATGCATTAATCGTAATCTATAGGAATCAAACGGCAATCTTTCACTCTTAAGGGCGGATTGAATAACACACACCAATGGAACAACACTGATTACTGATAAATTATGGAACAGCGCTTGAAAACCATATACGCACATAGCACACTTAAATAGTAATCTGATCCAAGTATCGATCTCAGTTAGAAAGATTACGACTGCATTTCAAAATAGAACAACATTGTTCATAAATCCAACAGTCATAAAGAACATAACTTCCAAGATGAATTCCATAACGTTAATGACCAAGTGCACAACACAAAGGCTCTATAATGGAATAGTAACAATATTCTGTAAAGACTAGCAGTATTAGATCAACTCCTAAAGGAACAGTAATATGATGCAGAGTCAATACAATCGTTCTATATGTAGAAGCCTTAATGAATTAAACATAACAGAGCATGTGATGTAAACTTATAAAACACACCAGATTACCAAATGACGTCAATAGGCAAACCACGCATAAACCAAACGTAATAATACAGGAGCAAGTGTCCTCTAGGGTCGGGCCCTTAGCCTCTAGGGGTACACCGCTTAAAGTTATTCCAGACTCAGAGATGAAATAATAACCAAGTTTGTATTAATGCATAGAGCAGAATTACAATAAACCAATTCTTAACGAGACTCGATGATCAAAGTTTTGATCTTAAAGGAAATTACATAAAAGCATAACCGTTTCTAACTCTCCCCCGAGCTAACAGTACTGCACCTTTAATAAGGGTGACGATGGAGATATCTAAGTGCAGAAATAGAAAAAACAGCGATCCCTGAGGATCAAGGATCCTGAGGGATTCACCAAACCGTTAGTCCTTAGTCATTTCTTTTCTCTACTGCGCCGAGATGATATCTCCACCTCCTTTCCTGGGCTGATTCGCTTTGATTTGCTTTGCCTTGTTTGCATTCGGTCTCCCGTCAAAGGGACAACGGTTAACCCGTCCTTGTCCTTTCCTTTGGAACGGAAACTTCTCGTTTTTCCTCCTTTCTACATAAGGAAATGACAATTGTCAGCGTTTTCGTCTTGCATATTAATCATCATGGTCTATTATAATTCTTTATCATTTTCCTAGTTCATGATGCAAAAGGTTTGTAAACTTCAATGAAAAGATACTGAAATAATCATAAAAAACATACCTTCTTTAGTACTCCACAATAACCAAATCAAAATTGCACCCCACGACCAAGACAAGACCACTTTTACTAGTCCGTGGAGAATTTTTGCCTATAGAGTCCTCCCCTTTGGACTGTGTAATGCTCTAGCAATGTTTCAAAGAGCAGTGATAGGAATCTTTTCTGATATGCTTAATGACTCTATGGAGATATTTATGGATGACTTTACTCCTTATGGTGTAAATTTTGAAGATGCATTACAAAACCTTGAGAAAGTACTTAAACGTTGTATACAAGCTCACCTTTCCTTGAGTACTGAAAAATGTCATATGATGATGAACGAAGGAATTGTACTGGGACACTTCATTTCTTCCTAGGGATTCAAGTAGATCCATCCAAAGTACAGTTAATTCATACTCTTCCTGTCCCTAAAACACAAACTGATGTAAGAATTTTTTTAGGACATGATGTATATTATAGAAGATTTATCAAAGATTTTTCTAAAATAGCTTCTCCTTTGTTTGTGTTACTTATGAAAAATGCTGAATTTAAGTGGACTGATGCCTGTCAGAAAGCATTTGATGAAATTAAGCATCAGTTGTCTACAGATCCTATTCTAAGGGGACCTGATTGGGAACTTCCCTTTCATATATCCTCTGATGCTTCAGATACTACAATTGGAGTTGTCTTGGGATAGGAAGAAAATAATCTTCCTTATGCTATCGTTAGTAAGAATATGACCCCTGCTAAGCTTAATTACACAGTTACCGAAAAGGAACTTTTAGCAATCAACTATGCTATTAGTAAATTTCGACATTACATTACTGGTTACCCTACTTTTGTTCATACTGATCACTCGGCCATTAAGTATTTAATGAACAAATCTGTCACAAATGCTCGAGTTACTAGGTGGTTATTGTTATTACAAGAATTTGATATTACAATTGTAGATCGACCAGGTAAAGAAAATGTAGTTGTTGATTTCCTTTCTCGGATAAAAACTGATGATAATACTCTAGTAGATGATTCCTTTCCTAATGAATACTTGTTTGCAGTATCTACTCACTCACCTTGGTATGCAGACATTTCCAATTATTTGGTTGCAAGGAAGTTACCATCACACCTATCACACCGAGAGAAAAGAAAGATCATTCAACAAAGTGCTCGGTATAACTGGATAAGTGGGCGTCTTTTTCATACAGGACTTGATCAGGAAATTCAAAGATGCATTAGAGAAGATGAGGTTTATGACATACTGAAGGCTTGTTATGATGGCCCTTGTGGAGGGCATTTTGTTGATAAGAGAACAACACATAAAATTCTCAGGATGGGTTATTATTGGCCCTCACTTTTCAAGGATGCAAAGAAATATGTCAGGGCCTGTGATAGCTGTCAGAGAATGGGTCAACCTAATCATAGAGATGAAATGCCACTGAACCCCCAGGTAATACTTGAACCCTTTGAAAGATGGGCTCTAGACTTTATAGGACCCATCAATCCTCCATCCAGTCAAAGAGTTTATATATTGGTTTGTACAGATTATATGACTAAATGGGTGGAAGCTAAGGCACTTACTAGAGCTAATGAGGAATATGTTTTAAACTTTTTATTTGAAGAAATCTTTGTCAGGTTTGGAGTGCCTAGAGAACTAGTCACAGATGGAGGACCTCCTTTCAACTCTCATGGTTTTAAAGCTATGCTTCAAAAATACCATATTAATCATAAAATGACTACACCTTACCAGCCCCAAGCTAATGGTCAGGTGGAAAGTACAAATAAAGTCATAGAGGGCATTTTAACAAAAACAGTGAAGGAGAATAGGAAGGACTGGTCTCAAAGGCTGCCTGAGGCATTATGGTCTTACAGAACTACCTGGAGGAACACTACAGGTTTTTCACCCTATGAATTGGTTTATGGTAAAAGTGTTGTTTTTCCTGTGGAATTTGAAATTAAAACCTTAAGAACTTCTTTTGCTGTTAACCTTGATTTGACTGATGCACAGACAGCTAGGTTGCAACAAATTCAGGAATTGGATGAAAAGAGGTTGGATGACATCCATCAAACAACTATGATTCAATAGCAAAGAACCAGGTGGCATGATAAAACTATTAAGCATAAGCAGTTCCAAAAAGGTAATTGGGCTCTATTGTATGATTCCTGGTTTGAAAATTTTCAAGGAAAATTACGAACAAGGTGGTTGGGACCTTACGAGATAGATACTGTTTTTCCCAATGGAACAGTAAGGCTCCTAACAATTGATGATTCTAGAACACCATTGTTAGTGAATGGGTATCGGCTCCGTCTGTACCAGCAACCTATTTCTAAGGAGGATTTTAAGGCCACTTGCATGGCAGATTCACATTATATCTTTTTGGGGGAGCCTGCTACCCCTCATTGCATTTAATCTTTGCATTATATATTTTTTCTATTAGATTAGATTTCTTAACTAATAATCCCTGTCAAGGGTTGCCATGTTACAATTTATTATTTTGCAGGTCTCAGATTGGGAGGCTGGTTGAAAAGAACAATTGTATTGCAAGCAGGATCAAGTTTCATTTTGGGAAACATTCTCATCTCACCTCAGTTCACAACTCATTCCCACATTACGTCTCAGCAACATTTTCCTATTTTTCTCTCAAATGTTTCCCCGTTGCTGAAACACCAATTTTTCCCATCTCCCCGTTGCAAAAACACTAACTTTTCCCATTTTTCCCGTAACTGAAACATCAATTCTTCTCAAAAGGATGAATACATATTACTTTCCGTTGTGAGAACTATCTATTGATCCTTATAACTTTGTTCTTTCACTACCTCCTCCTATGTTTATAAAAGCCTTTTATATAAATACCCTCATATTTCAAAACCCTTTTCCATAACCATTGGTGATCTATTAGCAACGACATTATATTTTCAAAATATCAATCAAAGGTAAACATGAGGTATGCATTTCTTATATGTAAATATTATTAAACTATAGTTAATGAGAAGATCGTGACATGATTACCACAATCTTCGTACGTTCAAACTCATCATTTTAGCCACAGTTGGGGGGAATACCAAAATTATGTAATCATTCCACGATACGCCAATCACCGTCGTTTTTTTACCATGATCATATCTTGTCACCCCATCCCTTTCCTATTATGTCACAACTTTATTTACAAATTTTACTCTGTTCCGGGTGTGGTAACTCGGCTTTGCACTGTGCATTTTACTGAAGCTAGTAACTATGGGAGGTTCTGTTATCTGAAATGAACCCGACTCAACAGCTCTATTGGAGTTACACCCAGAAGTATATCAGATTTTTCAGTAGGCAGGCTGGGTAGATTATTTTCGGAGGCTCCAGGGATTTGATCCTCAGGAAGTCCTTGAATTTGCATGTAATTTACGGGAAGGCTACTCTACTATTCAAGGAGTCTGAATTCCAGTTTCAGAAGATGATATAGCACAGGTTTCAGGCCTACCAACCATTTTCATTCAATGGTTTAGTTGTAAACACATCATTTTGAATGCGCAACAGGACTTCCTTCTACCAGGAGAGCGGGTCGAGCCTAAAGGCAGGGGTGTGGCACTTCATTCATTACCACTTCCATGGCCGACGGTTGCCGAATTTGTCAAGCACTATCTCACCTGCGAAGGACGTTACCACGTAGTTTATTAGCATGATTCTTTCCTGTTGAATCATTTGAGACATGGTCGACTGTTAAATATGTTGTATTATCTACTTGGGTGTCTAAAGAATATGTCACATTATTGTTTGAATGAAAAGTACCCACACCTTTCCCTTACCCATCATCATCTCGTCCAACTTTTAATTTAGAGGGGTTTTTCCCAATAGAATCCCCCTCCCCTTAACAACCCACCCCCAGAACCCCATGAAGCTGCTAAAATTCCTCAAGCAGCAGCTGAAAATCCTCAAGGAACTATTGAAATTTCTCAAACAACAGCCCAAACTCCCCAATTAAATGTTGAAAATCCTCAACAAACCCCCAGAATCCCTCAGCAAATTGAAAATCCTTCTGCACAACAACCAGGGAGCAGATTTGATTCCCCAACACCCGCAACAGTTAATCCAATTGATCCCTCCACTGTATCGACCCCACCCCATAATTTAGCTGAATCATCCATTCTCACTGTCCATATCCCTAGTGATGATTCTGATGACAACATTCCCATTGCTAAGCTAAAAAGAAAAAGGCAAGAAAAGGTTGCACCTCTACCAAAAAGATGAACAAGGGCCTCAATCAAAGAAGCTATCACTCCTGATGACCCTCCTACCCCAGAGAAAGCTACTCATAAAAGAAAAACCATTGTTCTTCCTTCCTTTTTACCCCGAAGACGAACGAGGACGTCTTCTAAAGCAGCAACTAAAACCACCACCCTAAATTCCCCGCCTATTATCCTAAAACCCCATACCCCACCACAGTTCCAAGGCCCTAAATCATTACCTACCTCACCCTCGAGTACTGAAATGAAAAATGCCCAGGATTTTGTGACATCATTCCTTTCAGAAAACGTAGCTGTCACACAAGAACCAGCTACCGATCCAGCAGCTTCCACACAAGAACCAACTGCTGATCCATCAAATTTAGATACCCAAGATGATGAATAGCATGTAGCTACCCCACAAGAACCAGCTACTGACTCAGCAGTTGTCACACAAGAACCACCTGCTGATGTCCATAAAACAGATGACCAGGATGTAGCTGCCCCACAAGAACCAGCTACTGACTCAGTAGTTGCCACACAAGAACCACCTGCTGATGTCCATAAAATAGATGACCAGGATGTAGCTACCCCACAAGAACCGGCTACTGACTCAGCAGTTTCCATACAAGAACCATCTGCTGATGTCCATAAAACAGATGACCAGGACGTAGCTACTCCACAAGAACCAGCTACTGACTCAACAGTTGCCACACAAGAACCACCTGCTGATGTCCATAAAACTGATGATCATGATGTAGCTGCCCCACAAGAACCAACTACTGATTCAGCAATAGGTACACTAGAACCACCTACTGATGAGAAAAATATAGATAATTAGGAACCAGATACGCAGTCAGTAGCTTCCACGCAAGAACCATCTGCCAATATGCAAAATTTGGATGCTCAGGATGATATCGCTGTTATAGAACCAACTGATGGTTCAGTAGCTGTCACACAAAAACCACTTGCTGAGGCTGCAAATAATGAAGCTGCTACGGAACAACAACCCTTCTATCCACTAGAATCAGCTACTGAGACTATGACTGCTACAGAAATCCCAGTCACCTTGGCCTCCCTTCTACAGGAAAACGAGTTTCTTAAATCATAGCTCGAGGTTTATAAGCAGGAATTAATAAGGGCGAGAGAAGCCTATGAGAGAGAGATTAATTTGTATACTTTAGCTCATGCAACATCCATAGCTAAGAAAAGTGTAGAAAAAGATCGATATAATGAATACATGTGCAGCCAATGTGGTAATATTTATCATCAAGTTGCTTATAAGATAGTTGAAGTTCCATTGCCTGGAGCCACTCCTACACCTACTTCTGTTACAATTAAAAAGGAACGCCCTGCTGTTACACAAGAACCAGCAGGACTTTCAAAGGTTTTTGAAAAAGAAATTAAACCACAAATATCTTGGCCTACTCTGGTTGTTAAAACTGAAAGTCCTGCACCAAGGCCTACAAAGACTACGTTCACTCAGACTGAACCTCGGTGTTCAAAGATTGTCTTCACTCAGACCACAAGCACTGAAGCAAAAATGGATATATGGAAGAAGGAATATGTTATGTCTCAAGAAAGGATCTTGTAGGAACACAAATTATCATGGAAAAATAATATATATGCCAATTGGGAAGTTTTGGAACAGTCTCGTGCGCAGAACAAGGAAAATAAACAGTTAAAAACTAGATTGTCTCTCATGTTTGATCTGGTTCAAAGACTACTGGACACAAGGAAACCATCATTTAATTATTCTGTGTTTCTTGAAGAATCCTTAGCGTTCTTCCAAGTAAAGGCAATTAGAGATGGACGACCTCATGAGGTATCTACACCTCAACAGTTTATCAAAACATTCACAGAGGCAACATTCAGTGAACAAAATTTACTCTGTGAACTATACCTCCATAATGAAGCCATGCCTGAGGATAGAAAGCTTAATCTGATCCCTCTAGTTAGGGACATTCAGATTAGAGCCTTTGTCTCCTTCCTAGCCAATCAGCTCATGTGGAAAAATGCCTTCCTTTCAGCAAAACACAATGAAGATAATCGCCTTCTGTGGATTCGATCCAAACCACAGAATGCTGCTGTTTTCATCACTGAATATCATCGGTTTTTAAGGGAACCTGGAATGAACGAGCATATCAGAGAATTACAGGCAGCAGTCTTAAAATATTGCCAAAATTATGTCAAAGCCTTGGGAGCTCTTGCCTTATAAGAAAACAATCTATTTTGGGAACACTGCCCTAAGGACAGAAAGGAGTATCATCCCTTTAACCCTCTTAATCTTCAAATAGCAATTTCACGACTACCTAACTATGTCAAATGCATTCAACAGTGTGCCAAAAAATGGTTAGGATATCATTTTCACTTCTCTCTTCTATGGCTACCAGTACAACAATATAAGGCTTATTTCAGGTTGTCCAAAAAGGAGGAGCTCACAACATGGCAGAGATTACAGAATGTCCAGGGTTTTAGAGATTTGGTTGATAGCACCTTCTATACTTATTTTCAAAGTAATTTGCACTGTACATCCCAATACTCGGACTCAGACTCAGACTCAGAGTAAAAGTTGCATGAGGACATGCAACCCCTTCAGTTGGGGGGGATGTTAGGACCTCATATTGTCTCTTTTTGACCATACACTTTGCTATGATGTCATCCTTTTTCAATTTATATTTAAAGTCCTTGTTATTGTTTTAACCCAATTATTCCAAAGGTACACAATATTTCTTCTCATCACTATACATTTAATTATTTTACATATAATTATGCTATCTTCATTTGATAATCATTGAATTGATAGTTGCTGAATCGTTAAAGAACGATATGCAGTCCACGTTGCTGAAATTTTCTGAAGATTGCAATATTACTTCTACAGTTGCTGAAACAGTAGGAACGACGTGCAAATATCATGGCTGAACAGTTGTGATTTGCAATCTAGATTTGACAGCAACAGAAGAAGATCACTGAAGGAGCTGCTACACTGGATGTAACGACCATGATCTAAAGACAACATTACTATAACAGCATTTTGTTGATGGGAAAACTGATTTCCCTATTTTTGTATAAAGGGTTAAAACAGGACTTACAATGTAATCTTTTGTAATAGATGTCCCCTCTTTAAAAAGAGGAGACATCTACATTAGAGGGGGATGAACAGACTGCAAAAAAAGGTCTAGTTGAAGGAACAGAACTGGAATCCTTTTTGTAACATGACATATTGATGGATGAATAAAATCTTGTTCTGAACATTTCTTTCTAGTTCTTGTTTCGTGGGGAATCTTGTGAGAAGGACAAGGCCCACCTTCATCACAAGATTTGCCCATTATATTTCTGCAGTGTGTTAAGTGTGTCTTTTATCCATGCCTTGTTAACAGTACTGTTTGTTGAATATTGTTTTTTTAATTATTGCTGAAACATTGTTTCCTTTCCAATTGATTGCTGCATTATTTAGTTTATCCACAGTTCATTCATGAGTGTTTCATTGGCAATTGAGTTTACAGAGTGAGTTGGCAGCGTGGTAATCAGAAACAGGTGCTGAAGATTCCTGCTCTGGGAATAGTGTCATGTTCTCTGTTACAGCATAGCTAGTGCTTTTCTTTGCAGATTGATTCTTTTTCATTATATTACTCCTTTAATGAAATAAAGCATTCTTTGGTAGCTGTCTGCAATAGATTGTTTTTTTTGTAACTCATAGTGGAGCTTTAGTTTGCTTAAGCAAGGTGTGACTAGTTTTTACTACAACTTTTATTGCTTTTAAGATTGAGTACATACAGTACGTAGTTGCCTTTGAAATAAACAAACTTCCCTAGGTTGACAATTTATGTAGCACTTGGTTGTTTGAATTAATAAGCAATTAAAGTGACCAAAACCAAGCAGTGCAGTAACAGCTGGAAAAGATCCAACCCAAGTACAAGGCAAGGTATGATAAGCATCAGATTGAGCATAGTTTCCAAGTTGGTGATCAAGTCTGGCTGTATACCAGCAAAGACAGAATGCAAGGTGAAGGTAAGAAGCTAAAGCCAATAAGGTATGGACCTTTCAAGATACCTGAGAAAATTGGTGAGAATGATTTTCACCTTGATTTACCAGCTTACATGCACATCTACTCAGTTGTTAATGTAGACATCTTGAGACTATTTGAACCTTCATTGATTGAAGATCCTGAAGAGTAGAGTCAATTGCCTTCTATTGATGATCTGTTACCTGAATATCTCAATGAGTTGCGGGAAGATATAGTTCTGGACAGGAAGGTGAGAACTACGTGCAGGGGGGATTTTGAGTACCTGAGGATTGGACCCAAAGGTTTAAAACCAAGCATTGCGAAATGGATAGAAATTGGGCAAGTGAGGAATCTGTACCCTCACTTGATTGATGCTTAAAAACCAACTTTTGGTGGTCCAAAAGATTTTTCAGTGGGAAGGTCGTGATCCAAATTAGATCTTAAAGAACTCTCTAAGTTTTCATAACTCTGTAAAATTCATGCCAAAGTTTCAAAGTCTTACAAAGGTCGAGATTATCAGAAATATCCTCGAACAGTTTTAATTTGTGAGCAGCGCCAAGCAATGAGGACCCTCGGTCAAGCGCGTCGACCGTAGGCGCATAGTAACGTGCGCTGCCACAAAACAACAAAGTGGGAAGCCTTTTAGAGAAAAGGTGAAGGTTTCTAATATGTGATTAGTGACAAGTCGCTAATTACATATCACTGGGCAAACCCCTCAGAGAAGAAAAATCCCCAAGCGACTCGGACACGAAAAGTAAAAAACCGTATGGAATTCGCCAATTCCATCAGAGGAAGGTCCCACACGAAAACTAATAGGACATCAGAAGGGCTTTGAGTAGTAAGTGGTTTCAACCGTGTCCCACCCAATGCCACACACTGGGTGCCACGCGTCCTACAGAAGAGAGAGAAAACCGCTCACATCGGATGGGTAAACGTCATGTAACTTACTTGCCCAATATGGACGGAGACTGTAACATCTAGAGGCTCCAAATCGACAGCGGACATGCAATCTGACATATGACTAGATTCAATGGGGTAAATAGGCCTAGTTGTATAAAGGTTTGAATTCTGGCATGAATGATGAGTTGGTAGAGGAATCATGTTCGTGGGAAATCTAGGAGTTAAATGGAAATAACGGCAGTTTAAACATTTCCAAGAGAACTGACACTCAGTTCGTTATGAAACAGGTGGCCACCTCCATGTGAAGTGTTACACAGTGATGATGACGTAGAATAGTGGAATTCAAATAGACAGAGGAAAAAGAACTAGAACACCGGGAAGCGAAAATGAACAGTTAGAAGGCAGATTGGCTTTAAGGCCATGAACTGACAGAAACAAAGCAGGCAGTGAGAAAAACGAGTAAGAAAGCTAAGAGCAGAGAACAGAGATGAGCTGACCTGAAGGTAGCATTGAGTTAGACAGAGCCAGAGAGAGTCAAAGAAGGCTTGAGAGGTTCAAGCGAAGTCCTCTGTAAATATCTGTCATGTATTGAGTCTCATATTGGGCTCATACTACTATGACCAATAGAGGTCGAGTTTCACTAGAGAAGAGTCTGTGTACTCCAGAGACTTGGGGGATCCAAGTCCAGTCATACTGATTTATATCTATTGAGTGAGACTCAAATTGAGCTCACTATTGTAAAAATGTTCTTTGAAAACATAACAGAGAGGCCACCACTGAAGGCTAGACCAGGAGACATATCCTGGGAGCGTTGGGTGAACTTCTTATTAAAATTGTTTTATTTACATGTTTTACTGTTGTGTTTTCTCTAACTACTTCACTGTCTATGTATTTTGCAATCTTATCGCTCCGTTGCATAAAGTAACATAGGCACATCCATGCACATGAGTCTGTAATACCTTTAATTCTTTTCCTGGATAAATTCCAGATCATCGTTACTGTGAAAAAAATTTGGGACCACCCGAAATTTTGACGCTGACAAGTGAATGGTACCACCTTTCTCAGCCCGTTGACCTAATTCTTATGGGCTAGGTCTCCCTTTTTTTTATACTCCAAAAGGAGTTTTACTCCTTGTTTAGGAATACTGCAGTAACCAATTCCTAGAAAAGTTAATTATGCCCAATGTCCAGTGAGAATCATGCCCATGTATAGGAGCCACACAAATAGTTAGATCTGCCGGAGAAACCCTCAACTGAAGAGTATAAGTAGGAATGTGGCAGTGATCGAACCCCTGATGCTAGATTTGAATGGTGGATCTGATTGTTGCGACTGCTACAGAACCCAAACTGCTATATCTAAGTGGCGGATCTGATAGATCTGATTGGCAGATCTGATAGATCTGAATGGCAAAACTGATTGTTGCGGTTGCAACAAAACCCAACCTGCTAGATCTGATCTGGCAAAGATGATGCATGATCTAGAGAGAGATAAGGGAACTATGGTCTCAAGGAGTGTCAAGTGCTATAGATCGTAATATACATAAGGGTCTGACAGTAGTACTTGGCCCAATCTTTCAGGGCACTAACCAAGGAGGATCAACCATACCCTTAGCCATACAACCCGACTACCCTATCGTACGCATGAGTAATCTCCCCGAGTGCTATTCTCGGTGTATTGTAGCAGCAATACGGTTGACGGTTTATCTATGGCGAGGTTTCAAGAGAGCCTAGGGGGCTTTCGATATACCCAGAGGGTACTTGGAAGACAGTTCGTACACGGTTCTATCTAATGCACTACTACTTGAAGGGGTACCTATAGGGGTTACAAGGGAGTCCAAAAGGCATGACCGTCTCTTGTATTTCCTGTGTGCATGCTTCCCCAAATCCACAGGTTTATGCGCTCAACGATAGATCCCATGGTTTAAAGATGTCAGAACACGTCTCTAGCCAAAAACAATTCTGCTAAAAATGGAGATCCCACTAGCCCTAGAAAGTGCTCTGATACCACTTGTTATGCTCTTGACCAGTGAGAAGATACTCGAATACCAAATATGCGAAGAAATATACCTAGAACACAAAACGATAAGAAATAACAACATGTATTTTATTATTCATAAAGGAAAGCAATGTTCACTTGCCTCTTCGTGGGGGCAACCTCTAATAGAGCTGGGCTCAATTACAAAATAAGACACGATGCTCCTCAAGGGGAGTCTCTATCCTTTATATATGATTCATACATGCAATACCATGGGTCAGTACCATGGTTCTTATTCATACCATCTATCTAATACCATGGCCTATTTGCAACTAACTATGGTCCCTTCTTTAAATGCAGGTCAACCACTGACAATTATTAATATGCGCTTTATTGACTCTTTAACTAACTGTAACTATGACTCGACCCTATTACATAAATAAGGGGGTTAGGGTTGGACCTGTTAGAGTCGGTCTGGTCAGCCCTCCGTCAGAGATCAAAGCTCTTTGTGCATTTCAATTTTAGGTGTCCCGCTCCATCCACTCAGCTGCATTTCACTAGGGACATGCCATGATCTGACGGAGATAGTCATGCTGGTCATTTTCTCTCATCTCTGGCCCCTGCTGGTTCAGGCCTTGGTCCATAATCACTGAAGTTCATGATAGTCAAGGTCTGGTCATATTACAAGACAAAGTCATTTTTATGGTTGGGTCTAGGAAATCATCAATGTGGTCCTTGAAAAACATGTCCAGAACAAGCCATGCAGGCCAGAGGGAGACCTTATACAGCTACAGTTCAGGAAGCTTCATCATCACCGGAAGAGACATCGACTCTTCTTCAAAACTCTGTTTTGAAGAAAAGTCAAACAAGGTCAACTATGACAAAATTTTCCAAAAATCAATAGTTGACATTTTCAGATGCAGTCGTGGATTTCAAAGCCAGAGGCCTAGTCACACAGTCCCCGCAAAGAAATTCCGAAAATTTTATCATGAGAGCCAAATTTCAAAGAAAAAGGGAAAAAGCAGAGTGTTTTAAAGTCAATAAAAAGTGCAAAACTTGAACATTATAAAGTGGGTTTTCAAAGAAGAAAAAATTGAACCCAACTCTCCCAAAGCCTATATATATTTGTTTTGACCCAAAACTAAGTCATTGTGATAAGGAAAAGCTTGAGAGAGGCATTGTTGAAGAAAAGAGAGCTAAGGAGGAGGAATTTGAGTAAGGAGGGTAGATTTCTAGGTGGCGCGACGCGCACACCAGGGCACGCGATGCATCGGCAGCCAACCCATAGTGAAAAATCGACAAGGGTGCGACGCACTCAGGGCGCTGCGGCAGCCAACCCATAGTGAAAAATCGACAAGGGTGCGACGCACTCAGGGCGCGCGGCGCGCTGGGCTTGGCGCGCAATGCACAGGGCCAGGGAGCTCAAAAACACTTGCAAACTTGTTTTATATCCCGGTTGAAGTCTAGCAAACAAGAGGTAGGCCCGAATGAAACCTCTTCTCTGTCAATTTGGTCAATAGTAGTGTTTCTAAGATGTCGAGTGAAGATCCAAAGCATATTGGCCATTCATGGAAATAATCACCAAAACAAAAATGATAAACGGGGTTTGTAAATTCGAAGACACCACCAAGGTTTTATTTCCCCTCCCCTTGTCCCCTCACTCGTCGTCATAGTCACCTCCATTCCACCTTGTCTCCTAAAGAAATCGACCTAAATTACTCTAAAACCCTCTCCCCCATTTTTCCAAACAAATGAATGCCGTTTGAAAGCGCGCGGCGCACACACAAGGTGGTGCGGCGCACTCAGGGCGCGCAGCACACTGGGAGCCCGGCCACAGTGTTAACACTGCACTGGCGTGGTGCATACCCAGCACTCGGCGCACAGGCCTATGAGCCTAAAAAAGCATTGAAGTCACCCAAATTTTTGTAAATGGCTCTCAAATTTGCAAAGGTGGCCATAGATCTTTTAACCATTGATCCTTAACTCAACGAAAAACATGTTTTGGTGACCATGAAATCGAAGGCAAATTTTTTTTATTAACCAAACCCAAAAATGACATAAAGGAGGACAAAAAGCTAGGGTTTTTGCTACAGTAATACAATTTCTAAATAAGCTCCTATCCTACCTTGATCAGCTAATTTCCCTGTAGCATTTTCCCCTTACTATCACCATAGCTATATTGTAATCATATCCATTCATTCCTTTTATCCCTATAGCCCAAAAAATCCCAAACCCTACCCCATCAAAACCAAACTCCAAACACTCCCAAATCCCTGATTAATTTCTCCTTTAAACCCTTATTACCCTTTTCATCATTTCCCTCCTAACACTCCCCTGTTTTATTGTCCCCTTGGTGACAAATTTTCAGAACATTCATCAGTGTCATTGGATTCAAAGGGCAACATTAAACTCAGAGTACAAGAAGCAGTGATGGCATCAGAAAATTCATCAGATTATGAGGGGGATACACACGGTGACACATCTTCAGCAGAGAGGGCCCATAGGAGACATCACCGGAGTGAAAAACATCTCAGAGACAAGCCCAACACCCTCACAGAGCTACAGGCATGCCCACTTGCCATGTCTTGTTTCCAGCACTTGGCATGTTATGAATTTTGCCAAAGGGTGGCAAATGTCAGAGTACATCATGAGTTGCCCCACCTTTTTGCACTTCATCTATAGGGAGGCCAATTTGTCCTAGCTGGGGTCACTTTCACCTTGACACCAGAGGCTACATCAGTGGCAACAGGGATACCTAACGTTGGAGAGCAATGGCATAAGAAGAAGAAAGTGGAGAGGCATCACTATGAGCCTTATATCAAGAACAGCTGCTTGAGCTAGCTCACTAGAGTTTTCCATTCAGATTTTTGAGGGAAGAGTATGCCCCACTCATGAGATTGATCATGAAGTATTTCAGTTGTGAGGGGAGGTTTTCTCGCCTTTATGCCTATCACATCCGCTTGCTCATGCACTTCACCAGGGTGAAGATGATGAGCCTCCCATTTTTCATCTGCAACAACATTGAGAAGATGAAAAACTTCATGCAGCGCAAGACCCCACGACAGCAACTAAATAGTGTCTATCATTTTGCTCTGATCCGAATTTTGGTGGACCATCAGTTGGGATTATAGGGTATTTTTTGGGAGGACTTCATCTCCCGTGATTTCTTCAGCGCTCCACCGGTGATATCAGAGGTAGAACATGAGGTGGGAGGTCCTTCACATCAGTATGAGCATGAGCTGGGAGGTCCTTAATATCAGTTTGAGCCTGAGATGGGAAGTCCTTCACATCAGTTTGAGAGTCATGAGACTGCCACCATGCCAGTTTTCATCACATATCAGAGAGGCTATCCGAAAGGCACCTGATTGTTGTTTGCAGCAGTAAAGCGAGTGTTATCTCCACCCAGGGTGGAAGGGGCCTCGCTTCCGACATCGGCACCCTAGGAGCAGGGTAAGGGCAAGGAGCCAATGCAGGAGGAGGGGCCATCAGGTGAGCAAGAAATTGAGTTTGTTCTCCTCCAGGATGATGAGACAGATGCAGAACCCACCAATGAGGAGCTTATAGAGATCATCAAGGAGCAACAATCAGAGATTGAAGACTTGACCATTGATCTAGAAAGGGCCAAGTGGAACATGAACTACCTAGAGCAGAGAAACAAATAGCTTGAGGACCAACAGACGATCATGGAGCTGCAGAACATCTGTGAGCAGCGCCAAGTTTCTCAAAGAAGAAGGGTTCCACTCAAATCTTTGGAGCAAGAAATCAATGAAGACCGAGAGTCCAACCTTGAGAGGGTAAACATGCACTTGGAGAGGCTCTCGGACAAAGCAAACAGGGAGAAAGACATGCTGAGGTGCATGACTTATCACTACCAAGCCCGCAACATGAGTTCCAAGGCAAGAATCAGGAGCCTAAAGGCAAAATTGAGCAAAGTGAGAAAAGAGGCAAAAGAGGCAAAGGAGCCAAAGGAGCAAGATCAGCTTCGAATCTTGGTTGAGGCTTCCTTGGCACAGAAAAGCACTTCATAGCTCCAACCCAAATTCCAAAAAATTTGGGAAAATTTTGGTCACAGGCAAGATTTTTGGGCATAAAACAGGAAATTAGTATTTTTTGACGCTGAATCAAAATATGCAAGCCATTCCTCGATTGGAGTGCTAGAATTTTAGCGCCGCGCCACTGGTGCGACGCTAAAATTATAGCACTCCAATCGAGGAATGGCTTACATATTTGGATTCAGCATCGAAAAATACGTCTACTGGTGTCCGGGAAAGAAATTTTGACAAGTTTTGGGTCTCCTAAAGGACAAAAAACACCCAAAAATGGCCTCTCTGCCACTTTTTGGACATACAGAAATCAGTCTTGGGAGAATGAAGTTTTGGAAGAGAAAATGAGCTTCAAATTCAGAAATTATAGTTGGGTTGGAAAGTAGATAGGACAGGCTTTCCAACAAGCCCACTTGGGCACATTTTGGACACCTGGAAGTGCCCCAAAACAGGCTCCAAAGTGGCATGATGCACAGGGAATTTGGCACGGTGCACAGGGGAAAAAACTGCCAAATTGCTCCCGTTTCGCGAAATTTCGGGTCACGACTTCTCCAAGTGGGCCCGATCATCTGCTCTTTGGTTTTTTGGCACCAAAGGTGGAGATAAAGAGCTTTCTCTCCAGGTGGGCATCTATCCAAGTGGCAAAAGAATGCAAAGGGTCACCCCAGCCAAATGGCATGCTTGAGAGCGCTGCACCTGTAGCTGATGGTTGGCTCTCCATCTCCTTTTCGAAATGATTTGAGTAAATTCCCAACCCCTGGGTGTTACATCTCTTCTCTACACTTTCTATATATTGTAAGCAAGTTACTTGCAAAGGGTTGGCTGGCTTGTAACTTTTGGGAGACTGTGGGAAAGAAACTATGTTTCTGCACTGTGTATTTTTTGACAAAGAATTAATGAAAGGCAGCGGCTCTGTTTCATGAGATTCTTGTGGTTGTGAGTGTAGAAAATGTGTTCTTATGTTCCATATGTATCTTGTTATGTTTCATAATTCATTTCATGTTCCATTTCAGTGAAATTTTCTGAGTGAGATTAGGTAGAATTCAATTTATATTGCTCTTCCTGTGGGAAAATTTCATGTGCAGTGTTATTCTTTTGTTGAAAAGGATTCATGCGACCATGCCCTTTTCACTATCTTCAGCAATATTTTCATTCCGCGTCACCTTAAGTCAAAATTGCTGCGCTTCCCGCCTACCTTGCCTCACGGAATAATCTGTGCCTTCATTCTCAATTCTCTGTTCTTTGCTAAGCGCCAGTCCCATATACATCCCAGAAGCTCGGTCACTTCAAAAATCTTTTCCAAAATCCTTTTTCACTTACTAGCCTAAGGTAAACATCGCATAGTAAGTCATCTCAGACCATTTTTCCTATCTATTCCCTGAGCGTGACTTGGAGAGAGCCCTCTCCTGCTCTGGTAGGGCTAGCTACCAGACTGAGCGTGGTTTGTGGTTACCCTAATTTTTGCCTTCCTTCAGCCTGAGGTAGATTTAGGTGCTAACATAGTGGTGACCATACTGGGGAATAAGTTGAAAATCAAATCCCCTTGTTTCATAAGAATTCTAGGCTCCCGGATGATGAGCTTAGGATTGGAAAGGTTGAGTAAGTTGGTTTTTGTCCTGTAATTCCTCTCAATAGCACGCTGGCTTCAAGACGATACACCAGAGCAAATCCGGACCTGGACCCTCCTCACATTTACGAAAATCCAAATTTGATCCCAAGACTCCTTCATCAAGAAAGCACCATAACCCCCGTGTTCAAATCCCATTCATGTCCCGACATTTTTGAGTATCTTGAGGAGCTTGAGTTTGACGAACGGTTTGAGATATCACTGTTTGAATCTAAATCCAAAAAGGTTGTTGATTACACCGTCCCTGATCCGCAATTTCTTGTAGACCTTGAGACGGAAAGAGCTAATAGATTAATCGATAACTACATTGCCACACAACCCCAAACTCCAAGTGCAAGCCCCTTGCAAACTGTGCACACTCCTCCAACACCTCCAAGGCCAAATCCACCGAGAATGATGGTTGCCCGTTTTGCACCCCTTGTTCTGCCCCAAGTCCTAGATGACATGCCAAATGACTATCAAAGTAAAATCCCGTTTTTTGATGGCACTCCTAACAGTATTACAGCTCAACAACATGTGGATAAAATGGCAGATTTCTATGAACTTCATGAGATCGATGCGGAGAACGTGGCAATGAGGCTCTTTGTACAAACATTTGCAGGTGATTTGAGGAAATGGTTCAGAGGTTTGACAGCTGCAAGCATCACCACCTTGGCTAAGCTACAAAGACAATTTTTGAACAGGTGGGAAGTCAAAAAGAAATCCATTCAAATTCTGGCCGAATAGAAGCAAATCAAATGGAATGCCGGGGAGTCGGTCCAAGATTATTTTGTTAGATTTAATGCAGTCTACAACGACATCCCAGACCATCTAAAGCCACCTGTGGGACTAGCAATGATGAAGTTTCCAGATGGTTTTTATGCTAACATGGCGTACCAATTGAGAGAGAGAGAACTGGCTACAATGGAAGACATGAAAAAAATCGCGGTCAGCATTGAGGCTAACTTGCTATCCAAAAGAGCAAGAGAAAAAGCAGAGAAGAAAACTACGGTGAAAGAAGAATCTTCTTCAATGGATCAGTTGCTCAAGAAGGTAGAACAAATGCTTGAAAGGGTAAAACTTGACAAGCCAGAGCCACAAGTTGGGAATCCTAACTTCCATGGCCAACAACAGCCACAATATAGGATAAGACAAAGAGATCAGCGGACTCAAGAGCAGACAGCACAACAGCCAGTACAAACACCTTTGCAGCAGAATTTTGTACATGGACCGGAATCAGATGAGGACAGGAATGTAATAGGTGAGGAAAACCATCTTTTTACTCCAGATGAGCTGCCTACTTACATCACCGAAGAAGAAGAATGTGCAGTGAATTCAGCTACACACCAAGACACCGATTTTATCCTAGCTAACGAAACCATGTTGGAAGAAGAGTCAGAAGAATATCAAAGGGGGTATATGAATGCTTTGTCCACACAACAACAATGATATTCCCTTCGAAACAGAGATGTATCGGCTAAACAAATTCAGAAAAAGAAGGAGGATGAAACAACAAAGAAAGATCTATCAGCTACACAAAGAAAGGGAAAGGAGGCGGTTGTTCCGGAGAGTAGCAAATCGAAATCAGCAAAACAATCACAGCAACCGGCCACCTCAAAAGACAAGGAAAGGAAAGAGATCCCAGTCAAAGAGGTAGAAAGAACTCCCGCTTTCATCCTAGAGAATGAGATTTCTAAGCTAAAGGTATCCATCCCTTTGACTAAAATCATGAAGAACAACAACTATAGAGGATAGATTTCTGAAATGTTGAATTTGGACCCAATGTCCGACATGGTAAACGTGGAAGATGATCAGCCTGAAATGATTTTTGGGCCAGCGACAAATGGTGAGTCTCCTGAGAGTGAGGTGCCACCCTTCTATATCAGTTTACGATTGCATGACTTTGTGCTACACAATGCCATGTTCGATTCTGGAGCCTCTCATAGTCTCATGCCCAAGGCTATCATGGATAAGCTTGGTCTGGACATCACCCGCCAATATCATGATCTCTATTCATTCGACTCCAGCAGAGTAAGATGAATAGGGCTCATCAAAGACTTAGTTGTGAGTTTGGATCAGCTTCCTATAAAAAAATGTTCTGATGGATGTAGTGGTAGCAAACATTTTTCCAAGGTTTGGCATGCTTCTTTCCAGGTCTTGGGTAGAAAAATTGAAGGGGACACTATAGCTGGATTTATCCTATGCAACAATCCCTGTGTTTGGAAAAATGAGGAAGTTATACCAGGAACAAAAGATGAAATATATGATCACAAGCAAGGAGAAACCGATAAATCATCCTATAAACTATGTACATACAGATTTAGAGTCTTTTGTTTTGTTTTCAGATAGTTTAAATGAAATAGATAGTCAGATAGTAGAAGTAGACGACATTCCAGAGATAACAGAAAATTTTAGAGAGATTTTGAAGAAATAAAGACAAGAAAAGCAACAAAATATTGAGCAATCAGCTGAAAACGGCGGACAACAAGAAAACAATGGACATCAAAAAGATTTTCAACACTTTCAAGAAGAAGAAGAAGGCTTATGGACCATGGATTTTGATGGAGTAGTAGGGAATGATGGAGCTAGTATTGGTATTTGGGTACGTAGTCCTTTCTCCGCCCCAAACAAAGTGCCTAGCAGCATGAGAGTTTGCTCCTACAAGCTGGCCTTCGAATGTTCCAACAATGAAGACGAATATGAAGCTCTAATTGTTGGCCTGAAGATTCTTAGGAATCTGAATGCAAATAGGATTTCAGTATATGGCGACTCCGATTTGGTGATAAAACAGGTCAGAGGTGAGTACCAAGCAAAACATCCTAGGATGCGAGCCTATCGTAATGCAGTTTTGGACATTTTGAAGCTATTTTCTGAATACACCTTGACATGTGTGCCACGAATACAAAATAGTATTGCTGATGCTCTTGCCAAGGCAGCGAGAAGCTTGAAGATCCCCATGAACTCCAACAATAAATTTGAAATCCATGTCAAGCATCGTCCAACCATTCCAGACAATCAACGACATTGGCAAGTGTTCCAAGATGATGAGGAGATTAAGGATTTTCTGCTCAACAAAGGCAAGTTCAAAGAAACCTTAATTGATGTGGAAAACGATGAGAACAAAGGGAATTTTACAGAAGAAGTACAAATCAATCAAATGGATGTATTGCAGCTGAAGAACAACATCATTCCTAAAGGCTTGATACCCCTAGAAGAAATTTTCGATCAGGATGATGTAGCCTGCAAGCCAACTTTACAGCCCACGGAGAAGGGTGTAGAAGAAGTCAACATCGGTACAACAACAAATCCAAAATTGGTAAAATGGTCCAAGACACTACCGCCAAAGATCAAGGACAAATATATTAGTTTGATGGCTTCATTTGCAGATGTATTTGCTTGGGATTATTCTGATTTAAAGACCTATGATACGAACATCATTCAGCACACAATACCTATCAAGCCCAATCAGAAACCATTTAGACAAAAGCTGAGAAGGATCAATCCAAAGTTGCTGCCATCCATCGAAAAAGAGGTAAATAGGTTGTACAAGTCAGGTATCATTGTGCCTATCAGACTTTTAGATTGGATATCTAACTTAGTGCATGTACGAAAGAAGACTGGTGAGATCCGCCTATGCATTGATTTTAGAAATCTAAATAAGGTCTCATTGAAGGACAATTATCCACTGCCCAAGATGGACCATATACTTCAGCGAGTAGTGGGGGCATCTCGTATGTCGCTGCTTGATGGTTATTCCGGATATAACCAAATTTCGGTCCATGAAGATGATAGGGATAAGACAGCATTCACAACTCCATGGGGAACATTTCACTATGCCAAAATGCCATTTGGTTTGAAGAATGCAGGTGCCACATTTCAGCGTGCAATGGACTTCGTGTTTGCAAATGAGAAGGATGTGTTTTTGGTGGTGTACTTGGATGACTTGACAGTGTTTTCAAAATCTGATGAAGAGCACATGCATCACCTAAAAATTGTCTTTCAAAAGTGCAGGAAATATGGCCTATCTCTGAATCCTAAGAAGAGCTTGTTCACCATGGAGGAAGGAAAATTACTTGGGCATAGCATTTCAAAGGATGGCATCCACATAGACCCAGCACATTTCCAAGCAATTCAGCAAATCGATCTGCCTAGGAACAAAAAGGAGATACAGTCATTTAATGGTAAGATGAATTTTCTGCGTTGCTTTGTGCCTAATCTTGCGGAACACTTGAAAGAAATGAACAACATGCTTAATAAGGACAGCCAGGTGAAATGGACGGATGAGGCTATAAAATCTTTCAACTTGGTCAAATTGGCCCTTTCTTCAGCTCCAGTTCTAGTCAGCCCGGATTACACTCAAGATTTCATATTGTTTTCATTTGCTTCTGAGCACACTATGGCAGCGGTATTGTTGCAGAAAAGGGATGATCATGAAAGACCCATTGCATTCTTCAGCAGGGCCATAAGGGATGCAGCTTTGAAGTACAACATCATTGAGAAGCAAGCCCTGGCATTGGTGAAGGCACTGAAGGATTTCCAGGTGTATATCTTACATTCTCACATTCTAGCCTATGTTCCTAATACTACTGTGAAAGATGTTTTAGTGCAGACCGATCCGGAAGGGATAAAGGGAAAATGGATCGCAGCCTTTCTAGAATATGATGTGGAGATAAAGCCTACAAAGCTGGTCAAAGGACAGGGGTTGGCGAAACTAATGGCTGAATCAAATTTGCATGCATTGGACATAAATCTGATCGCTGCCATGTCTGATGAGAATGATGAAGGAACATCAGTTCAGATATTCGAAATGTTTGCTTTGTCCCCATGGTATTCTGATATAATATATGTGCTGAAAAATCTATCACCACCGCCCAGCATGGCTAGAAACAAAGCGAGAACACTTAAATTGAAAGCTGCCAAGTTTTGTATCTTGAATTCTGCACTGTATTGGAAAGATCCTGGTGGCATTTTACTAAATTGTCTGGTGGAAGAGGAGGCAAAGAAAGTCATGGAGGACTTCCACGGAGGAGAGTGTGGTGGACATCTTTTTTGGAAGCCAACAACGAACAAAATCTTGAGAGCGGGGTACTACTGGCCTACTTTGTTTGCTGATGTGCATAAGATGGTGAAGCGCTGTCATAAGTGTCAAATTTTCGAAGGAAAACAGAAACTACAGCCTTTGCCACTCAAACCTATCGAAGTGAGTGCTCCATTCCAGCAGTGGGGGTTGGATTTCATTGGGGAAATTCATCCCACCTCTTCCGGACAGCATAGGTGGATCCTTACAGCGATGGACTACTTCACAAAATGGATTGAGGCAACCCCTACCAGACAAGCAATGGACACGGTAATCATTTCATTTCTCGAAAATAACATCTTGTCTCGCTTTGGTTGTCCAAACAAATTGATCACTGATAATGCAACAACTTTCAAATCGAAAAGGATGGTAGAATTTTGTCATAAATATCATATAATCTTGGGTCATTCAAATTGCTTATCATTCGCAAGGTAATGGATTGGCGGAATATTCGAATAAATCTTTGGTCAACATCATCAAGAAGCTTCTGGAAATAAATAAGAAGAGCTGGAACAAGAGGCTGGTCCATGCACTTTGGGCAGATCGAATCAGTCAGAAAAAGTCTATTGGTATGTCACCGTTTGAGCTGGTTTATGGAGTGGACACAGTATTTCCCGCTTCCCTTGCTGCCCCGGTGGTCAAACTTCTTCAGGAGGCCGGCAGTGAGGAAGATCCCATGCAGAGAAGGCTGAATAAAATGATCCACTTGCAACAAACAAGAGAAGAAGTTTTCAAAAACACATCCAAGTTGCAGGAGAAGATAAAGAAAATCTATGACAAAAAAGCAAAAGCGGATAAATTTCAGTTGGATGATGTGGTGCTAAAGTGGGATGCAAGGAATGAGGAGAAAGGCAAGCACGGAAAGTTCGAAAATCTATGGAAAGGTCCTTTCAAGATTGCAGCATATAGAGGTCAGAATGCCTTTCTTCTGAAAGAAATGAATGGGGAAGACTGTCCTGGAGGGCCGATCAATGGTCGGTTGCTCAAGCGATATCATTGTTGATCCATTAACGCTGCTTCCACTGTCATTGTAAATACCATTTTTATTTCAGTTTCTTTTCAGTATGTAAAGTCAGTTTTTGAGTTATTCCAATTGTCAAGTTTGAGTCAATTTCTTGGTTATTCCAGTTTTATAAATAAGTCAGAGTCTATGCTATTTATCAAAATGATGACTCCATAGCCCAATGGACAAAAAGGCACTGTCTATCTCCTCCAGAGATCTACTGTTCTTGGCACCTCCAAGGAGCTACCATCCCTTGTTGGAGCCAATGTTAGAGTCGGTTTGGTCAGCCCTCCGTCAGAGATCAAAGCTCTTTGTGCATTTCAATTTTAGGTGTCCCGCTCCATCCACTCAGCTGCATTTTGCTAGGGACATGCCATGATCTGACGGAGATAGTCATGCTGGTCATTTTCTCTCATCTCTGGCCCCTGTTGGTTCAGGCCTTGGTCCATAATCACTGAAGTTCATGATAGTCAAGGTCTGGTCATATTACAAGACAAAGTCATTTTTATGGTTGGGTCTAGGAAATCATCAATGTGGTCCTTGAAAAACATGTCCAGAAAAAGCCATGCAAGCCAGAGGGAGACCTTATATAGCTACAGTTCAGGAAGCTTCATCATCATCGGAAGAGACATCGACTCTTCTTCAAAACTCTGTTTTAAAGAAAAGTCAAACAAGGTCAACTATGAAATTTTTTTCCAAAAATCGATAGTTGACATTTTCAGATGCAGTCATGGATTTCAAAGCCAGAGGCCCAGTCACATAGTCCCCGCAAAGAAATGCTGAAAATTTTATCATGAGAGCCAAAATTTCAAAGAAAAAGGGAAAAAGCATAGTGTTTTAAAGTCAATAAAAAGTGCAAAACTTGAACATTATAAAGTGGGTTTTCAAAGAAGAAAAAATTGAACCCAACTCTCTCAAAGCCTACATATATTTGTTTTGACCCAAAACTAAGTCATTGTGATAAGGAAAAGCTTGAGAGAGGCATTGTTGAAGAAAAGAGAGCTAAGGAGGAGGAATTCGAGTAAGGAGGGTAGATTTCTAGGTGGCGCGACGCACACACCAGGGCGTGCGACACACACGGAGGGCGCGACGCATCGACAGCCAACCCACAGTGAAAAATCGACAAGGGCGCGACGCACTCAGGGCGCACGGCGCACTGGGCTTGGCGCGCGACGCACATGGCCAGGGAGCTCAAAAACACTTGCAAACTCGTTCTATATCCCGGTTGAAGTCTAGCAAACAAGAGGTAGGCCCGAATGAAACCTCTTCTCTATCAATTTGGTCAATAGCAGTGTTTCTAAGAAGTCGAGTGAAGATCCAAAGAATATTGGCCATTCATGCAAATAATCACCAAAACAAAAATGATAAATGGGGTTTGTAAATTCGAAGACACCACCAAGGTTTTGTTTCCCCTCCCCTTGCCCCCTCACTCCTCATCATAGTCACCTCCATTCCACCTTATCTCCTAAAGCAATCGCCCTAAATCACCCTAAAACCCTCTCCCCTATTTTTCCAAACAAATGAATTCTGTTTGAAAGCGCGCGACGCACACACAAGGTGGCGCAGCGCACTCATGGTGTGTGATGCACTGGGAGCCCGGCCACAGTGTTAACACTGCACTGGCGTGGCGCATACCCGGCGCGCGGCGCACTGGGCAAAGCGCGGGGCGCACAGACCTGTGAGCCTAAAAAAGCACCGAAGTCACCCAAATTTTTGTAAATGGCTCTCAAATTTGCAAAGGTGGCCATAGATCTTTTAACCATTGGTCCTTAACTCAAAGAAAAACATGTTTTGGTGACCATGAAATTGAAGGAAATTTTTTTTTATTAACCAAACCCAAAAATGACATAAAGGAGGACAAAAAGCTAGGGTTTTTGCTACAGTAATACAATTGCTAAATAAGCTCCTATCCTACCTTGATCAACTAATTTCCCTGTAGCATTTTCCCCTTACCATCACCCTAGCTATATTGTAATCATATCCATTCATCCCTTTTATCCCTATAGCCCAAAAAATCCCAAACCCTACCCCATCAAAACCATACCCCAAACACTCCCAAATCCCTAATTAATTTCTCCTTTAAACCCCTATTCCCCTTTCCATCATTCCCCTCCTAACACTCCCCTGTTTTATTGTCCCCTTGGTGACAGATTTTCATAACATTCATCAATGTCATTGGATTCAAAGGGCAACATTAAACTCAAAGTACAAGCAGCAGTGAAGGCATCCGAAAATTCATCAGATTATGAGGGGGATACACACAGTGACACATGTTCAGGAGAGAGGGCCCATATGAGACTTCACCGGAGTGACAGACATCTCAGAGACGAGCCCAACACCCTCACAGAGCTACAGGCATGCCCACTTGCCATGTCTTGTTTCCAGCACTTGGCATGTTATGAATTTTGCCAAAGGGTGGCAAATGTCAGAGTACATCATGAGTTGGCCCACCTTTTTGCACTTCATCTACAGGGAGGCCAATCTGTCCTAGCTGGGGTCACTTTCACCTTGACACCAGAGGCTATATCAGTGGCAACAGGGATACCTAACATTGGAGAGCAGTGGCATAAGAAGAAGAAAGTGGAGAGGCATCACTATGAGCCTTATATCAAGAACAGCTGCTTGAGCCAGCTCACTAGAGTTTTCCATTCAGATTTTTGAGGGAAGAGTATGCCCCACTCATGAGATTGATCATGAAGTATTTCAGTTGCGAGGGGAGGTTTTCTCGCCTTTATGCCTATCACATCCGCTTGCTCATGCACTTCACCAGGGTGAAGATGATGAGCCTCCCATTTTTCACCTGCAACAACATTGAGAAGATGAAAAACTTCATGCAGTGCAAGACCCCACGACAGTAGCTAAATAGTGTCTATCATTTTTCTCTCTTCTGGATTTTGGTGGACCATCAATTGGGATTACAGGGTATTGCTTGGGAGGACTTCATCTCCCGTGATTTCTTCAGCACTCCACCGGTGATATTAGAGGCAGAACATGAGGTGGGAGGTCCTTCACATCAGTCTAAGCATGAGCTTGGAGGTCCTTCATATCAGTTTGAGCCTGAGATGGGAAGTCCTTCACATCAGTTTGAGAGTCATGAGACTGCCACCATGCCAGTTTTCATCACATATCAGAGAGGCTATCCAAAAGGCACCAGACCGTTGTTTGCAGTAGCAACGCGAGTGTTATCTCCACCCGGGGTGGAAGGGGCCTCGCTTCCAACATTGGCACCCCAGGAGCAAGGTAAGGGCAAGGAGCCAGTGCAGGAGGATGGGCCATCAGGTGAGCAAGAAACCGAGTTTGTTCTCCTCCAGGATGACGAGACAGATGCAGAACCCACCAATGAGGAGCTTATAGAGATCATCAAGGAGCAACAATCAGAGATTGAAGACTTGACCATTGATCTAGAAAGGGCCAAGTGGAAAGTGAACTACCTGGAGCGGAGAAAGAAATAGCTTGAGGACCAACAGACGATCATGGAGCTGCAGAACATCCGTGAGCAGCGCCAAGTTGCTCAAAGAAGAAGGGTTCCGCTCACATCTTTGGAGCAAGAAATCAATAAAGACCTGGAGTCCAACCTTGAGAGGGTCAACATGCATTTGGAGAGGATGTTGGACAAAGAAAATAGGGAGAAATACATGTTGAGGCACATGAATTATCACTACCAGGCCCACAACATGAGTTCCAAGGCAAGAATTAGGAGCCTAAAGGCAAAATTGAGCAAAGCGAGAAAAGAGGCAAAAGAGGCAAAGGAGGCAAAGGAGAAAGATCGGCTTTGAATCTTGGCTGAGGCTTACTTGGAATAGCAAAGAACTTCATAGGGAACCTCCAGCCCAAATTCCAAAAAATCTGGGCAAATTTTGGTCACAGGCAAATTTTTTTAGCACAAAACAGGAAATTCCTCCCTGTGCGCCATGCCACTGGCGCGACGCTAAAATTATAGCACTCTAATTGAGGAACGACTTGCATATTTGGATTCAGCATTGAAAAATACGTCTACTGGTGTCCAGGCAAGAAATTTTGACAAGTTTTGGGTCTCCTAAAGGACAAAAAACACCGAAAAATGGCCTCTCTGCCACTTTTTGGACACATAGAATGCAGTCTTGGGAGAATGAAGCTTTGGAGGGGCAAATGAGTTTCAAATTTAGAAATTCTAGTTGGGTTGGAAAGTAGACAGGGTAGGCTTTCCAAAAAGCCCACTTGGGCACATTTTGGACACCTGAAAGTGCCCCAAAACAGGCTCCAAAGTGGCGCGACGCACAGGGAATTTGGCACGGCGCACAGGGGAAAAAACTGCCAAATTGCTCCCGTTTCACGAAATTTCGGGTCGCGACTTCTCCAAGTCAGCCCGATCATCTACTCTTTGGTTTTTTGGCACCAAAGGTAGCTTTTAAAGATCTTTCTCTCCAGGTGGGCATCTATCCAAGTGGCAAAAGAATGCAAAGGGTCACCCCAGCCAAATGGCATGCTTGAGAGCGTTGCACCTGTAGCTGATGGTTGGCTCTCCATCTCCTTTTCGAAATGATTTGAGTAACTTCCCAACCCCTGGGCATTCCATCTCTTCTCTAAACTTTCTATATATTGTAAGCAAGTTATTTGCAAAGGGTTGGCTGGCTTGTAACTTCTGGGAGACTGTGGGAAAGAAAATTTGTTTCTGCACTGTGTATTTTTTGACAGAGAGTTAATGAAAGGCAACAGCTCTGTTTCATGAGATTCTTGTGGTTGTGAGTGTAGCAAATGTGTTCTTATGTTCCATATGTATCTTGTTATGTTTCATAATTCATTTCATGTTCCGTTTTAGTGAATTTTTCTGAGTGAGATTAGGTAGAATTCAATTTATATTGCTCTGCCTGTGGGAAAATTTCATGTGCAGTGTTATTCTTCTGTTGAAAAGGATTCATGCGACCATGCCCTTTTCATTATCTTCAGCAATCTTTTCATTCCGCGTCATCTTAAGTCGAAATTGCTGCGCTTCCCGCATACCTTGCCTCACGGAATAATCTGTGCCTTCATTCTCAATTCTCTATTCTTTGCTAAGCGCCAGTCCCATATACATCCTAGAAGCTCGGTCACTTCAAAAATCTTTTCCAAAATCTTTTTTCACTTACTAGCCTAAGGTAAACATTGCATAGTAAGTCATCTCAGACCATTTTGCCTATCTATTCCCTGGGCGTGACTTGGAGAGAGCCCTCTCCTGCTCTGGTAGGGCTAGCTACCAGACTGAGCGTGGTTTGTGGTTACCCTAATTTTTGCCTTCCTTTAGCCTGAGGCAGATTTAGGTGCTAACAGGGCCCTAACAAAATAAGACAATGAATGCATGGTGACACTAAGTGATAGTAGAAGTGATTGACAGTGCATGCAAAACATGAATGAAATATTCAACAAACATATCAACATGCATGTGGGTGAAGCAATTCACCGGTTGGGCGAACGTTCGTGCAAAATAGTTTCATGCATGCGACAATAGTGAGATAGCAACAAAAACTAAAACAAGGCTAGGAAAATCTAGTATACATGTAAACGACAGCAAGCCTTCAAGGAAATCAAGAAAACAACACTCATACAAGTGAATACACAAAAAGTGACAGAAATGTTGAAAAAGACAAGTTGAGACCACTTACTTGTGAATAGCTAAGCTGGATGTGTTGAAGAGTCCTGAATGTATTGTGGGATGTCAGAGCTCCAAGATCGATGTGAAAGAATGAACTCTGATGCATCGAATAAATAAGTTTGGGCTCATGACGCACATGCTACAAATCTAGGAAAAAGCAACACTTAGAGGGAAACTTCTAAAACAACATTGCATGTAACCCCTGACTTCTAAAATAGCTCCCTAAATCATGGGATGCCTTTTGCATGTTGCCTTTTGTTATTCCAAGAAGAGCAAGTCATGCATGCATGCAAGTCAAGTTTCCTCAGTCCCGAGAGGAGCTAGTCAACCGCACTGCTCATGCATGTAGCTGCTCAACTACTTGAAAAAAATGGGCATTCCTGGCTGGGAGCTGGACAGACTGCCCAGTAGGTTTGCACAATTTCTAGCAGAGCAGTTGACTGCTACCTAGATTTGTGCAAATTCTGGGCTGAGAGGCCTTGCTGGGGAAATTTATGCAAATCCTGCTGGGAGTGTTGACTCACAGGATTGTGCAGTCCTGGAGCCCAGCAGGTTGCCAGAGAGGATTGTGGAATTTTTGGAGGGAAAGATGGTTTCCCTCTAGAAATGCACAATTTTCTAGGGGAAGCTGCTCAGCCTGAAACTGGACCAAGTTTGGGAGAACATCCTGTGAGGGGAATGGATCAAACTATGCTCGACAGGCTTCCTTTGTGCGTGAAAAACACTAAAGCTCATGTACTTGATGAAGCAAGACAAAGTGTTGTGTAAGGTTGGGAGGGAGGCTCTAAAACAAGCTAAGGAAAAATTTTGGAGGGTGGTTGTAGCCGTTACAACACTTGGTGACACACTGGTAGAACTCCAACTCTCTAAATGGACCTTGTTCATGAAAAAAAAGTCTAACATCTCTAGAAGTATTGTTCAGTTCTCAGCTCATCTTGGTTTCACAATGGCTTGATTGTAAGATGTAGCATCTGCCAAAATATTGGTATATTGACACAAATTCCAAGCTAAGGAAACACATTTGTTTTGATTGGGGTTGAGAGGTATATAGGTGCACAAGCAGTATAGTCATCAGAGTCTTAGTTTCATCTCTGTTGTTGCTCCACTGCCAACAAGCCTAGACAGTACCCTTATGTAGTCACATTGGAACACAAGCATGGCTCCGATACCAGCGAGTTTGGTCAGTACCCCGACGAAGTTACTTGCATCACCATCCTACGTAGGAATCCTTTCTCTTATTTCGCCTTATTCATCATTTTGAATTTTTTTACTTTCCATTTTTTCATTTTTCATTTTTTTCAACTGTGCATAGCACTTATTCATTTCAGAGGTGGAGGATGGATCTCGACTTATTGAGAGTAGAAGAGGTTGTTCCACCAGATAAGTAGTTTATTGTACCTCAGACGTGCCTGTTAAGATTTTCCCCCTCACCGTACTCTACTTGACTGAGCTAACAAGGGTTAACCCAAAAACAACCGACTAGAGAAGGTGACACTAGTTAGTGCACAAGCGTTGTGTTTTCACCAAGGTTCACTTTGAAAAGTACATATTTTCCTTCGACGTATCATGGACTAAAAGTAACAAGTTCTTCATACAGAGGCAAGATGACAGATAACCAAGAAGCGATAGTTGTACAAGCCCTCTTGTACTTCACCCAGCTTGTTTCAAGAGTCATACATAATTTCATGCAAAACTAACCTACAAATGAAACAAATGAACTACCAAACATCAAAGCAAAGAAAAAGAAGAAGAAAAAGTGAAAGCAAAGAAAGTAAGAAAACAAGGAAGCAAACAAACAAAAAAACAAAACGAATAAGAAAACAAGCATGCAAGAAAAAACTGATTAAAAGCAAACACTACTGCTACTCCTACACTAATGGTGCATGGGCCTGATCACGTGAATTGATATTTCCAATGAAACCAGCAGTGCATTGGTAGACCCATGTTGGTGAAGGCTTGGTCTGCGAGAAACCCAGTTGTGTGAACCAAAAAGCAAGAAAGATATAACAATGAAGACAACCACACTTCGTGTCTGATAGTGCCCACAGGACATAAGTGAGTGCAAGTGCATGACAAGCAGTTCATGGAATTATCATGGTGTTGTATGAAACTACGTGCAACTTTGAAGCACAAGCACATTATTAACTGAGACATGCATGCAAACGAAAGAAACAAAGATAACTTGTGTCATACACCTATGCTTGCAATGCAAGATTCCTCTAATGCATGAGCAATGGGATTGTGCAGTTCGAGTGGAGGAGATGTGATCTGTGTGTGAGGTGGATATTAAATTCATATATATTAGCATGAGGAACCTTGGGTGATTGAAAAATTTCTTGATCGGAAGTGAGAATAACCCCAAGAGAGCGAGGGCCTGACATAACCATCAGCTCGGGTTGAAGTGCCTCAATAGTCTTGGGTGTTTCAACTTCATCATCAGGTAAATCATCATAAACCGGAGGCTTCGAAAAATCAACTGTGATAGAGTCATGATCGTGATCAAATATGGAAATAAATGGATCACGACTGCCACAATTAGAAAAATCAATGAATTCATCGGCATCCTCATGGTCAGATGAATCAAACAGAGGGGTCGATGGAAAGCAAACAAACTCATCCTCTACGTTTCCAAAAAAGACAGATGAAAGATCAAGTGGATTTTCAATGAATATCTTTTCCTCTCCATTGTCAAATGATGGACCAACATCTGGTGAGTCCTACGAGTGATCAGCAATGATTATGTCTGTGGATGAAGACACACATGCGAAATCGTAGTTGGTAGGTTCACCAAATATGTTAGGAAAGAATGGAGGGGGCTTGGATGGAAGGGAGTCATCCTTCATCGAGTGTTTATGCTTAAGCTCCCACTCATACTCTTCATGAATGATAGCACATGTTGGTTGTGAAACACCAACTCCGTCAATGGGTTGTTCCTTGTTCACAAGAAGTGAACAGTCCAGAATGGATGGACACAAGACAACATCATTCGGAGGAACACCCAAGTGAAAATATGAAGGTCATAGGACATAATGCATATGAGAACTCAAAGGATTCACAACCAAATATGCATCAAAATTGAGTGAAGTGATGTTGGGAGAATGTGAAAATTGAACAGTTGTGTGAGCATGACCTTCAACATCACTAGATAGTGGTGGAGCTGTTGAATGAGAGGAAGGTGGATAGTCAGTGAAGACAGTGTCTGTTTCCACCTGAGATGGTGTAGCTCCATCAGTGAAGAATGTTGAGCAAGGCTTGATTTCAAACTTTCTCTTGGGATGGGCAGATTTCTTAAGGCAATACTCGAACCGGTCCCAAAGATAATAAAATTTCATCTAGCTCCTTGGAGCATGAAACTGCAAGTCACGGAAGTGCTACCAAAAATCAATAATTGATTCTTGTGGAGCCCTCCATTGCTGTAATAGTTTCCGATCAAGATGGTTTGGATCAAAATGATAGAACATGTCCTCAATAAGATCACAGAAGTGTTCAAATGAGTGCATGTTGTTAGTCGGTAGGCTGAGCAACCAACAAAATGGAGATTCACAAAGTGTGTATGCAAGAAGCAAGCTAGCCTATTCATCCGAACACCCATATTCCTCATGAAGCATGGAAAGAAAGCCATGTAAGTACTCAGAACATGCCACTTCACCTTCACCATCATAAGTGAAAGTGGACAAGAGATCGAAAAGCTCCTGCGTGATGGAGACATCTTCACGATTCAAAAAACGTTGCTGTGGGAGAAGAGTGCAAGAATCCATGAATGGTGCAAAAGTTTAGAACTAGATGAGAGGAAACATCTTGTCTTCTGGCCATCCTTCTAGCACCAGAAATGTTGATGATGTTCAACCTGCCAACATGTCAAGGGGATCTCCTTGGCAAGAAGTGCCAATTAGACCTCAGATCATTTGGTGTAGGAGTCCCAGCAGTGAGTCGTAAGGTAATGCTCTAATCTCGATGTTGCATAGAGGCAAGTAAGATAACTTTGTTAGTAGCAAGGGCGTGACCGTTGTAGTGAGTCAAAGAAGGTGAATGAGAGGTTCTAACACATAGGGGGTGAGATGAGTGTGCCCCTTATAAACCTGTAGTAGTACTCTACTGAGAAGGGAACACATGAGCGAAGATGCATTACAAGCTAGAAAGCAGATCAATCGACAATACAAAGTTATGGTTAAACCAACAACACATTTGAAACAAGATTCATATAATTGCATACAAAGCAGTTCATCCACAAATATGTAAGTTAAAAAACATATATTGCTAAGCAACCAGAGCAGTCCAACTACAAGAACAACATATGCATGAAAATGTGTTGGCTCTTATTATATAAAGAAGTGTAAGCCCCAATCGCACAATACATCCATGTAAACCTGCTAACCACAATAATGAAGAGTTAAATCCACATCCGCCCGCTCCTCCAAAGAGATGTATTAGCTTCGTGCTGTAGAGAAGCCAAGGCGTGTTACAATACTGTCCAAGATTTCTTCAAGATAGTCTCAACAGAAGCTTGGCTGACCAAAAGCATATACAATGAGTTATGAGGGACTATTTATAGCAAAGGGTGGGGTTTCCCTTGACATTCCCCTTTGTGATTGTTCAACTACCCTCATGAATCTTCACCTACTCTATGACTGTTACATTCACTATTGACACTTGACTTACACTTGACATGACTCAACATTACAATGCACATGTACCCATGTGAACACAATGGCTTGAACGAGCCAAACTAGACATCACTCTGACTTAGAAAACTATAGAAGTAAAACTTCTCAACATCCTCATGCTAATCAACATTAACATATTGATGCCAAGCTTTGTATTCTCTGATAGTGTTTGTGTGTTCTGCGGTGACATCTGTTTGAAACTTGACCATCACCTCCATAGCATTTGGGTACACTGCTCGGGCTCCTCTGTCCAACTCGTCTAAAAGCATACACATCATTGTCTTCAATGTGGCTAGACTAGCAACATACTTGTGCATGATGTCTACACTAATAGGAAAGTTTGGGTTGGTGGCAATGTGCATCAACTCGTTGAATTATGAGTCAAGCTCTAGTCAGACTTGCTTCTTGGTCTTCACTTGGGTGAGAGTCCCAAGTGATTGGATCGCATGTGTGTGCACCACAACATCCATGCTCTTGAATACTCATGCATGGGAAGCCTTTATGCTAGTGATGAGTTGCAGGAGGTCTTCATAGTTCTATATCTAACTCTAGATACGTGCTTTAAGCTCGACCGCATTTGGTCTCATCATCTTTGGCAAGTGAAGTGGGGCTCCCTTGTACTTCATCCTCCATGTTTGCCTATCATCAACAACAGCATGTATGTTTGTCAAGATGCATGCTCTCCTAGCACATCACTACTACCATCTGTTGAGATGGACGACCACCTTATGCACGATACCAAACTTGGAGTACAATGCTTTCATAACTGTGTCAAGGGACAATACCTCATTTAGTATTGCCTTCTTCAATTCATCTTGGGCGGACATTGTCACCAAGTCTCCTCCTTTCTTGGCCACCTATAGTTCATTCGCCATTCACTCATTCTAAGCTATAAGAAAGTGAACACATGAGCTAGTGGCTTTGGCATACACTCTATTTTCATCGGCCAAAGTATCTAGATTCTTGCGCACATCAGTAATGATGACTCGTTATTCAACTTACACAGGAGATGTTTGATCCTCCAAAGTTGACACTCTACCAGACTACGCAACTCTATGTTGGGATTCATCAAACGCGATGTTGTGCATCTCTTCTTCTGACTGATCACCAAGGATCTCAGTGCATCCATGGTCATCTGAGACTTGCTCTTCTTCTAGATGCATTGAAGTGGGAAAGTCGACCTCTTTGTGGTGAGGCATGAGGTCGGTGTCCTGTTCCAACTCCTGCTGCTCCATGTATTCATCCAACTATTGAAGTGCATGTTCTATCTCATGAGAAAAGTCTTTCCCCTGTGATTTTTCACCCTATTCACCTTATGCAAGCTGTTCAGATGAAACGACTACTTGTACAGGAACTTCTTCATCTGTATGCCCTTGATGCGCCCCCTACTATATCTTCTACTGATGTGATTCCATCTCCTATTTGCACAACTCTTGTTCCTTTCGGATTTTCTCTCTTAGCTCATGCAACTCCTTCTCTACTTCTTCCATTCTCTTCTTATCCTTCTTCCTTCCTGCGATTCACTTGTTGTGCTGTTTCCTCTTTGACCCTAGAGGCATAGTTGCTTTCTCTACAGGTGGATCTGCTCGAAACTTGCAGCTTTGCTCCTTCTCCATGCGATCGACAATATTCCTCTTCCATTTGTCACACACTGGTATGCTAGGCTCTGCTGCCACTATTTCTACTACTGCTACTAATAATGCTCTCTGTGATGCTGCTTCATGTTGCTTCACTAACCACTCCACAAAAAATCCAACTGGTTCATTGGGTCATGAGAAACTGTAGCAATATCTCCATGGGTCCTCCTTAGCCCAATGAAATACCTCGTAGATCGAGTTGAACTGAACTCTCATGCAGGGATCCTTCACAATGCAATGTGGGTCATAGAGATTGTAGTTTTGGAGTTCGAACGGGTATTTCTTCATCAGTTCCACTTCGATATTTCCTTGATTGATACTTTGGATCTCCTATAACCCAATCTGTAATGGAAGAGTGGGCCAAGTTGCCTTCTTCTTCCACTGCAATCTAGCTGTCAATCCTGCCAAGATGTGATAGCCTACTCCCTGTATAACAAGTATGTCCAAGGAAAACTTCGGCAGAACATGTGGAGGCTTCTTCGCACTGAATATTCAAATGAAATTTCCAAATTATGAGGCATACCAATCTGCAATGCCTACCAATGCCTCCATTGCTTCCTTTGACATGCAGGGTGGATCTTGTTCGAATATCATCTTGTACAAAGGGAAGACAAACTGATCAGACAGCTGTGTGATTACTCCCTTGAAGCTGGATTCAGACAACAACATGAAATATTGTTGAATTAAGGATTCTGTGATCCATATCAAGTTTTTTTGAGATGACAAATGCATTCTAATGTGATTTACGCCAAAAAATCTTCTAAAAAAAAAAACTTGAAATATGTGTTCATAGCAGTCTTCGTCGGTGACCATGCCCACTCTAAGCCTTGGAACTCATGTCGGGCATAGACTGCATCTACGATGTAAGAGGACATGTAAACATCTGCATGAATACCTTTGGTGACTGTCGAGCCTTAATGACTTGCTCCTTCAGTTGATGAGCAAATATGTGGACCAGTTACATGGTTTTCCTTCTCTAGCCACTTGGTCCAGTACAACTACCCAACTCTGTGGGAAGGTTTATGTGCTTTCGTATTGGTATGCCTTCCTCAATATCTTTGTCTTGTAGTCCTAGTTGGGTGTCATCCTGAAATGAGCTGGATCCTTTACCCAATCCTTCAGAATGTCTTTGGAGTTAGCACTACTATTGGGTAAGATGAATGGAGTCTCCATGACAGTAACGGGTTTTGAAATATTATACATCTCATCATAATCCTGTTCCCAGAAGGTCACAAGCTTCATCCCACTGACACTGATTAAGGTCATTGTCTCGGGATGAGTGTCAGAGACTATCTGGTGTATCACATCTGCTTATGGGAACATGGGATATTTGCATGCAATCCAGTACAAGCCTGATTTGTGAATGGTCATGTACACTTGATGGTATTCGAGGTGTTCCCAAAAAGTTCCTACAAACGTTTCATTGACTTTTTTCCACTTCAACATGGTGTCCTTGTCTAGATACAACTTTGTATCTTCATAGATCGACAGATGAAAGGACATTTGCTAAGCTGCTGCTCCAACTACTACTCCAGCTGCATTTCCATCAGTGTCCTAAGATCCTATTCTCTTGGAAGCCATTGAGATAGAGGAACACCTGAAAGATCTGGAGACAAGCAACATACATGGAAAGAAATATGTTACGAAAAGAAAGAAAATTACGAGGAATGACACAACACATACTTGGGAAACTGATGAGCAAGATTGCACAATTTCTTTTGGGAGGCTAGGTGAATGGATGCCAGAACTATGCAAAAGGTAGTCTAGATTGTCTGGGAGGTAGGACTGGCTATTGGACCTATGAAATGTGCAATCTAGACTGGCTGCTAGCTGGTGCAATTACACAATGCACAATTCCAACTGGGAAGGACTGCAAGCCCAGGGATAAATTTGCACGATTTCCTGGGCCAACAGTCACTGTCCTCTAGAAATGTGAAAAATAGTCTTGGAGGCTAGTGCGGAGAAAAAATGTGCATTTCTGGAGAGAAATGCATAGCCTTCCTTAACCAGATTACGCAATGCAGTCTCAGTGAGGCAGAGTCTGGACCAAGGTTGGCCCATCTCGTTGATGGGCAAATGAAAGAAAATAAGACAGTGAATGCATGGTGACACTATGTGATAGCAGAAGTCATTGATAGTGCATGCAAAACATGAATGAAAGATTCATAAAATAGATCGAAATGCATGTGGGTGAAGCAGTTCGTCAGTTTGGGAAATGTTTCATGCATGTGACAACAGTGAGATAGCAACAAAAAATGAAACAAATCTAGGAAAAGCTAGTATACATGTAAACGACAACAATAATTCAAAGAAATAAAGAAAACAACACTCATACAAGCGAATACACAAAAAGTGAAAGAAATTCTGAAAAATAAAAGTTGAGACCACTTGCATGTGAATAGTTGAGTCGGATGTGTCGAAGAGTCCTGGATGTGCTGTGGGATTTCAGAGCTCCAATATTGATGTGAAAAAATGAGATATGATATGTTGAATAAATATTTTTGGGCTCATGACGTGCATGCTAAAAATTTAGGAAAAGGCGGCACTTGGAGGGAAACTTCTAAAACAACTTTGCATGTAACCCTCAACTGCTAAAGATATCTCCCTGAATCATGGGATGCCTTTTGCATTTTGCCTTTTTCTATTCTAGGAAGAGCAAGTCATGCATGCATGTAAGTCAAGTTTCCTCAGTCCCAGGTGGAACTGGTCAACTAGACTGCTTATGCATGTAGCTACTTAACTACTTGAGAAAAATGTGCATTCCTGGCTAGGAGTTGGGATCACTGCCTAGGAGGTTTGTGCACTTTCTGGGCAGAGCATCTGACTGCTGCCTAGATTTGTACAAATTTTGGGCTGAGCAGCCCTACTAGGGAAATTTGCACAAATCCTGTTGGGTGTTTTGACTGACAAGATTACGCAATCCTGGAGCCCAGCAAGCTACCAGAGAGGATTGCACAATTTCTAGAGGGAAGGTTGGTTTCCCTCCAGAAATGCACAATTTTCTAGGGGAAGTTGCTTAGCCTGCAGCTGGACCAAGTTTGGGTGAATAGCCTATGAGGGGAATGGATCAAACTGTGCTCGTCAGGTTTCCTTTGTGCATGAAAAAAACTGAAGCTTATGTACTTGACGAAGCAAGACAATTTTTTTTTCAAGGTTGGCAGGGAGGCTCCAAAACGGGCTAAGGTAAAAGTTTGGAGGGTGGTGGTAGTCGTTACAATAGAAGGTTTTAGAGGTGTCCAAATGATGGAAAAAATTAGCGAAAGGGTGGAAAAGGATGTGGAAGACCTTGCCAAATTGAAAAATATTCAAGAACCAATCTTGAATAAGGGGAAGAAGGCAGGCTAATGTTCTTAACAAACACTATGAATTTTTCTATGCACAAACAATTTTGGAAAAATGAGTGAAAATGGAATGAAGGTTTGAAGGGAGAGGATATGAATGAAATGGATCTATAAACCAACAGAGTTCACTTGCAAAGAGGAAAGTTACGTTTTTTTTCTTGAAATACTATTAAACAATCATGAAAAGAGAAACTACATTTTTGTGCTTGTTCTTGCAGAACTTACAGCCAAGATTCTTAAGAGAAACGACTAAGGAATGCACAAGAGAGAGGCCACTAGGGCCATGAATGAGGCACAATGAGGTCACCAAGTTGCTTAGAGGATGAGAAACACTTTCAAAATGGGGGTATGATGGGCCTCTAAATTAGACATAACTTAAGGCCCATGCCTCTAAATTAGAAATAAATTAAGGCCCATCTAACCATCCTTCAACACATTAAACCTCTATTTTTGCATTATATAATGTAATTTTAACTTTAATATGTTTATTAGGAAATTTTATGGATAATTTCATAGTTGTGCCTAATATTATTTATTTTTGCAGATTATTGTTAGAATATTGGGTGGATTATGGAGATTTGGAGGAGAAAATCTAGGGACCTTCTCCCTACTACAGGTGGATCAATATTAAATAATAAATCAACAAGATATTCTGGAATTATGGCATAGACTATGGATTTCGAATGATTGAGAAAATCAAGGAATGTGTTCCCTACCATTTGATGCAGATTTCTAGTATTGGGACCGAGATCCACTAATCAAGGGATTATGGAGGGGAAAGCTTCCTCCTTTCACAGGGAATGGTTCCTAATCATTTGGTATAAGTAACAAGTTGAATTTGCCTCTAGGGATATATTTTGATTAGTCTTCTTGTGGAGAGAACTCATATTTTTGCATCTCCGCTGTCATTTCTTGGAGGGATGTAATTGTATTGATGGAAATAATGAAGATTGGTGCCATGTTCAGCTTCTAAATCTTGGTCTCCTTCATAGGACTCTAATTTTCCTTGGGCTTGGCCATCCAAGGAGCCTCAGAGCCCTTTTGTATCATTTTCTTTTCTTCTTTTCACTTTTTATTCACATGCGTCTCTTGTTCTAATTTTCTATTTATGCATTTAGTATTAATGATTTCTTATTGTAGGATAGCGTTAAATGGTTGAAGTAAGTTATTTTGCAAGATCAGAAAAATCATTTCATCTTTGGAACATTGGAAGTTCGTAGTAATCATTAAGCTACTTGGATTAGTTTGTTTATTCCCAAATCTAGATTTGTGGAAGTCCCTTGTGCCAAATAACAATAAATTTCTTCCTTTTTTTAGAGCATTCTAACGAGCTTCGATCGAGTTGATTCCACTTGCATTATATCACAAAAAAATTCTCGTTAATAGTAAAAATTAACCCATTTCATTTCACTTCATTAGGTTATGCATTTGATATATTTACTAGCTCATTAGTTCTCGAATTTCTAGATTTTAAACTAGTAATTTTCTACTATTTTTTAGCACGATCTAACAGAGGTATTTTTGAGTGATTCCACTTGGAATTGATACCTAATACATCCTAGTCAATAACAAAATTTGTCCCATATAATTTGGATTTGATTTTCTTGGTCATTCGATGAATTATAGTTTCATGTAGTAAATCTGATGTTTCTTGTAGTACTCTTCCAACGTGTATATACCTTCCAAGATTTGCTCAAGAAGCTTGGTTATTGGCCCTTAGGGTTGAATCAAGACCCCTAGGCTCTAAGTAAATTATTAGGGAATACTAAATACCACGTAGTACTTTCCTCTTTACCCATGCAAAACATTTCAGCGATTTGGGTTAATGGACAAATTTATGAATTGGATAATACAATGATGATTTCCTTGATTGCCACATCCAATGAACTCTATCAATGAATCTAAACTCTTTAAAATGTAATGGTTGACATTTATTTCATGATATTTACTCTATGCAATTAGAATAGGTTTCTTTCCTTGTATTTTCTTTCTTGCAATAGGTTAAGGTTTCAATTTCGAGCATTTCATTTTCTGCAATTAGTTTAGGATCTAATTTTATTACATTCTATCCATTACATCATGACAACAAAGGAAGGATGCATTGTATACTAAACATATAGTGCCAATACCTCTTAAGTTTGTATCAACCCCAATTTCATAATTAAAGTTGGTAGCCCTGGCAGTTGCAACATTCTTGTTGCAATACTGAGGCTCATCAACCATCAGGCTGAAACTACCTAGTCTTTCAAACTTTCTTCGATGTGATGTTATATACATCCTAGAGTTTATGATAATATTTTTGTATTTGGTCCATATTCGCTAGTGAGGACACTCCTTTCACATATTTAATGGTAAGGTTGAGATTTGAAAAGCATCACATCACTCACTTGTCATGATGGGGATAGAAGAATAAAGACTTTTGAAGCTACAAGGAACCTCTACTTGTGCACAACAATTCTCACAAAGATCTCAGTATGATAAAGGTACACTTCCATCAACTCTTTTATGGCATGCTAGGTTTGAACATCTAAACTATCAGAGCATTTGTTGAAGAAAAATGGTGTTACTAGTTTTCCCACTATTCCTAGGAAACTTAAGCAATGTGATGTTTGTATCGTAGGAAAGCACAACAAACATTTTTTTCATGTTTCTCATTATATAAAACTTGAACTCATTCATTCTAATTTATGTGGTCCAATGCCTATTCCTTATGAAAATAGTAATAAATATATGATGAAATTTATTGATGACTACAACAGAATGTGTTGGGTATATTTATTGACGGACAAATTTGAAGCTTTTGAAACATTCAGGAACTTTCATGCATGGATTGGAACCTACACACAATATCATATTGGATCTATTCCTACTGATAATGGAAAAGAATATAATTCAAATGAATTTGATATATCTTCCAACATGGGATCAAACATCAAAAAATTGTTCCTTATAATCCCCAACAGAATGGAGTAGTTGAAAGAATGAACAAGACAATCTTAAATATTGTAAATTCAATGATGTCTTTCAAAAATGTTAAGTTGATGTTTTGGGATGATGCAGTATATGTTTTGTGTATATAAAATAATGGGTGTCCATCTCATGCTATAAAACAAGACTCCCTATAAAATGTGGTATCAGACCAGGAGGTAACTCCTCAAAACAATTCATTGATATTCATTCAGGTTGGTCTTTATTATAGACATGAGGGAGAGACTGTTCATTTTCATCTCCCGGTGACTATTCATATTTTCTATTATTTATTTACATCAATTTTAGTTATTCACCCAATTCTGACGATTAGGTGTCAACATTCCCCCCCTTAATCTAAAGGGATGTTAGTGAGTCCAAGCATCGTTTTGAATCTTTCAAGCTTTTCTCTTCCAATTGCTTTGGTGAAGATGTCTGCAATTTGCTCACAAGTGGAACAATGGCGGAGATGGATTGTTTTGGCCTCAACATGATGTCGAATCAGATGATATTTAGTATTTATGTGCTTCGTTCGATCATGGAACTTTGGGTTCTTGGCCAACTTTATTGCCGAGGTATTGTCAATCATGAGTGGAGTCGATTGTACTTGTTTTACCTGCAAATATTCAAGAAGTTTCCTGAGCCACACAATTTCTTTTGTTGCCTCAGCTGCTGCCACATATTCTGCCTCTATTATGGAATCTGCTGGAACTGATTGTTTTCGTGATCTCCAAGAGACAACTCCTGATCCAAGACTCATAGCATAACCTAAAGTAGATACCCCAGTTTCTTCATCTCCATCGAAGTTTGAATCAGAGTATCCAATCAAGTCGAAGTCGTCCACATGTGTATACTTGATTCCAAAGTCTTGAGTTCCCTTCAAGTACCTTAGAACTCTTTTTTCAGCAAACCAATGTCCCTCACAAGGCTTTTGCATAAACCTGGAGAGGATTTCGACAACAAATGAAATGTTTGGTCTGGTAGTAGTTAGGTAGTTGAGACTTCCTACAAGTTGTCTATACTTTGTTGCATCGTCAAATTATTTTCCTTTAATGGATGTGAGCTTTATGTTTTGATCCATTGGAGTAGTAAGAGGATTAAATTATGTCATGCCAAACCTGTTTAACAAATCTCCGATGTACTTCTTTTGAGAAAGGAATATGGACTTTGGATGTTGAGTTACTTCAATACCAAGATAGTAATGAACATAGCCCAAATCAGTCATTTCAAAACCTTTCCTCAATTCCTTCTTTATGGATGCAATGTAGCTTTCATTGTTCGCTGTCATCAAAAGATCATCTACATATACCACAAGTTATACAACTATTTTGCCAACTTTCTTGACAAATAAAGTTGCATCATCAAGATCATAATGTTTGAAATTGAGTTTTAGAAGATGCTTAGTTAGTTTTTCATACTAGGCTTGCGGTGCTTGTTTGAGGCCATACAAGGATTTCACAATTTTGCATACTTTCTGTTCATGTCCTTTCACAACAAATCCTTCAGGATGGGACATAAAAACATTCTCTTTTAGATCTCCATTCAAGAAAGCAGTTTTTACATCCATTTGATGGACTTTCCAACCGTTCTAAGCTACTAGGCAAAGAGTGTCTGGATGGTAACCCATTTTGCTATGGGGGAAAAATTCTCCTCATAATCAACCCCTTCCTTCTGTGCAAAACCTTTTGCCACAAGCCTGGCTTTGTGCTTGTCAAGTGAGCCATCAGATTTATACTTTTTCTTGTAGACCCACTTGCATGCAATTGGTTTGGTTCCTAATGGAGGATCAACAAGCTTCCAAGTGCCATTCTTTATGAGGGCATCATACTCCTTTTGCATCGCTTCTTTCCATTCATCATGAGAAGTAGCTTCTTTGAAAGCTACTGGTTCAAAATATGTAGACAAATTCAATTCACAATCATAAGAAACATCCATATCAACAAGTGAATCAAAGTCATCTACGTCACCTCCATTTTTCCAGTTTGAATTTCTATTTCCTATCTTTCCAACCTCATCAGGATGAACACTTTCAAGTGTCTTTGTCAGCAACTTTGGGGCACCTTTCTTAGATAGTCCAGGCTGCTCCATTGATTGAGTTGGGACTGAATCAAGATTGAGTCTCCCAATTCTATCAATCACATCACTTAAAGTATCATCCATTGTTGGAGTTTCATGCGGGGGAGAGAGTGCTTCAGAAGAAGATTCCACAGGTTGATCTAGTATAGGAATCCCCCTTCAAGATGTGGAATCTGATTATCAAATTCTTGAAATGATTGTGCATTTGCGAATCTATCCAAGCAATCAAGTTGCCACTCAATAACATTGTCAGTTTTGGATGTTTCAAGAAAGATTACATCTCGAGATAGATCAAACTTTTTATTGACTTCATCATAGAGACGGTATGCTTTGGAGGTGTTTGAATACCCCAGGAAGATACACTTACGACTTCTTGCACCAAGTTTGTTTCTATGTGCCTTTGGTATCAAGGCATAACAGGTGGAACCAAAGACCCTGAGATGCTTTACCAAAGGAATGTGCCCATACAACATTTCATAGGGAGTCTTTTTTCTGATAGCATTAGATGGACATCTATTCTTTATATATATAGCACATAGAACTGCATAAACCCAAAACATCAATTTTACATTTTTGAAAAACATCATGGAGCGCACCATATATAAGATTTTCCTATTCATTCTTTCAACTACACCATTCTGTTGGGGATTATAAGACACAGTTGTTTGATGTTTGATCCCATGTTGGCGAAGATAGTTTTCAAATTTATTTGAAGTATATTCTTTTCCATTATCAGTTCAAATAGAGCCAATATGAGATTGTGCATCATTTTCAATCCATGTATGAAAGTTCTTGAATGTTTGAAAAGCATCAGATTTGTTCTTCAATAAATAAACCCAACACATTCTGGTGTAGTCATCAATAAATGTCATCATATATTTAGTTCCATTTGTAGAAGGAACAGGCACTGGACCACATAAATCTGAATGAATGAGTTCAAGTTTCCTATGTTCTCTTGAATGTGAATCATGAAAAGACTGTTTGCTATGCTTTCCTAGAATGCAAGCATCACATTGCTTAAGTTTCCTAGGAATTGTAGGCAAACCAGTAACACCATTTTTCTTCAACAAGCGGAGGCTGTCATAGTTCAAATATCCAAATCTAGCATGCCATAATAAACTGGATGGAAGTGTACCTTCTTCATAAACATATGAATGGAGTGACCTTGTTGGCGGATGTGGACCAAGGACAACAAGTTTCTCTTTAGTTGTGGGGGATATAGAACATGATGCAATAGGAAGTCTGGAAGACCAGACAATTTAAGCTTGATTGTGCCAAGCCCTGATGGCTTGAGTTTTGATTGGTCTAAAAAGTATACTGCTCCATCAACATTGTCAGTAAATTCTTCAAAAAAATATTTTCTATGAGTCATGTGGCAAGTTGCTCCTGAATCAAGCAACTAATCATTTTTCCAAGAAGCAAGTGAAGCATTAGATATGTCTTCATCTATTCCAATATTACATTGCGCCACAACATAATGAGTGGATTCAGGTGCTTTACCTTTTTCTGTGTCATTAGTTTTACCTTTGGGTTGGTTTCTTTGCTGCTTAATTTTGTTCCAAGGTAACTTGCGTGTGGAGGCATCATGTGATCCATTTCTTTTGTAGCGTATGCAGTGAAAACCTGACTTTTCTCCTTGATAATGTCTTCCACCCCTGCCTCTGAAATATCTTCCTCTTCCTCTTCAACCACCTCATCCTCTGGAAGAACCTTGGGCAAGATTCTTTTCTTTATGAGCAAGGCACATAACCTCTTCAGAAGATTCAGGGGCTGTCTTCTTTCCAAAAGCTTTCTCTCTTTCAACAATTTTTTTCACAAGAGAGTCAAAGGTAATATCTTTGATATTTCCATTCTCTTGCAATGACTCAAGATAATTGGAGTAAGTAGAATAAAGTGCCTTGAGAAAAGTGATAAGAGGAATATCAAATTCAACCTTAGTGGCTTTGATATCATGCATTATAGATTTTACTTCGGATGCAAGAGCAAGAGGATAATTATTTTGTAATTCAAGAGTGAAGAGTTTAATCATGAGTTGAACAACTTCAAGTGCAGAATGTGAGGCATAGAGTTCTTTCAGTTTTTGTAAGGCTTTGAAAGCAGTTGAAAATGGCAAAATATGGCGACTCACCTCTTCACTTACAGATGCTGCGATTAATGCATAGGCTTTGTTGTTCTTATTTTCCTAAATGGCGAACTCTTTGTCTGAGGTAGGTTGTTTTGGTTCTTTGTCTTTGTCTCCAACACATACTCCTTTCCACAACTCATTGAAAATGAGGGTGTGTTGTATCTTCCGGGACCACTCAGGATAGGTCCCCTTGCTAGTGAGAAATACTCCCACAATAGATATGATTGAATGCATTGTAAAATATGTGTGCTATAAAAATACTTCCGCGGGCAAAAAAAATGCTCGTTTTTGATGTAAAAAATTGAACTGTAGTAGAAATATTCTGAATTCTTATGAAAACCAAGAAACAAGTTGCACAAATAGGAGTTTCTAAGGCTTCTTTTGGAAAACAATGAATAATATCAGACAACCAAGTTCCAATCCATTTGGAGCACAACCAACATTTAGGCAGACCAACACTGCAACAAATACTAATCCATTTATCCTGAGGCATTTTTGGAACACAACATGGATCACAACCTTTATAAGATTCACACCATATATCAAAATGTAGTCAACACATATTTGCCTTTTCAACCATGGGCAACGCACATAATTCAATACGACACTTCATATAAGTCAAGATCAAAGATAGGAGAATGCGCTATAAAAAAATATATGACCCTTCATACTATCAACACTTCTCATATGTCAATAACCTCCAGAAATTGCTGATTACCCTCTACCATTAACTCAATTCCATTTGGTGCATAGATTAGCAGTTCAATGTTTGGCGCCACTAGTTTCTTCCGTTCCAGCAAAAGGCACCTTTAATTGTTACACACAGGATGCGGTAACATAGTGCGGAGTGGCTGCGAGTGGGATTGGTAACATTTTTGGTTCTTTTACCAACCATAGAATTACACACGAACAAACTTTCTAATATGTATTAATAGTCACAAAACTAAAAACACATTGCAAAAATAGCGAGAGTCAATCACTTGAGAATTTAAAACAAAAGGCCATCTACAAAGTAGCTGGATGCATCCATCTGCACATAAGAATTTGATTTGTGAGGACACCACGCTCACTGCATCTCCACCAGACTGCGTATGGGAATGAGGTTAGGGGGAGAGGCCGAGGGGCCGAGGTAAATACCACTACACCAGATGCCTGAGTTGGTCTAAGGCCCCAGATTAAGGTTCCGGTCCGAAAGGTGTGTGTTACCACTACGTTTCCAGCGATACCACTACGTTACTAGCGATGCCACCGAGCAAGATTCAATGAGATACCACTGAGCAGGCCAATTGTTTAGAGGGAATATAAAATTCATATGACAGTGTATGGAAGGTGGGTTCAGGCCTCAGGAGCCTGGTAGAGGTGTCAGTTCTGCAAAATAGGTAGAACATAGGTAGGAAACTGACACCAGGAGTTACACAAAAGCTAATTTTGGGAGCTAGCTCTGATACCATGTCAGACCAGGAGGTAACTCCTCAAAACAATTCATTGATATTCATTCAGGTTGGTCTTTATTATATACATGAGGGAGAGACTGTTCATTTCATCTCCTAGTGACTATTAATATTTTTCTATTATTTATTTACATCAATTTCAGTTATTCACCCAATCCTGATGATTAGGTGTCAACATGTGGTATGGCCACATTCCTTAGGTGATTCATCTCAAGGTTTTTGGTTCCACCTATTATGCATTGATACCTAAGGAAAAAAGAAACAAACTGAGTGTAAGGAGTCACAAATGTAACTTCTTTGGGTATTCATATACCTCCAAATCATATAGTCTCTATGATGAAGTAAATAAGAAGTTTATAATATCTAGATATGTGATCTTTCTTGAATATTCCAAGGCTGGAAATGTTGTTAAGAAAAATATTGATCACTTGGATAGATTCAAGAATGAAAAGTATTTTCAAGAGTTTTATAATGATATTCCACATCTTGAAGGGATGATCCCTATACTGGATCAATCTGTGGAATCTCCTTTTGAAGCACTCTCTCCCCCGCATGAAGCTCCCACAACTAATCAAGAAGATACCTTGAGTGATATGATTGAGATAATTGGGAGGCTAAATATTGATTCAACCCCATCTTAGTGAATTGAGAAGCCTGAGCCATCTCAAAAAGGCCCTCCAAAATGGCTCACAAAGACACTTGCAAGTGTGCATCCTAATGAGGTTGGAAATACAAGGACAAGAAGCTATGTTGGATAGAATGGAGGTGATGTAGATGATTTTAATTCAACTGTTCATATGGATGCTTCTTATGATTGTGAACTAATTTTTTTTGCATATTTTGAACTAACTTCCTTCAAAGAAGTTTCTTCTCATGATGAATGTAGAGAAGTGATGTAGAAAGAATATGATGCTTTGATAAAAAAATGGCACCTGGAAGGTGGTTCATCCAGGTTGCAAGTGGGTATTCAAGAACAAGTATAAAGTAGATGGCTCACTTTAAAAGTGCTTTAAAAGAATAAATCCAGGCTTGTGGAAAAATAATTTGCACAAAAGGAAGCAGTAGATTATGAGGAGAACTTTCCCTCACAACAAAATGGGATACCTTCTGGACACTGTTGAAAAATGCAGCAAGAAAATCATAATTTGACTTGGCCTTGGTAAAATTGAGAAAATTCAAATTTCCTCATCAAAAGACAACTTGGATGCAGTTAACTTATGTGTCATCACTCTTATCACCCAGTTAGCTCAAGAAATTCTAGTTAGAGTAGTTCAAGTTCAATTAAGCATGTGCGATTGCTAATTTGTAGCAATCAAGGTCAGTTATTTTAAGTTTTTTTCATTTAAACTAGTTCTAAGTGTTGGAAGAACTAGTGGAAGGTTAGTTGTGTAGTAGGAAAAAATACTAACTCAGTGGTAATCCATTTACCTGATCAATCAACCCAAAATATATAGTGCATGCAGAGAATTCGAATTCCCTAGTTGTAGTGGAAATTCCAAGGAATTGTAACATCAATTGTAGACTAGTCTTGAGTGTACAGGTGTTGCATGCAGTCAGATTATTAAAATTTGGAATTGCACAATTCATTTTGGAGAAATTTCTAAATAATAGGGGCCTAATTTCTTAAGGAACTTCACAAGGAAATAGGGGTTCAAGAAGAGGCATGAATGGGCTAAGTTTGGGTCAGATATTCTTAGTGAGCAGAGAGATAGGTTATTCACTTACAAGTTTTTCTCATTTGAGAAAATAAATTTTAATACATCTCTATTCATTAGATTAATACAAGAAGGCAAGGGGTTTTTAGTAGATTTATTTCCCCTGGAAAAATATTGTGTGCATGTGTGTTATTTCTTATTGCATGTCTGAAATTTTTGTTCTAAATTGTGAATTAACTTCCATAGAGAAGTAGAGTAGGTTTGTGTTTTGTGATTTTGATTAAAACTTCATGAGTAGTTGTAAATCTACACCATAATTTTTACATGGTACCAGACTAAGATTCAAATTAGAGCGGGAATTTCAAAGTTGTTTTTTAGGAGGTTCGAATTTACAGTTCGGTGTAGCAGGATCTCTTTAGAGATGAGAAGATGACCTTCAACGGGCTAAGGCTAGAGTATTCCTTGGAAGGAACCTCTAATTTCATTTCATGGAAGGATCACATGGATGCGTTATTGGATGACAATGGATTGCTAGAATACATCAACAGAGATGTTGCAAAACCATCAGAATCTGATGCCTAGAACCATGCTCAATGGAAGAAAGATGTAGCAAAGGCTAGGAGAATAATATTGGAGGGAGTATGGGACCACATTATCACCAATATCCATGGGAAATAAACTCCTTATGAAATGTGGCAAGAACTGAGATACATGTTCTAGATTAGTATTGACCACAGGGAGCTAGCACTCACAGATAAACTTCGAAATATCAAGATGTAGAAGAATGACATTATCCTGCAGTATCTGAGTAGGTTAACACAAGTTTGTGATGAGATTGTAGGAGTTGGTGTTACTATTTTAGATTATGAATTGGTAAGCCTAGCCCTTCTAGGCCTTCCCAAGATCTGGCATAGCTACCAAGATTTAGTTAACAAGAGGGATAAATTACTTAATTGGGAATGCTTATGGTCCGATTTGGCATAAGAGGAAATAAGGCAGAATACCAAAGATGGAACTTCATCCAAGGGCAAGGATGAAGAAAATTTTGCATTAGATGGAAAGGGAAATAACGGAAAAATGGAATAAATCTCAAACCAAACTAGAATCAAGCTAAGGGGACATGAAGAAAAATTTGTCCAAAATTAAATCCTTCCATTGTCATGAATTTGGGCACTATGCCACAAAGTGTCCACACAAAAAGGTAAGCAAAGATACCTCAAGAGAAGTAGCAAGTGAAGCCTTGGCTTCATACTTCAAACTTAACTTTACCCTTATTGCATACATGGCCAGTACAATGATGGGGAGCATGTGGTACTTCGACTCAGGTGCCTTGTTCCACATGACAGGGCGTAGATATTTTTTCGGTGACCTGGAGGAGAAATATTTGTAGATACACATTGAGCTAGGGGACAATGGAATATACAGTGTGACCAGGGTGGGTAAAGTCACCTTTCATATGGATTTGAGATCTCCTCTCAGAAGCAAGGATGTCATGTTCGATCCGGGCCTAAAGTAAAATCTCATATTTGTTGCAGTTTTGGAAGACCATGGTTATGACGCGATCTTTAGTAAAGGAAAAGAATTTCTTAGACACATAGCCACAGGACAAGTGAAGCAGGTTGAGGTTGATGTGAAAACCTGTATAAGCTATATGTGGAAGACTGTGCTACATTAAGCACTAAGGCATAGAAAGTGCAGGGCCACCATGTCGGTGAACTTTGGCACAAAAGAATTGGCCATTTGCATGATGGTGCCTTGAAGATTATGCAACAAATAACTATTGGCCACCCTAAAGGATCACTTGAGAAGTAGGATGTATGTAAATGATGTACTTCGGGGAAGTACACAAAATCCACATTCCATGATTGGGACAAAAAAGAACATGCAATCCTAGGAAGGATCCACTTTGATGCTTTTGGACTTTTCTCGACGCCCTCCATTGCCAGACACAAAAAGTTTGTCATTTTTATTGATGACTTCTCATACAAGTTTTGGATCTTCTTCATGCAAAAGAAAGATGAGAAATTCTCCAAGTTTGTAGAATTCAAGGCATTGGTGAAGCCTCTCAGGAGTGATAATGGAGGTGAGTGCATGTCGAATGAATTTAAAAATTTATGTGTGAAAGAAGGTATTCGACGAGAGTTGAAAACACTCCACAACCCATAGTAGAATGCGCCTGCTTAGAGAAATATCGTGTCATTGTGGGAGTAGTGAGCGTGATGTTGCATGACCAAGGCATACCTCTGCATTTGTGGGTTGAAGAATGAAACACAACAGTCCATTTGGAGAATTAGAGTCCTCATTAGATTTTTTGCATGATTACACTAGAGGAGTATTTCTCAAGGAGAAATGCAATGTGTTGCACTTCAGGATTTTTGGAGCATCTATATATTTCCATGTCTCCAAAGAATCAAAGAAGAAGCTTAGCCGACAACAAAATTGGGGGTATTTTTGGGTTACACAAAAACTCCCCACAACTACCATGTGTAATTTCCATCCCTTAGAATGACAATTTTGTGAAGGGATGTAAAATTTAGTTTGGAGAAATCCATGTGGTTCTCTCTTGAGAGGGAGATTCAGATCCTGCAAGAAGAGGAGCTTTTAGCTCCAAATGAGGAGCCTCAGGAGATGTGGAGTAGCCATAAGTAGAGGAAAAAAGAGTGGAGACATCCATTTAAGTAGAAAGATCTAGAGAAGGCAGAAAAAGGACCAGAGAAGTTGATAGATTAGTGCAAGATGCGAGGGAGAATATGGGAGCTCCTTCAAATTTGAGCAGGCAAAGGACGTCACTTGATCGGTACATTGGCTACATGGCTCTAATGACTGAGCTTGTAGAGATTGAACCATTCTCTTTTGAGGAAGCAGTAGAGCAACATGTATGGTTTGATGCAATGGTGGAGGAATATGGATCCATTGTAAAGAAAAACGTTTGGGAAGTAGTACACTAGTAGATAAATCAGTTGTGGGTTTGAGATGGATCTTCAAGGTGAAGCATGTAGCAGACAAAATCATAGAGAAGTATAAGGCTATATTTGTGGCCAAGGGGTACTCTCAAGTTGAGGGAATTGACTATGAGGAGACCTTTTCTCCTGTAGCAAGATAGTCATCCATTAGATCAATTCTTTCTGTAGTTGTTTAGATGGGGTGGAAGATCCACCAGATGGATGTTAAAACAACATTTATCAATGGAATTATTGAGGAGGAGTTGTACATTGAGCAACCAGAAGGTTTCTAAGACATTTGATTGGGAGTCTCATGTGTGAAGACTCAAGCAAGAATTATACAGTCTCAAACAAGCACCCCGTGCTTGGTACACAAGGATCGACAACTATCTCACTAGTTTGGGCTTCACCAAAAGCAAAGAAGATATAAACCTCTATCACATATTGATATAAGGTAAATAACTTATTATTGTCTTATATGTTGATGATTTAATTTTAACTGCTAATAAGAAACTGATCTGATTATGCAAGGAGGACCTTGCAAGGGAGTTTGAAATGAATGGCATGGGTCTCATGGACTAATTACTTAGGTTATAAGTATGGAAAGGTGATGTGGAACTATTTTTGTCTCAAGGAAAGTATGCAAATGAGATACTATAGAAATTCTGCATGGAGAATTGTAAACCCATAGAGACACCTATAGCATCCAACTGGAGGAAGGAGGATGGCACTTCAAGTGAAGAGGTGGATGCTACCATTTATTGATAGCTAGGGAGTTCACTAATGTATCTTGTGAACACACGACCATATATGTGCCATGCAGTCAACCAGCTAAGCCAAGCTATGGTTAGGCTAGCCAAATTGTTTTGGAAGGAAGCTAAGCATGTTTTACGGTACCTCAGAGGCACTACTCAGTTTGGACTATGGTACAAATGGATAGAGGGAGTGAAGTTATGTGGCTTCACAGATGAAAATTGGGCATGGAGTCCATCTGAATGAAATAGTACATTAGGTGGAATTTTTAGTGTTGGGTCCGTAGTTGTTTCTTGAGAGAATAGGAAGCAAATATCTATGGCACTCAGCTCAACAGAAGGAGAATACATGGATGCAAGTTAAGTAGCATGTGAGGCAATCTTGAAGAGAAAGATACTTGTGGGATTGTTTGGCTAGATGATGGATCCAACTATGGTCTATTGTGATAATCAAAGTTTCATCAATCTCTCTGAGAATCCTATATTTCATGATAGATCCAAGCATATAGATATCTGGTATCACCATTTACAGGACTGTGTGCAGAAGTGGATAATGTTGCTAAAATACATTCCAACATAGGAACAATATGTTAATATTTTGACAAAGCCTTTGTCAAATGGGAAATTCGAGTTCCAAATGGTATAATACAGTTGGTTGATAATCCCTTTCTTACTGGGAGGAAGTGTTGAAAAATGTAGCAAGAAAATATCAATTTAAATTTTCCTTGGTCAAATTGAAAGAAATTGAATTTCCACATCAACATACAACTTAGATGCAGCTAACTTGTTTGAAATCGCTCTTGTCACCCAGTTAGCTCTGTATATTTGAGTTAGAGGAGTTGGATTTCAGTTAAGCATATATGATATCTAATTTGTAGCAATCATGGTCGATTATTTCATTTTTTTTCCCATTAAACTAGTTCTAAGTGTTGGAAGAACTAGTGGAAGGTTAGTTCTGCAATATGACAATAGTCTAACTTAGTGATCATCCAGTTACTTGATCAATCAACCCAAAATAGTTAGTGCATGTAGAGAATTTGAGTTCCCCGGTTTTGGTGGAGATTCCAAGGAAGTGTAACATCAATTGTAGACTAGTATTGAGTGTACAATTGTTGCATGTAGTGAGATGATCAACCTTGGGGATTTCACAATCCATTTTGGAGAAATTCCTAAATAATAGTGGGTTAATTTCTCAATGAGGTTTTTAGCAAATTACTTTCCCCTAGAAAAATATTGTGTGCATGTGTGTTATTTCTTATTGTATGTCTAAAAATTTTGTTCTAAATTGTGAATTAAATTTTGCAGAGAAGCAAAGCATGTTTGTGTCATGTGATTTTGATTAAAACTTGATGAGAAATTGTAAATATACACCATAATTTCTACAAACATGCTTTTCCTTAGAAGCTCAAGATGGTTGGAAATTCCATCAAATGGATGTAAAAAATTCTTTCTTGAATGGATATCTAAAAGAGAATACATTTATGTCCCAACCAGAAGGATTTGTTGTGAAGGGATGGGAACACAACATATGCGATCTTGTAAAATCCTTTCATGGCCTTAAGCAAGCACCATGAGCTCGATATGAGAAATTGACTGATCATTTTCAGAAACTCAATTTCAAACATTATGATCTTGATGATGTAACTTTGTTTGTCAAGAAATTTGGAAAGAAAGTTGTGTATATTTTTGTGTATGTAAATGGGAACAATGATAATTACATTGTATCCATAAATAAATAACTGAGGAAAGGTTTTGAAATGACAGATTTGGGATATGTTCACTAATATCTTGCTATTGAAGTAACCCAACATCCAAATTTTATATCCCTCTCTTGGAAAAATTACATTGGATATTTTTTGAACGTGTTTGGCATGGCTCAGTGCAATCCTTTGACTAGTTTAGTGGAACATATTTAAAGCTCACATCTACTGAAGGAAAAAAACTTGAGGATGTAATAAATTATAGACCACTCATAGGAAGTCTCAACTACCTGAATATTACAATACCAATTTTTATTTTTTTTTGGAATCCTCTCCGAGTTTATGCAAAATCCTTGTGAGTGTCATTAGTCTACTGCAAAAATAGTTTTAAAGAACTTGAAGGGATCTCAAGGCTTTGGACTCAAGTATACACAAGTGGATGACTTCAGCTTGATTGGAAAATATGACTTAGATTTTGATGGAGATAAAGAAACCAAAGTATCTACTTCAAGTTATGTTATGAGTCTTGGATCAGGAGACATATGCTGGAGGTCACGCAAATAATCAGTTCCAGTAGATTACACAACTAAAGCAAAATATGTGTGTTATGAAACCAGCTCAAGAAAAGATAGAAAAGAAAGATCAACGTCTTAGAATTCAGCCTCTTCGAGGGGGCAACCTCCTTTACATTACATAAATGAACAATTCTTGGATGATACAAATGACAAAACCTCCTTTCTATATATAGGAGTCTAAGGAGTCACAATATAATCTAGCCGACCTAACAATAATAATATAAAGCCACAAAAATAACAATAGAGGGATTCTAAGGGGCACAGAAATAACAATATGGGGGTAATAGCGGCACAACAATATAAATAAGGGGTATAACTACAATATTAATGGGGTAATCACTAGTATTATAGGGACCCAACATGCCCCTCTCCTTCAAAAAAGTGTTGTCCTCAACGCTTGAGTAGTTCTAGATACTTCTGCATAAAATTCTCATCCTCCCATGTGGAATCTTCAGCGGATAAGTTCTTCCACTTGATAAGATACTCTGAAATTGATCGATTTCGTAGTTGTCGAGTTCTTGTTTCTGTGACTGCTTCCGGTTCCAATATAATTTTTCCTTCCTCGTCAAGTTCTGGAAATATTGTTTGAACTGGGAGCTTGTCGCCTATAACCTTCTTTAAACATGAAACATGGAAAACTGGGTGCAATCGAGAAGCTGCAGGAAGCTCCAATTTGTATGCCATAGTACCAATCTTTTCCAACACCTTGTACGGACCATAATACTTTGGTGATAATTTATTATCCTTCTTAGCTTGCTTTAGGGACATTTGCTTATATGGTTGTAGCCGTAGGAATACCCAATCACCTACATCAAAACTTCTTTCACTGCGATGTTGATCTGCCTGTTGTTTCATTCTATTTTGTGCCAACACGAGGTTATCCTTTAAGAGTTGGAGGACTTGTTGTTGATGTTCGATGTGATGTTCCACTACCTGAACCTTAGAATTTTCTCTTAAATATGATGTGATTGATGGTGGTTGGTACCCATAAAGTGCCATAAATGGGGTCATTTTTGTTGCTGTATGGAAGGAAGTGTTATACCACCATTCAGCCAGAGGCAACCATTTGACCCATTGTGTCTGTTTATCAGATACAAAGCAATGAAGATATCCTTCCAAACATTTGTTTACTATCTCAGTTTGCCCATCAGATTGAGGATGATAAGATGAGCTATGAGCTAACTGAGTACCAAGACAAGAAAATAATTCTGTCCAAAAATTTCCAGTGAAAATGGGATCTCTGTCACTTACAATAATCTTTGGATTTCCATGTAGCTTTTGAACTGTTTCCATAAATGCAGTAGAAACTGTACTGGCTTTAAATGGATGTGATAATGCACAAAAGTGTGCATACTTGGTAAGTCTGTCAACTACCACCATGATGACACTCTTTCCCTCAGACTTGGGTAAACCTGTGATAAAATCCATTGAAACCTCCTCCCAACGTTGGTTTGGAATGGATAAAGGTTGTAATAGACCCGGTGTCTTAATTGTTTCAACTTTATTTTGTTGGCAAACCAAACATTCCACCACAAACTTTTGAATATCTGATTTAAGGCCATCCCAAAAAAATTCCTTCTTAACCCTGTGGTAAGTTTTTAAAAATCCTGAGTGCCCTCCTAAGGGAGAAGTGTGCAATTCCATAAGAATCTTTTGTTTTAGCTGGGAATTCTTACAGAGGTATAAGCGATATTTGTACCATAGCGAATCATTTTGCCAGCTAAATGTATCAGAAGTACTGGAATCTTGTTGTAGCTTTCGAATAAGTGCCCACACTTCTTCGTCATTCTTCCATTCCTCCTTTGCTTCGTTTATCCAATCTGGTTGGATAATAGAAATGGCACACAACAATGCTTCCATATCCTCATCCTTTCTTGAGAGTGCATCTGCCACCACATTTTGCTTCCCTTTTTTGTAGATGATTTCAAAGTCATAACCCAACATCTTTGTGACCCACTTTTGTTGCTCTTCAGAGGATAATCTTTGTTCTAAAAAGTATTTAAGGCTATCATGATCCGTTTTTACCTTGAAGTGTCTTCCCATTAGGTAGGGTCGCCATTTCTTAAGTGCATGGAGTATTGCCAACATTTCCTTCTCATAAATAGCTTTGCTTAAAAACTTTCCCTTGATTGGACGACTTTCAAAAGCAATGGGTCTTTCATCTTGCATTAGAACAACACCAATTCCATTTCCTGAAGCATCACATTCCACAATAAAGGTTTTTGTGAAGTCCGGTGTAGCTAAGACCGGTGCTTGGCACATTGCCTCTTTAAGATGTTTTAAGGCCTTTGTTGCTTCTGGAGTCCATGAAAATGAATCTTTCTTCAATAATGTTGTTAGAGGTGCTGCTATTCTCCCATAATTCTTAACGAACTTGCGATAATACCCTGTCAACCCAAGAAATCCTCGCAGATGCTTTATGGATGTGGGGATTTTCCATTCCTTAATGGCTTTAATTTTGCTAGGGTCTACCTTAACTCCTTAATGAGATACAATATGACCCAAATATTCCACCTCCTGGACTCCAAAGAAACATTTGGATCTTTTTGCATATAATTGTTTCTCCTCCAATAGTTGTAGCACCTTGTCAACATGTTCAACATGATCCTTCCAAGACTTGTTGTAGATTAGTATATCATCAAAAAATACCAACACAAATTTTCTAAGGAATGGTTTGAAAATTGAATTCATCAAACCTTGAAATGTTGAAGGTGCATTAGTAAGGCCAAAAGGCATGACCAAAATTCATAATGACCCTCATGAGTTCTAAATGCCGTTTTCGGAATGTCTTCAATCTTCATTCTGATTTGATGATATCCCGAACGAAGATCCAACTTGGTGAAGTAAATTGATCCATGCAATTCATCCAGTAATTCATCAATGATAGGAATGGGGAACTTATCTTTAATAGTGAGCTTGTTGAGCTCCCTATAATCTGGACACATGCGCCATGATCCATCCTTCTTGTGCACCAATACTACTGGAGCTGAGAAATAACTTTGACTCGGTTGAATTATACCAGCCTCTAGCATTTCTGCAACCATACGTTCAATTTCACTTTTTTGGACATATGGATATCTGTACGGCCTGATGTTTGGAGGAACACTTCCTGGAATCAGATGAATAGCATGATCATGATCACGCATAGGTGGGAGACCTTTGGGAGTCTCAAATACCTTGGAATGATTGTCCAGGACTTTCTGGAGATCTGGAGAAATAGATGATTCCAATGTGGAAACATCTAGCGAACATAATTGTGCAATTACACCTCTTTGCTCCTTTTTTAGAAGCTTTTCATGCCATTAGAGCTGATTATCTTTCCTGGTTTCCCTGCAATACCCCTTAATTCAACTTCCTTTCCTTCCACAGAAAATTTCATGAAAAGTTCTTGAAAATTAAAAGCTATTGTACCCAAGGATTGTAGCCATTGGACTCCTAGTACAACATCAGCAACTCCCATTGGAATGGAAAGCATTGGGCTAGTCAATACATATTCTCCCATGGATAGCTTGATATTATGGCACTTTCCAGAACAATTTATTGTTCCTCCATTTGCAATCATCACTTGACACTCTGGTGCTGGATATAGGAAGCAATTCAATTCTTTTGCTACCCTACAATGAATAAAATTGTGGGTGCTTCCTGAATCAATCAACACTATTACCTTTTTCTTCTTGATTTGTCCTTCTATCTTGATGGTTTGAGGAGTGGTAATTCCCGCCAATGCATTACAAGATATGGTCAGATTTATTTGTTCTTCATCTAGGCTTTGTTCCTGGAATATATCCTCTTCTTTTGACCTTTCTTGCTCCTTTTCTTCTTCCTCTTCACAATCTATGTACAATAATTTCTTCTCAGCACACTTATGACCTTTTGTGTATTTGCTATCACAATTGTAACAAAGCCCTTTTGCTCTTTTTTCTTCCAATTGTTGTGGTGTCAACCTTGTAGGTTGTGGAAGACTATGGGCAACAACACTTCCATCTTTATAGTTGTGAATGGTATGCTTCCTAGTTGCCATAATTTTGCTTTCCATTTTTCTTGCTAACCTGAATGCCTTCTCTAATGAATCAGGTTCCCAAAGGCGCACATCATGTTGGATATTATCCTTTAAAGACCCTATGAACACATCAATCCTATGCTCCTCTGGAATATCTTTTACCCTTATGTTCAATTTTTGGAACTCCTCAATGTGCTCCATTATTGAACCCTTTTGTTTGAGACTTATCAATTGGCTAAAAAATGTGTTGCTTTTTGTATCCTCATAATGTGCTATCAATTCTTCCGTAAAAATTGCCCAAGTGATAAATTGTTTACGAGAGCAAAGCCATTGATACCATACAAACTGATTTGGTTCCAAATATAAAGTTGCCATACGTACCTTTTGTGTGTTTTGCACATTATTGAGATCAAAGAACTGCTCCATCTGTAATATCCATGTGGCGGGATCCTTGCCATCAAACTTCCTCATATCGATTTTTGGAATATGGTGGGTCTTCGATCCAACATTAGAGTCTGTGGAATCATGATTAACATTTCTTTTGTTCACATCATGAGTTTCCTTTACAACCTTTTCACCATTAGTAATTATTTCTTGTAGAAAATTTGTCAAATCTGTCTTCAAATATGCCATGTCTGTCTTCAAATCTGTCTTCAGATCATCCATCTTAGCTTCCATGCCCTTTATCTTATATTCCACGCCATTTATCTTAGATTCCACGCCATTTATCTTAGAATCTGTTAGCTTTTGTGAGCGTGACATTTGTTGCACTTGTTCTTGTAATTTTGATATATCATGTAGCATTTCTTCCTCTTCTTCATGAGTCATGCTAGAGCTTTCAGGTTCCTTACTAGGTGTTTGCATTTTCTTTCCTCGGGGCATCAGTTACCGATAATAATGCTTTACTATGCCCTTTGAATTCCTTCAAACCAAGCTTATGCAAAAATTAAAAAAAAAACTACACACCTTTTTTTACTTTGTAGAAGCCTGATATTGAATCTGATGTATCTCTGTAATTTCGAATCATCCAGTTCTGAAACTGTGAACTGTAGTAGCCTTCTATGTCCTCTTTCCAATGCCACTAGTCTGATCCAAATTGGATTCTCCAAGAAAGAGTTATGCACAATCTCCCGCAGTGACCTGATTATAGACTAGTTCAGTAGAGCGAACTTGTATGAAGTGCCACGTGTCACTGTTCCAACCTTTGACTCTGAAAAATATATACAAGAAAACTATAGTTTGTCCTCTTTCTGTACCTTCTTACGAAATTTCAATCCGATGCTCAGAAAGAAAGTTATGACGATTTTCCCCAGGTCATCTGTTTTGAATGTAATTCAGGAGTCTGCAAAAAGACCAACTTCCTCATATCATATCTCTGAAAATATCGCGCGAAATGCTCTGAAATTCGGACCCAAGGTTCAGCGCGATGTATTCTCAAATGATTTTTTTTTGCTTCTTCTGAAACGTCACAGAAAAAAAGTTATAGCGAAAATGCCACGATGACCTGTTTGGAGCAGCGAAACCCTAGAATCCAAAGCTCTGATACCAAATGTTATGAAACCAGCTCAAGAAAAGATAGAAAAGAAAGATCAACATCTTAGAATTCAGCCTCTTCGAGGGGGAAACCTCCTTTACATTACATAAATGAACAATTCTTGGATGATACAAATGACAAAACCTCCTTTCTATATATAGGAGTCTAAGGAGTCACAATATAATCCAGTCGACCTAACAATAATAATATAAAGCCACAAAAATAACAATAGAGGGATTCTAAGGGGCACAAAAATAAAAATATGGGGGTAATAGCGGCACAAGAATATAAATAAGGGGTATAACTACAATATTAATGGGGTAATCACTAGTATTATAGGGACCCAACAATGTGGTAGTAGATGAAGCAATGAAGGAAATTGTGTGGCTCAGGAAAATTATGGAGGATTTACAGGAGAAACAAGTGCATTCAACTCCTCTTTTGATTGATAACACTTGTACAATAAACTTGACCAAGAACCCAAATTTCCATGATCAAACCAAGAACATTAATACAAAGTATCATCTAATTTGACATCATGTTGGGGCCAATTCAATTTACCTACGACATTGTTCCACAAATGAGCAGATTGTAGACATCTTCACCAATGTGCTTGGAAGAGAAAAGTTTGAAAGATTCAAAATGATTCTTGGGATCACCAACATCCCTTCAAATTAATGCAAAAACATAATTCATTCATGGAGTTATTTTCCTGGTCTAACACTGTTATGCAAGAATATGCAAAATTGGATCGATTTCGTAGGGTTAAATTCAAATTGTTTATGCCTCAAATAAATGCACATTAGGATCTGTACTTAATTTACTATGCAATATTAATCATTCTAACCTAAATATAAAACTATGTTACTCAACATAACATAGTCATTTTCAGAAAGGAAATTTTATACGTTGAAATCCAAGTCTGTCGGAATAACAATTGATCATGTCTGCTAATGATCATAGTCATAACAAATTTGCACTCCCATACCAAAGCAATTACACTCTTGGTAATGAAATTTGAAATGGGCCATGATTGGTAAATTCCTAACCTTAGGATATAACCTTGCATCATGTCTAAAAAATATCCTACATAACTATGTTTCCCACTTATACACAACTTTCACATAAGTTAAGTCGAAGTAAAACTTAGAACGCTGTATAATATTTGAAGTATAAATATTTAATCTCAAAGTAAATATACAACAATGAAAAATTGTGTAAAATCATTAAATAAACAATCTACAATTTTAATCAATCATATTGGCCAATAAATGAAGCTTGGGCATGCATTTTAGTGAAGCAAGGAAATTTTTGGCTTCTTCACAAAAATACATGCCCAACCTTCATTTCAAGGCCAAATTGAATGATTAATCTTGGAGAGTACTTTTTACTCATAATTAACATTAATTTTTCTCATAGATATTTTTTAGTGTAGGGATATGCCAAATTGGATTGATTTCATAGGGTTAAAGTCAAGGTTTGTGTGCCTCAAATAAAATCATACTAGGACCTATACTTAATTGACTGTGTGATAATGATCATTCAAACCTAAATATAAAACCATTTTATGCAACATAGCATAGTTAATTTCATAAATGATTTTTTATACACTCAAATCCAAGTCTGTTGGAAGAACAATTGATCATATCTGCCAATGATCACAGTCGGAACAAATATGCATTCCCAGGCTAAACCAGTTACACTCTTGGTAATGAAATTTGAAATGGGACGTGAATGGACAATTCCTAACCTTAGGATATAACCTTGCATCAATTATGACAAATATCCTACATAATTATGTTTCCCACTTATACACAACTTTCACATAAGGCAAGTCGACGAAAAACTTAGAACGTTGTATGAAATCTAAAGTATAAATATTTAAGCTATAAGTAAAGATATAAAAATACAAAAGTATGTAAAATCATTAAATAAACAATATATGATTTTAATCAATTAAATTGGTTAATAACTAAAGTCTGGGTGTGCATTTTAGTGAAGCATGGCAATTTTGGCTTGCCTCATAAAAATGTACACTAAACCTTCCTTTCAAGGCCAATATTTTTTCTATGAGGTTGTTTTCTCTTGAATTTATAAGGTAGAGTCTTAGTGTTGACCAAGTGCATTTTGTTCCTACATGAAAAGGGTATATTTTCAAGCTAGAGAGGATTGTAGGGCCATTTATTGTAAACAACAAACAAGCCCTTACATAGGTGGAAGTGATGATGGAGTTTGGTTTTGAGAAAGGAGAAAAGTGGCAATATGACCCTCACGATATAATTTCTAATAAAATGATGGAAATTAGTTCTACATCTTATATTCATGAAAGTAGACTATAAATTGAGAAAATAGAAAATCAAGAAACTTGGCCATGTGGTAGGGTGCAAAAAAGAATGGATGTTGAAACCCCTATGGTAAAAGACAAGAGTTTGAAAAGGACTACTCCTAAATAGATATATGTTGAGATGGAGGATTCCCAGTCACATAATAGGACTAAAATTAAAATGGTGAATGAAGAAGACATACAAATCAAACAAACATAAGGACATAAAAATGAGCTTAGTTTTCGAATGTAGTTGGGAAATCCAAGGCACACTGCTTCCTCTTATATGTCCAATGGTTTTGGCAGCATTCGCAATAGAAGAGACTCCATTTGAAACGTTGCAGAATTATAATTATCAACAAATTAACGAAAGGTATAAAATGAGAATTAGTATTGAAACACAACATCAAGACCTTGTTGTAGAACACATAATGTGTAGGAATTTATAGGGTAAGTTCCTTAGATAGAACACCAAGGGACACCACTCACAAACAGATCATAAATCAGTACACCCGTATTATTGACGTGGTTAAAACCCTCAAAGATGGAAAAATCCATGGTCCAAACCATTGCGGCCACTTCAGGCAATTTATTAATGTAAAAGATTTTTTTTTACATAAGCTTCTCTCATAAATGATCACCTTACAAATGACCCTCCATTATCTTTAAATAGAGGTCATGGACCAATCAGGTGTTAAGCCATGGTTAAGGTGTCAATAATACCGAGGAGAGAATGAACCATCAGATAACTTCATTTCTAGAACATATCACGACCATCGGATTATAAGTTACAAAAGTACATAGTAAAGAGATACACTTTACCTAACTCTACACTAGACCAAGTTATACTTAACTATTTCTTATGTGTCAAAATATCCTAACATCCCCCCCTAAGAACAACTTGGGATAGGATTGAAGGACGTATAAATATGACACAATATAAGAAGGAAGGAGGCATTAAAGCCTATTCCCCCTTATTGATAACTTCCTTAACTCCAACCATAAATTGAAGTTTAGTAAACTTCACCTCTGTGAGAGCCTTTGTAAAGATGTTTGCAACTTGATCATCAGTTGAACAATATTGCACTTCACGACATGGTCACAAATGAGATTTTTGATGAAGTGCATGTGTAAGTCAATGTGTTAGCTGCGCTGATGTTGGATTGGATCTTTTCATAGTTGAATGGCACTTTTATTATCACACCAAAGTGTAGTCAGATGCTGCTGTTGAAAGCCAAACTCTGAAAGGATCTGACGAATCCACAGGGCTTCCTTACTAGCTTCTACGGTTCCACGATACTCTGCTTCTACTGAAGAAAGAGAAATGGCGCTTTGTTTCTTGTAAGCCCATGTAATAGGTCCAGAATCAAGAGTGAGCACATAACCTACAGTAGACTTCTGATCATCAGGGTCACCAGCCCAATCGGAATCAATGAAACCAACCAATAGAGGAGATGCTCCTGCACTGTAATGAATCCCAAACTGAACTATACCTTGAACATAATGAAGTATTCTTTTAGCTTCTTTCTAATGACTTTCATGTGGGTTTTGCATAAACCGAGAAATAAGGCCAACAACAAAGGAAAGGTCCGGATGAGTATGGCTCAGATATAAAAGTTCCTACAAGTTGACGGTATAAGGTAGCATCAACTTTAGCAGAAGTACAAGTGACTGAAATTTTGGCTCCAGAATGAAAGGGAGAAGGGGCTGGCTTACAGTCTTCCATTTGAAAGTGGCGTAGAAGATCACAGGCATACTTGGTTTGGGAAAGGGAAATACCTTCCTTGGATTGCAAGACTTGAAGACCAAGAAAATAATGCAAGAGTCCTAAGTCTGTCATTTCAAACCACTTTTTAAGGCTAGACTTGACATGGTTTATAAGGTTTAGATCACTACTAGTAAGGATAATATCATCAACATAAAGAACAAGAATGATGAGAGACTTACCCACTTTCTTGGTGTAGACAGTATTGTCAGAATGACACCTAGAAAAGCCAGTACCTAAAAGAAATCTATCAATTTTGGCATACCAAGCCCGAGGGGCTTGCTTGAGACCATAAAGGGATTTTTTATGTCAACATTCAAGGTTGGAATCTATTTGTATAAAGCCAAGAGGTTGTTCCATATAGATTTCTTCATGAAATTCCCCATGCAAGAAAGCATATTTAACATCCATCTGATGGACTTCCCATTTGAAAGAGGCAGCAAGGGAAAGAACAAGACGGATAGAGTTAATTTTGGCAATAAGGGAGAAGGTTTTAGTATAGTCAATGCCTTCAACTTGTGAAAACCATTAGCAACAAAACGAGCTTTATGTTTATCAACTTTTCTATCTGGTCCAAACTTGGTTCTGTAAACCCATTTGCATCTAACAACTTTTCGTCCCTTTGGGAGAGGAACAAGATCCCATGTATCATTTTCCAATAATGAACGATATTCTTTATTCATATTTGTGTCTCAATGTAAATGGCGTAAAGCTTCTGCAAAGGTGTTAGGATCATAGTTTTTTGAAGCTTGAGCTAGTAGAAGAGGCTCTATCAAAGTGAAAATGTGTACATCAGCAATCTTTAGGATCACCTGCAAGAGCACTTGTTGCATTCCAAGTAGCAAAGACCCATCTTGGAAGTTGAGGAGCTAATGGAGAATCCTAAGAAGGTGGGGGAGATTTTCATCCTCGCTGTCATCATCTAAAGAAGAAATATTTTCAGAAGTAGAAGGGATAGAGAGAGGTGGCACATTTGATGAACTAGGCTCGTAGGTTGATATATTTTCAGTAAAATTTACATCTCTTCTAATGATAACATTTTTGGATTTAGGTGGAAGAAGTCTATATCCTTTGACATCTTCAAAATATCCAACAAAAATACATTTTTCACTCTTAGGTTCTAAGGCTTTACGTTTCTCATATGGAATATGGGCCCATGCTTCACTTCCAAAAACACGAAAGTGAGTTACACATGGTTTAATTGAGGAACATGCTTCTTCTCGAGTGATATTCTTTAAAACCTTAGTAGGAGTGTGATTTACTATGTAATTTTCACAGTTAATTGCTTCTGTGCAAAAATTAAGACTAAGTCCTTTATATTGAAGCATATAATTAACTATTTCCTCTAAGGTGCAATTCTTCCTTTCAGCTACACCATTTTGTTGTGGAGTATATGGAACAGTATGTTGCATTTGAATTCCATGCTCAATGCAAAAGTTGATGAATTTGTTGTTAACATATTCTCTGTCATTATCAGATCTTAGCTTAAGAATTTGATGTCTAGATTGTTTCTCAACGAAGGCCTTAAATGCCAAGAACTTGTTAAATACTTCACTCTTAATTTTTAAGAAGTATACCTAAGTGTGCCTAGAAAAATCATGAATGAAAGTTAAGAAATACGTGTAGACAGAGAATGAAAAATTGGAAGTGGACCACATAAACACTATGAACAAGCTGTAAAGGGGCTGAGGTGTGCCAAAAGGCACGTTTTTCAAAACTATCTCGATGATGTTTTCTGAGTACACATCTGGAACAAATACCATCTTTGCAAGATACCATAGTTAGACCTGTCACCATATTTCTTTACATAGATTTTGAAGAGAGCAATAGTTTAAGTGACGAAATCACTCATGCCAAAGTTTTCTCACTTCATCGTTATGAGAAAAAAATACTGAGGGAAGATTTGATGACCCAAAGTTGTTAAAATTATACAACCTTGTAGAATCATCAGCAATTCGAGTAGCTAAAATCTATCTAAGATCTCTTAGGTCCTTAATTACAACATCGTGAGGTGAAAAGTCAATGATTTTACCTTCACTTGAATGAGTTATCTGATATACAGATAGAATGTTGCAGGATAAGGTTGGAACACATAATACATCGTTAAATTGATCATTATTTAGATGAATACTTCCAGTCCCTACAACACTAAGAGATCTATCATCACCAACATATATATTTTTGGTGTTACAATCATTTAAAGAAGAAAACATGGCTTTGTTTTTGGCCATGTGATAAGAAGCTCCAACATTAATGAGCCACTCATGAGAATGAGAAGAAGCATATACATTTAGTGCATAACTAGACCGAGATGCTTGACAACCACATGCATAAAGTGCTATTCCTGAAGATGAAGTTGAAGTTGAATATTTCTCCAAATGGATGTTATGCTTCTTCATTGCTTCTTCCAGGGCTTCCATCTTCTTAAAGCATTTGGATTCTAGGTGGCCATCTCGATTACAAAAGTTGCAATGTCCATAAGTCTTCTTCCCTTTATTTTTATTTTCCTTATCATTTTGTTGAATTGATTTTACATTTTGTTGAGACTCAAAGTGCTTAGGACCCTTGTTTTCTTTAAGATCATTCCTTTTAGGATAATGCTTCTTAGGATTCTTTGAATTTGGTTGTTGTTGGGCTGCTAAGGCTTTCTTAGAAGAGTTTCCAGTATTAAGAAGATGAAGATGTAATATTTTTTCTTGTTCTTTTATTAAAGAATCACAAAAGGAATTAAAATAGGGGGACTTGTAGGTTTGCCCTTGAGAAATAAAGGCTTCTCTAGTAGAATGGAAGGTGGAAACAAACACAGAGTAGGCTGGTCCTAACTTTGTAAAAATGGAATAGATAAGGCTATGTTACAGTGAAAAGTGTCTACATAGAACTGCTTATCCCACTAAGGTGTGATAGCTACCTTAGAAACAAACAAAGTAAAGCTACTTTCGTTTTTCCTTTATGAAGTATAGATGAAAGAAGAACAAAGAAGACCAACCTCTGTCTTGCGCTAATCTCCTAGTTCGATTCCTCTCTCTCTTGATAGTCTTTCGCTACTTGCTCCCTTGCACACCTAGCTTCACAGAGTACTTGTAAGACCATAGTAGCATAGCACTATACAAGAACATGGATCTATAATCATAAACAATCTAGGATCAAATGTAAATTGACCACACAAATGCAACAAACATAAATGACACAAGAGGATGGAGGAAAACTTGAATAGATTTTATTGATAAACAAGAAAGAGCCAAGGGAGTTACAACCAGTTGTTCTGACCCAGCATCATCCTCTCAGCAAGGAAGCCCCTCTTCACCTCATACAAAGCTTAGATCACCCAACAATTTGATGTTGTCTCAAGAAACCAACAACAATTCCTTACAATATGCAAAATTCCAGCCTCTGGATCTCTGGCATGAGGGATCCATATATAGATATCTGTAAGGGAGATGAGTCAGCTTGTGATTTGATTAGTGTCTTCCCTCTGATAGTTCTTGCTTCCACTTGGAGATTGATGATCTCTTACTCATCCTTGGTCGAATTTAGAGAGGCAAGTGTCACAGGAGAAGTTTCTGGAAGTTTCCATGCCTCTCCACCTCGCAGAATGACACTGCCATTTGTCACTTCTCGCCCATTGCACCCCATAGAAGGGCTTTTTGAAATGCAACACACCCACACAGTGTGTTTGGGTGAGATGCAATGCACTTTGCCTATGGAGCAACTGAAATGATCCTGTTTTGACCAGTTCTGAGCAGTTTTTCATGGAGAACTTCTGGGAGAAGCTGTAATCAATTGACCTTGTTCCTTTAGGGGTTGGAACAACACTTTTAGGGACTTAGGAGCCCTTGGTTTATGGACATTTCATGCTTGGGGTTGTAGTACCCAAAAATGTCTATAATAGTTGCCCCCTAAAGCATGAGGTCGTTAATCTTTTGATATCGGGTGAAATGCTTTATTATGAGGATCCGAAGTTCTTTCAAGCTGGGAGGAGACCTGTAATAAGATACAATACAATACATTATCTTCATAAAATTTTCATGATCTAGCTAAGGCAGGCATTCCCATGCTCAGCTTTATAAATTCATTTTCATGTACATAGGACAGACAATCGTCTGAGTGTAGACTGATGATTCTGGTAGAGCCATCATCCCTTTGATTAGATGATTATCTGTATAGCAACGATGTACATTTGATGTCTTTATTTCCCTGAATATATATCGCAGCCCGGATGGATGAAACTAGATCCGGGGTCTTCAATCTCGTTTGATCTTCATTCAAAGTACAAGTCTATCCATGTGAGAGATGTTCTGGAGTTGAACATGGAGAGACATCACCTGATTACTAGCCAATGATGTAAGCTGTTAACAGGCGCGAGAGGAATCACTGATAATGATAATGACCCTCAAGGTACTGCAGTAAAATTCACGTGGTGTGAATAAAGGACTTGGCGTTGAACACCACGCAAAATCTTTCAGTCGAAGGCCATTGATGTAAACCTGTCGCCGGAAGTGAGAAACTTGACATTGAGGCATGCAAGCTTCAAAGTACTGAACGGGGTGTTCCTAGATCGACTTCTTGGATAATGAGCTGATGTCAACAAGAAGCGATCCATCATAGGAGGGCCTTAATGAATCCCACATCAATGACACAGAACGGAGCAAATGATTTTAATGGAGGTGAAAACGATCTGATGACATACGGTTCAGGGTGGCGGTCATGAAAGAATGGAGTGTAAATGTATTGTAGAGGGTGAGACACAGGTGAATTCTCTGAATGACTTCTCTTGAACATATCGGCGACACTGACATGATGGATTGGTAGCATTACCCCAAATGTGGATGGTGTGATGGGACCATGGTGATGTGACTGGTGAATGAAACAACCTAACCCGACTTGGATGCGGAGTGAAAGTGTCATGTTCAAGAGCGACTTGCTACCAACAAAGTTTCTTCAAGTTTTCTTCCCAATTTTCCCCAGTCATTGCTGACCAGTACCTCTTTATTTTGTCAAGCTTGAGGAGGATAACATATGCTTGTTCTATAATTTGCCCTTCGGACAAACCCATTTCTATGTTTTAACGAGCCTAGTGATAGTGAAACTCGTTCTTGTCTGCTATGGACAAGTTTGTTGCTATTAAGTTTTAACGATTTTAACGACAAAGATAACTCGGTCCTTTTCAATTTTAGAGAGTCTGAAAAGCAACGTAAAGGAAAATCCAAAATTCCTTTTTCATCATCTAATCCCTTAAGTCCAAAAAAGTATAAAAAAATACAGAAGGGTTGAATTTTCGATACTTTTAACGAGCCGAACAAAACAAGCGCTCGATCTTTTTGTGTAATAATCCCTCAGGTCCAAAAAGATTAAAATTTAGAGGAGGGATAGCACTTCTGGTCCCTTTAATGAGCTGGAGAGGCCAATGGCTCGGCAATCTTTTCATATTTTACAAGTCAGTTGAAAAGAGCTTAAAGGAGACTCGTCTTTTGAGGAATGAGTGATAAAATTGGGTAGCAGCTGGTTCCAGGTAAGGTTTGGAATGTTCCAATCACAGCAGTGTTACAAGGATGGCTAGTGAGATCACTCTTCGCAGCTATTCCTCAAAAGGGGTAAACAATCAAATGGAGGTGAATGATCAGCCAATACAGAGTGGAGGTGATGATGAGAACACGACCAAGGCTTTTAAAGGCTGAAGTACTACATTCACTATGGTTATTTACCGAGAAATAGTTCATTTTTTAATGAGCTTAAACACGGGGGGAAACATTTGCTCATGGCTTATGTTTATTTTTCAACGAGCTTGAACTATGTGCTAAAACTGCTCAATACAACGGTCATTTCTTGACTTTACCATAAATAGCTTTGTTCTTTCAAAGATTGTACTGCATTTTCAATTGCTTCATCAAACTAGTCAGAAATGAACAAAATAAGTTTGAGAAATGAGTTAGAACACTAATATTTTACTTCGAACTACGTAAAAAGTAATGAAAAAGTGCTTTTACCTCTCATTTTACCATTTCATTTGAACTTTGGTTTGTTGGAGCTTTGGAGGTGCTTTCCCCCCTTGATTTTCATCAGCTGATTTTGGGAGATTCTGTGGATGATTCTCGGCGCCGTCCAGACCAGGTAGGAGCTAAACTTGAGCTCTTTCATTCCATGCTTTCCATTTTGCATGCTGAGCTTGATTCCTGGTTTTTCTGAACCTCTGGGGTTTGAAAAACTCGCCCTGTCTTCAGCGCACCCTTTTTGCATCGAAAGGTGCATTGGATGTTGGCCTGTCTACTGGCCATCTGACATGCAGTGCACCGAGAGCACTACTGTAGGTGCGATGGGTGCAAGGAAGGAATTTTATGCACAGTTTTTGATGGAAATTTTGCCTGTTTCTTACCAAAATCAGGATCTAACTCTTCTCTTGTTTGTTTTCAGAGATATTTGGAGCAAGATGACTATTACATGGCGAGAACATGAGCATGAAGAAGAGGACATGCTTGCTTTACATGATCCGGTTACAGTAAACGCACTGCGGAACTGTGGCTTGCTGAAGTTTTTCCGCATTTCTAGCATGAGACAACAGATCAACTTGCTGCAGTATTTGCTCGATGCTTGGGATCCTACCAACCAGGTGTTCCAGATTAGGGGTAAATCCATCCCCTTGACTGTAGTGGACATCTATTTCTTGACTGGCTTGTCGAGGCAGGGTGCCCCCATCTCTTTATCAGGTTTGGCCCGAGGAGGTGAATCTGTGAGAGATTATGTTCACCGGTATTGCAGAGAGGGACCTTAGCCAAGTAAGGACGGCAAGATCATCATCCGTGATGTCACTGACAGGTCTCTCAGGACTATTCTTTTCACTTTTGGTAGGATGGCTGGTGGTGCGGCTCTTCATGTAGCCAACCAATCTTATATGCAGTATGCCTTGGAATGTCTCCAACCGAAGGTGTTCAACTGGTGCGACGCAGTACTTCTTGTGATGAAAGAATAGTTGACCAAGGTGAAGAGTGGGAGGTTGAACAACTTTGGTTATGGTTCTATCTTGACCGCCTTTGCCTTGGAAAAGATACCACTGATGCAGTTGCAGTATATTGCACTCGATTTACCTTCACTGACTGAACCACGTATGCAGAGATGGGTCGCCCATATGTCTAGGCATGCTGGTCAGTCTTAGATTTCCTTTTCTGATACCTTCTTTGGGTGGTTTCATCGTCAGGAGATGGTTTATTCCGAGTATCCATATACCAGTATGGACTTCCGGGGTGATCCAGATTTAGTACTGCCGGCTGGCGAATAGTGGGGTGCCATTGGTAAATTCTTTGATCATATCCCTGTTTATCATTTTTCTTTTATAATGTCCTTATGCTTTATTCTGTCAAGAATTAACCAAACTCATGTGTTCATGCAGATGTTGGTCCCGTTCGGCCAGTAGTACGCTTGAGAGTGCCAGCTGCCGCCCCAGCAGGAGAGGCTGTTGGAAGGGCTATCCTTCGCGACCTCAATGTGGCCGAGACTCTCACAGCATTACAGGAACAGGTTGAGGGCCTCACTCTTGGTATTCCAGATGTGAGGACTGACAATCTGCCCTTGAGGTTGCAGCGGCATACTACTGGTGCGCCAAGACGATGGACTCGGCTCTTACGCATGATCGCACAGGCTGTGACTTGCTATCACGAGCATCATTAGACTAGGGTGCCCCCTAGCGTTTTAAGTTTTTGGTCATTTGACCAATTTTTTCTTGGTTACAGAACATTATGTGCAAACCATAAATAGTTATATATATATATTTTTGATTTTCGAAGCTTTATTTTGGTTAAGTTACATGTTCCAAATGCAAATATTGATGGTATGCTTCTTTTTATAAATGCTGCAAATGTATATCTAACACATAATTTGCTAATGAGTCAGTTAATGTGTTTAAGGTTCTGGAAATATGCTGATATTGAATAAAATCAAATTGTCTTTCCAAAATCTTAACCCTTAGGAACATGCGATAAATAGCTGGATTTCGGACAGAGTAGATACCAGTGAGTTGTAGTATGACGAGTTGTGAGTCTAGCCTGACAATCAGTCGGCGTATACCATGTGTGATGGCATCAGAGAGAAGTTCTATCAACGCGCTATATTCAACGATGTTATTCATTGATCGACCAATACATACCCCTCTGAAACTTACTAACTCGCCGCTTGGATCAAACTTGGCCCAGGCCGTGGAAGATAGGTTCCGCGAACTACGAATCGCTCCGTCGGCATATCCAACACATGACTCCAATAGGTTTGACATCTGCAATAAATGTAAAAATTGGATTACTTGACCAAAACAAACACTTTAGCGAAAACAAAAACATAACAAAAGCATACAGGTTACTATATTGAATCACGCATAGTAACGCTTGAGGTAAAACCCGTTACGAGGTTGTGCCAGTGGAATTCCGTCATAATCCATTAACTCGTAGGCTCCTTTTGCTAACACTCGCTTAAAAATATAGGGGCCCATCCATAAAGACTTGAATTTACCTGCCCCCAAATTATCGGATTCTTGGTCATAAAGCAAGACCAAGTCACCTTCTAAGAAGACACGGGGTTTGACATTCTTGTCGAACTGCGCTTTGACTCGTTTCTTATGGGCTTTGTTAGCCAAAGCGGCATCACGACGGGTTTCATCTCCAAGAAACGAGCCTCCTCTTCTGAAGTTCCGGGGAGAAGGTCAATTGCGAGTTTGAGGGATGAGATTTCACACTGGATTGGTAAGACTACTTCCAGGCCATATACCAGTTGGAAAGGTGTAAACCCGGTCACATTCCTTACCGATGTTCGGTAAGCCCACAAGGCCAAGTACAAGATTAGGTGCCAACTTCTTTTGTGAACTCTAATCATCCTTTGCAGCATGCGCTTGAGGATCTTGTTGATTGCTTCAACTTGTCCGTTGGCTTGCGGGTAATATGGAGTAGAGCTGTCGTGAGACAACCCTAGTTTGGCAGCTAATTCAACCATCATGTGATTGCGAAAATGTGATCCATGATCTGTGACTATAGCTTGTGGGACGCCGAATCTGGCGACTACATGATTGAAAAAGAAGAGGGCAGTTGTTTCACCAGTATTATCTAATGTAGGCATCGCCTCGACCCATTTGGTAAAATAGTCAATTGCGACTATGATATACCCATGCCCCCCGGTTGAGGTGGGGTTACATGTCATGAAATCGATGACCCATTTGGTGAATGGCCCGACAGTCACTATTGGCTGCAGAGGTGCGGGTGGTCTTCTGGTTTTGCTATCGAAAATTTGACAAGCATGGAAACTTCTGACTGCGGTTATGCAATCTTTGAACATTGTTGGCCAGAAGTATCCTGCTCGTAAATTTTTTTGCACTGTAGCATAACCGGATTGATGCCCCCCACACACGCCTGAATGGCAATCATTCAGGACTTTTTTGGCCTCCTCATGGGTGAGGCACCTTCTCAGAACCGTATCGATACCACGACGGTAAAGTGTATCACTGACGATCATGTAGTCTTTTGTTGGGTATCAAATACGTTTTTGTTCGGAGCGAGAGGTATTTGGCCTATATTTTTGGGTTTGGAGATAAATGATTATATCCCCATACCACAAATTTCTTGAAGATATCAGAAAAAAATTTTCATCCACGATTGTTTCTTCGGATGTTTCATCGTTGGATGACGATGGGAGATCACATAATAATTCCGCGAAAACCAGAGCTTTCCTTGACTTGGATTTTACAAATTCCAGATCAAACTCTTGTAGAAATGCTATCAATTTTGAATATTTTCCCCCCAGCAACTGTCGCGACAATATATAAGTCATGGGGTTGCAATCTGACAGAATGGTAGTTTTTCGAAAGAGGACATAGTGTCGAAATCTCTGTATCGCTTGAACAGCTGCGAGTGCTAGCTTTTCAACATAAGAATATCTGCTTTCTGTATCATTTAAGTTATTACTTTAATAATATATAGGATGTTCAATTCCGTTGTCTTCTTGAACTAAAACCATTGCGATGGTTGTATCCGCTGCAGCCAGATACAGGTTAAAGTCTTTTTTATAATCAGGAGTGTACATTAATGATGCTTTCATTAGGGATTCTTTTAAAGCATCAAAGGAAGCTTGCGCAACCTGATCCCAGACAAAGGGTACTTCCTTTTTCAAAAGATGGGTATACCCTTTAGCAAGTTCAACGTAATTTGGAATGAACCTCCTCAGAAAGTTTTCTTTCCCTTGGAGTTTCTGAATCTGAAGCAAATTTGAAGGTGGAGGCAAATTTATGATTGCCTGAACCTTACATGGGTCTAAATGAATCCCGTCTTTAGAGACTACAAAGCCAAGTAAATGACCAGAACTGACACAAAATACACATTTGTGTGGATTGAGTCGTATTTTGTAGTGTCGGCAACGTAGAAATATCGCTCTTAAATGCTGCGGATGATTAGTCCGATTTCGCGAATGAGCCGAAAGGTCGTCGAGGTATGGTTGAACGATGTTTTTGATGTCATGGAAGGCATAATTCATTGCCCTTTGAAATGTTGCCCCTGCGTTCTTTAAACCAAAGGGTAATTTTCGATATGCGAACGTGCCCCACAGACAGATAAATGCAGTCTTTGATTGGTCCTGTGGGTGGATATTTATTTGATTATACCCAGAGAATCCATCCATGAATGAAAAGATTTCACATCCGGTGCATTCATCAATTATCTGGTCGATGAAGGGTGTATGGTAGTTGTCTTTTGGACAAGCTTGATTTTCATCCCTATAATCGACGCACACTCTAATTGTTCCTTGTTTTTTCATAAGAGGGACAATATTTGATACCCAATCGGTCAGAGGAACCGGGTAAATGAAACCAGCATGGAGAAGTTTTTCAACTTCTGCCTTAATGGCAGTGGCTTTCTTGGGGTGCACCTGCCGTAGCCGTTGTCGTACTGGTTTGACATCTGGATACATCTTGATTTCATGTTCAACGATACTCGAGTCAATGCCTGGCATTTCACTATATGACCAAGAAAAGACATCTCTAAATTCACGAAAAAGAGCGTTATATATTTCCAGTTCTGAAGGAGAACAACATTTTCCAACATAAATATTCTCTACAACATCTGTTTTGGTCGAGATATTTATGGCAATAGTCTCTTCAATGTTGGACAAGTTTCGCTCGGAATCCACCATGTTTACAGTATTTGATAGGAAATCAAAAAATGAAGGATGATAAAGGTCATCAGGAGTATTTTCTTCACAATCCGGAAGAAGGGAACGATGGTGTTAATCATCCCATGGTGCCCCTTCAACTACCATTGATTGAACAATTCCTTCATCGGTGACATGCACTCGTGACCAAGGATCTGGAGGGGTACCATATTCCTTAGACCTATCTATCCAAACGCTTGATGAGTGTTGATTTGGGTTTGCCTCCCATGCTAGGAACATTGATTGCTACAATATTTTTGTTGGGCTTGGAGGAAAAACCTATGCATGATCCATGTCGATATCATTTTCTGAGATCTTTTTAGAAGATATCATGTTGCAGGTTCCTACTGATGCTACTTCTGCCAAATTGATTGGAGGTGCAAGGGCGAAAGTTCCCATTAATATAGGATCTTTTAGTAGGCCTACTCCGATATTTTGAAGCGAATGGGCGCTTCCATGGATCATTGGAATGCTTCCTGTAACTTGAGAACCATTGGGGAGGAAGTTTTTTTGATCGACGATTGTAATCCCTCCTTGAAAGGGAAATGCAATCTTCCTAAAATAGGTCGACACAACAGTAGCCATTGCATATATCCATGGTCTTCCCAGTAGGATGTTGTAATCGAGATTTCCGTCGATTACCTCAACATCTATTTCTACTGTTTTCCCTCCTAGTTCAACCTTCAAGTTACTTAGAATACCATATGGGGTATATGTTCATCTGTCAAATGATTTTAATGTCGTCAAAGATTGCGACAAGGTTGGAGATCCTAAAGTTTTCCAGCAACTCATCAACATAATACATGTAGATGCCCCCTCATCAATAATTGTTCAATGAACAGTTTTGTTGAGGGCTTTCACTTGAACGAGGAAAGCTAGTTGAGCTGGTAACTGAGGATCGTATCCTTTATGATCAAAGGATACAAGATTGGAATCCTTTGGGTCTATCCCACCAATGGCTGATAATAAAGCCTGCTTTTGGGATGGGCAATTTTGTAGTACCTCAAGAGTCGACATAGCGGATGGCGATTGGGCCAAATCTTCCACTATATTATAATGTTGTGCCGCTTTAGCGCGGGGATTAAACGTCGACTTGTGTACTACTCCCTTTGGCGGTTTTATTGTCAACTCGGGAATGATGGGTGGCGCAGATTCTGTCGAAGTTGTTGTCAAACTACTAGGTTGATCTTTATCCTTGTTGTTCAACAGCTGTGGATTCCCATAATATTTGTTTCTTGTCGATATCAAAGCATCATTTTGTTGTTTGGAAACCGAAAACATTAGCACTTGAGATGGGGATGTTGAGATTGCAACAAGATGATGGAGCTTAGTGAAAAGAGTCACCTTCACTAAGTGGGCCCGCAAGCTATTTTTGGCGCAAGTCTATTTTTCGACTATGTCTATTTTTAGACATATGGATCATGTCTATGGATTGCAGGTTGCTGTTTATGGATGATTGATCAAGTTGGGAAAAATAGATGGACTTCTATTTTTGATGAAAGTGTGAGTGATCAAAGTCTATTTTTAGACTGGCTGTCAAAAATAGAAAAGTCAAATATTATTATCTCACAATAATATTTGGACTATAAACTTAATCTTATTCTCTTGGAGCACTTCAGTTTGAGCTACAGAGGTGGCACATGCAGTTTTCAGAAGGAAATACGCTTTTCTTATGAGTCAGTTGAGTTTTTGCATGTATGACTTCAGTTAAAACTCAATCAGTTGAGTTTGGTGGAGTTGATTGTGGAGTTGATGGAGTTGTGTTCAGTTTAGCTTTGTTAAACTGGTTGTATTTAGTCTAACTGGAAAATAGACTAGAGATGAGTTGGGTGAATTAGTTATTAATTAATTCACAAGTTATTAACTCATAATACAACTAATGAATACATCAGTTAACTCAGTTGCATGTCAGTGCATGTTCAGTTCAACAGGGACAGGTGGTAGAGAATCAGATTGCTATCAGTTGTGACTATAGTTGTGCACCAGATCTTGCACAATCAAGGGATTGAGTATGCCAATGAGTTTGCTCACGTATTTGCCCACATTATAGCTTGTGCTCACGTCCAACAAAGAGTGAGTGACTATTTTGCAAGTGAAAAACGAGTTTGGTGAGCCATTCTCATCAGTTCTTGAGCAGGTATTGAGCAGTGGAGGCAGGCAAGCAGTGGAAGAGATTTGGAGATCAGATCTGAGCTGTATTGTGTGTAACAGAGGTGGAGATACTTGTGAGAAGTATTATGCTGTGTAATGTTACATGACTCAATCATTAATATACAGATAGTTGGGGTTTTTAGCGAGATGCTTTCCCCAGGATACATACTGTGTTAATGTGTGAATGCTCTTGATGTTTTATTGTTATTGATGCTGCTATATTGATGATCAACATAGAGGAGCTTATGTATTGTGTATGTTTTTCGCAATAGTACATGATCAGGATAATCTCCATTGAATATGTGTTAAATTATTCAAAATTTCTACAGGGGAAGCATTTCCACTGTCAACCAGATTTGTCCCTGGATTTGGAAACGGATCAGTTAATACTGCTGATGTTTTTGAATTCTTGAAGAATTTTTTAAGCTCAGCTCTGTGTGGACAATCTACGGTCCAATGATCCTCATCGCATATAAAGCATGGATTTTTTGGTTTCCTATTTCCAGGAGGGTTTGCAGAAGATTTTTCAGGTGATGATTCTTCTTGTTTCTTCTTCTTCCCTTTGCCTTTCTTCTTTCCCCCTGGTTGCTTAGTTTCTTTGCCTTTATCTGTCGATACGACATTTACTTCCGAGGCAAGAAGTTCCTCATTTGCATTTTGACTGGAAATCTTACGGGCCTTTTTAGATGTAGCCTTTGTCGATTTCGTGTCTGTTGCGCCAATCACGCCATCACAGGCATGAGAGTCATTGTTTGATTTAGGAGGAGGAGGAGCTGAGAATTCCGGTCTAGGAGCGTCAGGTATTTTATCGTAGAGCGTGCTGGACTGAGTGTAAATCAAGTCCAAATATTGCGCACGAGCGATAACCTGCTCTTCGGTGACGACTCCCCCTTTTGCCACATCTTCCGTGATGGAAGGCAGTAATGACTTGATAAACCATTCAGCTAAGAGCTGATCGGGAACATACGTTTTCACCATTCTACGACGACGTCGCCACTCATGTATATGATCGGATATGTGAGTGGCTGTTGTTTGTTTGAAATTGGTAAGAAGTTCTATTCCCGTTTCGTACCTTATCGGTAACTGAAAATGGGTGAAAACGGTTGTGGCTAGGGTACTAAAGTTGTCGTATGAAGCTCTAGGCAATTTGATATACCATTTTGCTGCCAGACCAGTTAACGTCCTTTGAAAAAGGCGAAGCCTAATCGAATCATCGTTTAGGGTGTTTGATGAACACCACAGATGAAAGGTCATCACATGATTCGATGGATCTTCACCTGGATTTCCATTAAATTTAGGAATATCTGATGGAAGTTTATGTGGAATCGCTGGCCACCAATGGGCGTAAGCGATTGGATCGTTTGTTAACCGATTTAAATCAGGTAACTCTAAAGTTGCCACGAAGGGTAACTGTTGATTCAAGTTAGGTGAAGCATACCCAGGATAAGATGGGATTGCCTGAGTAGTTGGTTTTTGTATATCAGCATAATGCATTTGATGCTGGTAACTTTGGTAAGGTTGGTGGGCATGACCATTGTAAAATGGTTGATTTTGACCGTTTTGAATATACAGTTGCCCACTATTCGCAAAGATTTGTTGTTCAGAACCTTGGTATACTTGTTGGAACTGCGGTTGTTGGTATTGCACTAGCCATGGTTGTGAAGCCATGTGCTGTTGCCCGATACTAACTGTTTGACCAAGATGAGGGGTAATTGTTCCCATTTGAACCTGTGTCATTCCACCAGTCGGCGATTGTGGTTGAGTTGCAAGGTCAAGGGGCTATTGCATTACAACCTGAGAAACTTGAGGTTGGCATACAACAGGCAGTGCTTGAACTTGCGACACTGTCACAATAGCTGGCGTAGTTGGTATACTTGACATAGGTAAGCATTGTTGCATCGAATATACAACTCTTGGTTGTTGAGGTAGTATCGGTACCCAACCGCTTGAAGTAATTCCAGCATAACCCGAATTTTGTTGTGAACTCCCGTATGGCTGTCCTCCCGGAGGGGATAATGAAAGGGCATACTACCCCCCATACGGTGGTAATCCGGTACTTAAGGGAATGGTTTTCCCTTGAGGATCGGACTGCCCAAATTGACCTCCAAATGGATCAATTTGTTGAGACTCAACATAAGAGTTTTTGGATATTATTCCGGATGAACAAACAGGAATAGACCATACCGTCGAAATGGCCCCTGAGTGGGCTCTTTCTAGCGATTGAGAGCTAGTTGGGACAGATGGTATACCGACAAACATTGTCGGAGTGATAGCAGGGAGTTTTGCTGTCGCTGTGTCAGACAACACAGTCCTAGATGTTGACGGTTTTTTAGACATTTCTAGTCTATCCAAAAGATTACCTAGCGTTTCTACAGGAGCTTCCACAGGTGGTAGACTAACTTCTAATGAAGAAGGATACAGAGTGATCCCGACTCCAAATTGCGATGGAGTACTAGATGGAGGATCTTCCACAATCTCTTTTATAGCAATCAGACCAGGTGGAAGGGGTAGACCGTCAGGTCCGTAGAATATTTCTGGTGCCCAAGAACGTATGGAATCTGCAGCGACAGATGTTTGGGGAGCAACACTCTCCGAATCGGTTGTAGATGGAACTGGTTCAGTGATACAAGTGTTTACCCTCAGACTAGGATTAGTACCACTATCCTTCTGTGGCCGCTGAACTTCTTCTGTAAAGGCAGGGATACCAAAAATGTTTGGAGTAACTGGAATCTCTGATGTTGTTGGAACACTTGTTCTAACTTTAACAGGAGATTTGGAACCAGTTAAACGAGTTCGCTTTGTCCGTACTAGCTTCGATTCCGGAGACAAAGACGGTTGACTCGTAAGCCTCCGTGAACGACGGGGTTTCAATTGACTTTCTTCCATGATTGCGGATTACTTGATCAACTAAAAATAAAGGGGAAGTATGTTTCCGAATTAGATGAATTTTAGACGCTTTGACACAACTTGTTTTTTCAATTTTTAAGAGTCGAGAAAAAACAAAAGATGACTCTAGTCACCTTCGATTTTTAATGAGCCTGAAGTGAGAAGTGCTTATATGGACCTTTTCCATTAAGGAGTCTGAAAAGGAACGAAAGGGACTGCTCTGGAAATCTAGGTAGAGGGATTACCAAACCAATCGCAAAACTACAGAATACTTTTTACGGTACGGCAGTCAATCTTCCTGAATGCTGTGTTCAGTGCATTACAATCGATAGGGCGACAGACACGGCTTCCTATGGATAAAGGATTAAGCCTATTGTGGTCTCCCAAAATATACTCGACGGTACGTGGGAGCACAAGTCCGTACTGGCACTTATCGTCTCAAAGTGGAGGAATCACCTAACCATCAGTGAGAACAATAGTTACCAGGCTTTACGATGCCGGAATACGTCTCTAGCCTAGACTTCTAAATGTTGTGCATTAGGTTCCAAAGCGTTGTTAGATTCATTGAATTTATTTTATAGTTGATCTTGTTTATGAAGTTTGCCTTTCAGGTTCACCACGAGATGTAGATGTGTAATTCCTAAAATGCAATCTAAGATGATAAACAATCTTTTATCTTCTTTGTGCAATGAAAATCCTAGCTACTAAGGAAAGAGAGACAATATTCTTTCACAAAGAGCAAAGAGCACACTCTAAATGCACTTTCCTAAATCAAACCAATCAGACAGTCTAAATGCAAATGCACATGCATGTATTTGTTTTCGAATTTCTTAGTATGTGAATGGAGAAAAGAAAGTTACTACACAAATCTAAATTACTTTTCAAGCGACAATTATCAACAAGTTTCTTTTCGAAATAAAAAATGGAGACAATCACAACACTTTACGATTTGGAAATGAATACTTGCTTTCGACACTAGAAAAATTACAAATTCAGACCAAATACAATAGTAATAGGATAATCGACTATCTACAGCAACCAAATTCTTTCCTATGCCTGAAAACGACACTTGCGACGCTTTCAAATCAAAGGACGACAATACGATTACGTTACTTTTGCAAAGGAGAACTGAAAATGACTCAACAAACACACAAAAACATTTACAGTTCTTTTGTACAAAGGAGGCAGAATAACAACAAGGAAAAGGGGTTTCAAACAGAGATATACTGATCACAGACAGCAAAATTCATGAATAGAACTGGAAAGAATGAATCACAGAAACCAAAACTGAACAATGCCTAGTCTGATCAGCGCACCTGTAACACAGGGAATTTGAAATGCTGCGCACCTACTATACTCGGGAAGTGCGCTGAATTTCAGATTCACAAAACAATACCTGCGCTGGGCTAGAGACGAGACTTTGCTTGGGTTCCGGGTCACAGTTTGTAGTTTAGTTCATGGGTTTTGGCCGGGAAAATAGTAATCAGTAATGCAACAATCAGGGATAGATCTAAGGAGGATCTAAGAGCTATCACAAAGGGCAATAAGGGAGTTTGTAAATTAGTTGTTTAATTTATAAACAAATCCTGGAGATTGACTGAAGTGACATTTATCTACTTTGCATTTGCATAGCAAATGTAGTTCGAAAGCTACCTGGCTCGACTTCAGGTTCCATCTGTAAGTTTCTAAAATAGACAACAAGGAAGATAAACAAACAAACTAATTCGTCCCCAGCGGAGTCGCCATTTTGTTACAGGGAAAAGTGTCTACATAGAACTGCTTATCCCACTAAGGTGTGATAGCTACCTTAGAAACAAACAAAGTAAAGCTACTTTCGTTTTTCCTTTATGAAGTATAGATGAAAGAAGAACAAAGAATACCAACCTCTGTCTTGCGCTAATCTCCTAGTTCGATTCCTCTCTCTCTTGATAGTCTTTCGCTACTTGCTCCCTTGCACGCCCAGCTTCACAGAGTACCTGTAAGATCATAGTAGCATAGCACTATACAAGAACATGGATCTATAATCATAAACAATCTAGGATCAGATGTAAATTGATCACACAAATGTAGAAAACATAAATGACACAAGAGTATGGAGGAAAACTTGAATAGCTTTTATTGATAAACAAGAAAGAGCCAAGGGAGTTACAACCAGTTGTTCTGACCCAGCATCATCCTCTCAGCAAGGAAACCCCTCTTCACCTCATACAAAGCTTAGATCACCCAACAATCTGATGTTGTCTCAAGAAACCAACAACAATTCCTTACAATATGCAAAATTCCAGCCTCTGGATCTCTGGGATGAGGGATCCATATATAGATATCTGTAAGGGAGATGAGTCAGCTTGTGATTTGATTAGTGTCTTCCCTCTGATAGTTCATACTTCCACTTGGAGATTGATGATCTATTACTCATCCTTGGTCGAATTCAGAGAGGCAAGTGTCACAGGAGAAGTTTCTGGAAGTTTCCATGCCTCTCCACCTCGCGGAATGACACTGCCATTTGTCACTTCTCGCACATCGCACCCCATAGAATGCCTTTTGAAATGCAACTCACCCACACAGTGTGTTTAGGTGAGACGCAACGCACTTTGCCTATGGAGCAGCTGAAATGATCCTGTTTTGACCAGTTTTGAGCAGTTTTTCATGGAGAACTTCTGTGAGAAGCTGTAATCAGTTGACCTTGTTCCTTTAGGGGTTAGAACAACACTTTTAGGGACTTAGGAGCCCTTGGTTTATGGACATTTCATGCTTGGGGTTGTAGTGCCCAAAAATGTCTATAACAGGCTGCCATCTTCTTTCTTAACCTTAACACCTTCCAAGAGAATTCTAAGGGTCTTGAACTTGGACAAAACATCTTCAGTGGAAGAAAAATTATTGGGGTCCAACATAAGAAACTCATTTCGAGTTGATGGACTCTAATTTCATTTTTAATTCCAAAAAGTTTATTGAGCTATTTCGTTGCTTCATAAAGGGTATCAAGTTCTGTGATATAGAATCTAAGGTCTAGAGAAATAGACATCCATATCAACCCATGTGCTTGATCTTGCTTATTTTCCCATTTGACTGCCTTATCTTCATCTTTAGGTTTACATTCTTGGCCTGAGGCTATTCTATAAGGACATTTACTTCTAAGTAAATCCTCCGTGTAGGAAACCCATTGGAAGTAGTTGGTATTGTCAAGAATAAATTGGCATGAACTTTCCATTTTAACAAAAAATTAAGCTATAGATGTTAAGGCTAAGTGTTATAATGGAAATATCTCAAAAAATTAAGCATATTAAAAAAACGGCTTTCGGATGAAGAAGTTATGGTTGTTTGAAGAAAAGTTTTTGAATATGTCGATGAAGTACGTGAATGTGTGGAAGTGAATGATAATGTTATATTTAAAAAAAAATCCCCGCTCCTTCCAAAATTAATCTAATCAGGTCACTTAAAAAAATATATATATGTGACCCACTTTTATAAATAAGGGAAAGTCACTTTTACAATGGTACTTTATGAGCTACCCATTAAATTGTAACTTAAATAAAAGATAAAGAGACTTTAGAATTATAAGTGACTCACTTTTTATAATGGGTGATAACATTTTTACATAAAGTAACTTTAAAACATAAGTTACATGTGATTTTTTGAAAAGTAACTAAACAAAAAGAAAGACTTGAGCCCAAGGCCTCTATTCTCATAAAGCAACTTTGGACCAAGTGAGTTAGTTTAAAAGGTTAATAATTTTTGGAAAAGAGGAAGGTTTTTTTCTCATTGAAGCTTTGGAGTGTGTGCTTGCTTTAGAAAGCCCTTTTTTCCTACAAAATAAAAAACCACACAACCCAAAACAGACATGCAAAAAAAAAACCAAACCTTACGACTTAAAGTTAGATTTCACTATAAACTAAATGTTTTCCTCTATGTTTCTGATTTTCCGAGATCACACTAAGGCACGATGAAAAAGTGCATACGCATGAGAAAAATCCTTCCTTTCTTTTTCTAATTTGCCCAAAATGCACAAAGCCGCGGGGCAAAGAGAAAACGTAGAAATGAAAGGTATAGTTCCAATAATAAAGAACAGAGAGATAAATAAACCGAAATAAACAGAGAGATAATTAACTAAAACTGCAAATAAAGACTATATACCTCAAGATCTTAAGAATGACGCAACTAGGGCTACTGGAAACCTTTTCGCGTGAAACACAAGGGGTTCTTCTCCAGAACAGATGCTCATAACACAATAGAGTAGTCCTCTTGGCCCGAAAGCGGTCAAAAATAGTAGATATAGGAAACGACAGTTGGATACAGTTGTACTGGCTTCAGATTTGGATCAACAATGGATGTGGCCCTCAAATAGCTCTGGTACCATGTAGGAATTTATAAGGTAAGTTCCTTAGATATAATACCAAGGGACACCGCTCACAAACAGATCACAGACTAGTACACCAATACTCTTGACGTGGTTAAAACCCTCAAAGAGAAAAACAATCCATGGCCTCGGCCAATGCAGCCACTTCAGGCAATTTTTTAATGTAAAAGAAAGAAAATTTACATAAGCTTCTCTCATGAACGGTCAAATTACAAATGACCCTCCATACTCTTTAAATAGAGATCATGGAACAATCAAGTGTTAAGCCACGAATCAAGTGTCGATAATACCAAGGAGAGAATGAACCACTGGATCACTTCATGTCTAGAACATATCGTGATTATTGCATTGTAAGTTACAAAAGTACATAGTAAATAAACACACTTTACCTAACTCTACACTAGACCAAGTTATACTTAACTATTTCCTATGTGTTAAAATATCCTAATAGAATGTGAGGTGCTATCATTAAGGAAGAATTTAAATTACCTAGGACTGAGCACACTCAAATAGTTGAGTTGGCTCAAGTTGAAAACGAAAAAGAGCTATTAATAGGAGAATTAGTTGACAAAAATAAAGAGATTTTTATTTTGTAGGAACAAGTGTAGAGCCCACACCAGTCAATTAAAAATCATGTTTGCACAATTTTGGTTCCAACTTAATCAAATGAACCCTCATAGAAATTGACAAGGGTCGCACAATTTCAAAAGTTAAACTAAAGAAAATCCAAGTTAAAAGGTAATATTTCTTTAATTGAGGTTAGACAAATTGTTTGGGATGGCATTATTTAAGAAGTTCATTCTATATGAGAATATATTCATATAATTGCACAACATAAGATTATGATAAGAGGATCATAAATGAGCATTGATCTATGCAAGAAACAAGTACAAAAATAAGCACTCAAGGCCAAGAAGATAATTAAGTATTTGAATGAAAAATATTCAACAAAATTAAGGGTGAGAGTCACAATATTTTGGACCAGGCGCATTGGTGATGATGTATTTTAACATGTGAAGGATTAAAAACTCATGTGAAGGTTAGGACTATGTGATGGAAGCTACAACAAAGTATTCATTCCCTGCATCGTAGTCTTCATTGAAGAGAAATAAAGTGGCTAGGCGAATTGTTGAATCGAATATTTGTTGCAGAAGATAGCATGCTAGTTGTCAAATTAAACCATGGAATTATGAGGCAGTGAAAATTAATGAGGCTATACCGATAAAAAATAAGTTGAGATTGGTGGGGGCGAGACAGGTAGCTCATGTGAACCATCATATCGAGTTGATATTAATGAAGATTATAGACCAGGTTTTTGCAGACTTAGAGTGATTAGGATTAGAAAACCATAATGGTGGAGTCAAGGTCACAAGCAACCATGATGAAGGAGTAGTAAGTGTGAAATTCTATAAAATACCACCCAAGGGATGATTGATTAACTAAAGAATTGGTGAAATGAAGCCTCCGAGTAATAGGGGATTAGAGGAGACAAGGGAAGTTTAATATGGAACTAGGAGAAGGTGTGTGAGAGTTGCGCTAAACCGAAGGAGTATAAGGGAGCTGAAGGAGAATTGAAAGATATGGAGGAAATGATGAAATAAGGGACCTTAAGGAGTGACCATGATAAGGTGATACATTTATGGAAGAAGAGATTGCATCAAAAGAGCCAAAAGCGATACAGAAAAGGAAATTTCATCCATGGGAGGTGGTTAAGTTGCAACGTGTGGCCAGGTCAAGGGAGGCCCCCCTCCACTCATAGAGATGGTTCTCACATGATGTTGCAGTATCAATAATAAGTGTAGCGTGACACCCCTTTAAGGATTGCTTTGCAATTCCATATGGCGAAACTTTGTCATGATAATTCCCACTCTGCGAGATGTAGTAGTAGGATGTGATTCTTCCCTCTTGGTTAATGGCAGGTCAAGGGTACCTTAACCCTAATTGTTACTTGAAATCGGGAAGAATCCTTTTTCTAGCAGGTAGAAGGACCTGGAATCACTTGAAGGAAACAGGATGGCTAGTTGAAAAACTATGAGCCACCCCACCCTAGTAACCCTCAGAGTATCTTGAAGAAGGAAGCAAGACAAAATCTTTGCCACTACCCTTCAAAGGAAGGGGCGAGTACAACATGGAGAAGAGAGCAATGGTTAGGGATAGGCATGGAACCCAGACCTAGAGCAACAATGGTGGTCATGTTTCTCTTTTTGAGAGCACCGTTGTGGGGAGGGGGGATGTGGCTAACCCCTCCTACTCTATTCAAAGAGATCTAAGGCAACCAGGTTCCCTGTTTACCACTTCGCCTACTATACTAGGAGGAAGAAGACAACCTTGGTAAGGATAAGGGTTCTAGATCCATGGGGATAGAAGAAGGACTAAGCAACTTTAGGATAGGTCACATTTTTGTGTTGTGGTGAGTCCCACCCATGTTCAAATATTTGGAGGTGTCATCGATATTCTCATAGTGTAGGAAGACACAAACAATATGAAAGAAAGTCCCATCACCAACTCCGGCCTTTGGAGTTTTAGTGTTTTTAATATATTTTCAAGAGTCCCACCTGTGTAATAGCACAACATTTTTTTTTATGTTTTGTATTTGTTTCAAGTTCTATCTATCGGTGGCTCGATTCCACCATAGAATGAGGGTTCTAAATTTTGTAATGTTTAGCTTAAACATTGATATGACCATGCATTGCGCAAGATTTTATTTGCAAATTTTGGAAACATTCTCTGATTTATCTCCCTAAGGGTAGAGAACCTTGATGAGTGATGGGCGAAGATGTTGGCTTGTATGGGCCTAACCCAGGTTCAGAGGTGATTTAACCAAGCAAATCCTGGTACTACTGGCCCTTTCAGCAATAGTCTGCAAAGAGTAGACTGAGGTCTCACTTGATGTAGTACAGGAGGGTGCTAGAATTAGGTTTCGCACCCTGGGGATGTCTGATGAGCTTCTAGCAATCCACGGTTTGGCCCTACGCACATGTCACTATGCAGACCTATTAGTCCCTCACAACCTATGATGTTGCCTTCGTGCAGCCCTTACTCAGGGTGCGATCCGTATTATACCCAAGTTCCTTTCTATTTAACCTATTATTACCTGATTACTTAACTTATCTGTGTAAGACTAGTGATAATTAAAGGTATACCCAACAAACATATAAGTGCACGTGATAACCGAAACAATATAAATGTAAAGAATGCAATACACAAGCAGATGCACCGAATTTGGAATCAACTTCTCTTTATTATTCTTCGTTCAAGGGTACAAACTTGACATTGCCCTATGCACTCAGCTGTAGGGGTCCACGCACTCAGCTACAGACTCTACTAGGCCTCTGCACACTCAGCTGTAGAGCCTCTTCCTACTACTATGACCCAATACACTTAGACTCTTACTCTATGCTCGAACCATTCATATTCATCTATCTCTCCCATTAGCTATCTTTACAACTTAGAGCCTCGCTCTATTTATACAATCCCATGGTCCGCGGACCATGGGTAGGCCGACATGACATTACATTACCTTACAACACTTAGGGCAGACAACCCTATGACTTAACCTATACTTCACGCTCTGCGCCCACAATTCGCGGAGTTTTATAATACATTTGACCAAAACATGGGCTTTGAGCCCCAAATCATGCTGTGTGGGGATTCCATACCCAACAGGCCCCCGACACAATCATCGTGACTTGCCCCTGAGTCACTCAGTTGGCGCAGTGATCTTGGCGTGAAGTCCCTCCAACTGGTCCCATACTACTCGAAGGTCCATGACACATTATTCTGCGGTTTGCTAGACCTACTGCATGTGCTCTGCCGATGCTTCTTTGTGAGGATCAAATCCCTACCTTAGCGCATAGAGCCCCTGCATCTGTGCGAGCTTGCCCTCAATATCTGTCATAATGGTGAAGGCATCATCAATCCATGGCTGGACGCACACTTTGAGAAGTGCTTATTTCTGTCTTACGGCATCCACCTGCTCTTTTAATGCCCTTGCTTACTACATATTTGCGAGTCGTTGAGTGAGGATGACTGCCTGTGCAGTTCCCCTTACATTGTCGTACTACTTCTAAAGCTCGCATGCCTCAGTTTCTAGGCGTTGTATGTTGGGGTCCTCCTACAAGGATGTGAGGACTCCAAAGGCTTGGTCCAACATACCGATACAGTCCTGTACTGCCTATCCAATTTCTTCTAACCCTGGTTGGATAGCGCTAACATGCTACTCTCTAACTTTTGGAGGAGTGGAAGGTTGCACCTTCAGCCGCAGCTCGGCAATCTAGAGATTCAGCTCCAGCTGTACTCGTGTTGTTTCCTTGCGCATGTTTTAGACTCCACTTGCCAAACAGTGGATCCGCATTTCTGTTGGTAGGTCCGTGACGATGGACAACTCTAGTACACGCTGGCACGCTTCATCCAATGTCTGTACTAACTGCTGGTTTTGTGACACTAGTTAGTTACACTATAGGTTGACCTGTTCGATGTTGATATTTTGCTCACTCATCACCTGAATCATGCGGCCCTCCCTGGCATGGAGCTCTGCTATTATGCCATCCTATAGTTGGTACAGTGTGTCTCGCAGAAGGGCATTCAAATTAAGGCCAAGTCGCTTGATCCTACCAATTGCAACTCTGTCGATCTCATTCTTTTTTGTTAGTGCCCCTTCTGGTAGCACGATGGTGTTGGCCATCTTTGTGCATAGCAGCTACTCCGCTATTGATGTGCCTGTTGTGTCATAGGTGGCTATGGTTCCTTCCTATGGGGCCTACATCTATAGTTCCTACAGTGGCACCCTTAGGGCTCCCAACATAGTCTGTTGCTTCGACATGGCTTCTTGGAGTGCTTCCTTGGTCACCTTGCGAACCATGTCACCAATGTCGTAGAGGTCACCTTTCGTTAACGTGATTAGGTTGATGGACAATTTAGAGGCCTTGACCTTTATCCGTGGACCCGATCTCTCTATGATGTGCAGACTTTTATGTTGGGTGGAAGTTGTGGTTGGGTCCACGCCTTCTTCTGCATGGTCTATGTCCTCTACCTCCTATCCTGTAGACAATTCCTGACCCTCCTCTTCCAATGTTGTTGTGGCCCCTGTTATCTGCACTGTTGTTCTTACTTCGGTAGCCTTTGCCTGCTCCGCGACTGCCTTTGCTACCTTGCAGACTTCCCTTACCTCTACTGCCTGCCACTTTTTCATTGCGCCTCTTCTTGAACAACTTCATGACGTGCAACTTGGCCTCATCCTTTCTTTTCTGTGCTACTGTCCTATCTAGCTCCGCTAGGTCTGAGGCCTGCCACTTGGGAGGCCATGATTCTAACAATATAAAAATTGCATCATTAGTGGCGATGAAGGGGAGCTTGGTCCACTACTGCACCGGATCCTTTCGAGCCTTGATGTAAATATTATGCATGTCCACCTTGAAGTCTGCAAAGCTTCACAGAATGTTATGCACTGTTCGGGATAGGCGTGACCTTCTATTAATCCACATTCAGATGCTCGCCTCCATGGCCACCCAGAAGATCTACGTATCGCGAATCCACTTCGTGTCCTTGGCAACCCAGAGTGATGTGTCTTTGCGGCCTCTAGTAAGTCACGCTCAATGCTTGGGAACTGACTGTCCTTTGGCAGTTCTCCTGCTACCAACAAAATGGATAAGAGAAACCACACATAGTGGAAGGTCTTACCCTGCTCCTAGGCTTTCTTGCAATTGGTCAAGTATTCCTCGTAGAGGAACTTGGCCTAGTTGAATTGGACCCCCTCTGTGCATTGTTTGGCCAACAGAACTATTGGTGCTGGTACTTCATCACCGTGGAATTTTCTCATCACCTTCCCAACCAGGAGTTGGGTGGCTACGCGCACTCCTTTATCTTTGATACTGCTAATAGTGTAACCCCTCTTTTTCTTCTCGAGCTTTTATTTCTTCTTCATGGCTTCTACGAGAGCCAAATCATTGCTTTTTCTTGATATTGTCGCGAGGTCCTTTCCCTTACAGGGAAGCCGATAAATTCTTTGGATGAGATCTGTCGTGATGGGAATAGGCTCCTCCAACCATAAGTACCCATCATGCACCAGGAAAAGTACTTTCCTGATGACGAAAATAGTGATGGGCGCGCGGTGAAAATGTGGAATCTATAGTATATGAAGAAATTCGCCTTCTCCACACCCTGCAACCATTTTCGCAGCTATAATGTTATGACTGGCCCCTCTATGCTCTGCTTCATGAGGCTCTCCGTCTCTAAGTTTAGGAACTTCTCGCTATCCGTGAGTTTTCAATCTTAAAACTTCATTGTGGGCATGCAGTCTAGGTGTGAGCCCTCAAACACAATTCCATCAGGGAGGAGCAGGGTCTAGAGTGTGCTCTTTATGGCATCCAGATCCTTTAGTATCTTAGTTTTCCCTTTTCGTGGAGGGACATACTCAGGAAATTTTGCTGCATAACGCACTAGCTAGATGTTCTCTTCCATGTCCTTTGTTTCCTCTACTTCAGCAATGAGAGTCTGCAGGTCCTCCTCCTCGTCATTTGTCTCAATGGTGACAGCCTTACCCTTTTCTTCCATTGAGAGCTTACTGAAATGCAAATTTCGCGGGGACATGCAGACTAGTCCCACTGCCTACTTATCTTTTTTTGGCCTCAGCATCTGAGGTGATTTCCATATTTTTGGCATGAACCTAGTTTCTTAGGGAACATCATGTACCGTGGGTTCTGCGTGGCCTCATCAGTGATTCCTTCTGCAAAGCCTAAACCTCTTCTGGTAGCCACCATCTTGTTTGAACTGTTTGTGGTTGTTCGCAAACTTCGGGGCTCGAATATTGCTTGGCACTCAACACTCTGTGCTCTAATCAACTACTCAAATCTCAAGTGAACAAGTGTTGTCTTGTGGCTAGCCCATGGAGTTTTATAGCACCTTTTGAATTAAAATTCGACCGTTCCCCCCAATTTTGGGCCATCAATGCTTTCTTGGCGGTAAATTGTCCCAAATCTTGCCCTTAATTTGCATCTTAAATGCCCGCCGCCTGCTCCTTTGTGCCTTAAATCGGACATCCTGTCATGAATAGTGACACCAACGGTCACTTCCCAGCCTACCCACGCAGCAATGCAACCCCCCATGCGTGGGCAAAAACCTTGTGACATGCTGATTCTGTGTGCACATCCTTTATCGTGCAGCTCCCAAATCGAGTCTTTTATAGTCACGCACTCTCTTTCAACTGCCTGGAGTGCTGAGATTATGCTTCCTATAGCCAGTCAGGTGATCGCACCACCTGCGTGAGACTTCAACTCACCTTCCAGTATAGTCCGCGAAAAATCCTCAATTACCCTCACGACAGCCAGCGTTGTGCGTTCTATCATATGTAGTGCACTCTCATGGTTACTGCATTTGGTGAGGTGCGGTCGTAGCCATGGAAATAGAGTCATAAATTCTCGACGACAATATTGTAATCTAGTGGTATGATCATCCGCACCTTGTCTTGTCATCCTTGGCTTATCAATGAGACATGCTTGCTTGATCTCATTTTCTAGCCTGTTGATATCGGCGTCCATCAAAATTATTTTCTTCCTCAATCGTAAGCAGTCTTTTTCGAGTTCATGAAGTCTAAGGTTTTCTCACTGAATGGCTTCCTGAATCTTTATGTGTTCGACCTCGCATAGTTGTGTGATTTGTTCATCCTGGTCTTCGCACACTATCACATCTATGGGAGATATTATGTGGGGATTCCTCTTTGCATTCTCTTCAAAAATTATAGTTTCTACTCTATTCCGCACCTTTGGAATTGTTGCCGCAATCAAGGTTTTGCACATGGTCCTATAGGCCCATCGAATCACTGCTACACGCATGCCCCAATCAATTTGTCTCGCCTGGTGAACCTTATTCAGTACTTTGCACACCCTATCGAATGCCTCTCTGTGGATAATTGGTAGTGCGCATCACCTTTCCTGTTGCTGCGGTTTGTCCCGATTCTCTATACTGGGAGTGGTGTGTGCTTATGCGAGCTGTACAACATATGTCTGTACCCATCAGGAAAGGTAGGGGAGAAAGTTGTCCCGCCCCTATTGACTGGCTCTCATTCTGAGCTGGGGTTTTCCAAAGCGTAGGTGCATCATCCTTTTGCATTTGCGCCAGTCCTCAAAACTTCCTTGATGCGTACCCCACCATCATGCAGGTGTTGCACGCAGTGCCCACTTCAGAGCATCGAATCGCTACTGTTCTGGTACTGCGATTTCAAATTCGCTCAGGAATTCATCCACTGCTATCAACCCATCATATGTCAGCAGATCCCTTGCCTCCGTTGTCACACAGTGCAGGGATCTAACCATCATGTTGCAATTAAGCATTGTTACTTTGTGCAACCGATTCTTCCATCGCTCTATCTCTTCGTTTGAATCCGAAGTGCAGGAGCTTTCACGCTCCCATGAAATCCTTCCATATGCAGTTGGATTCACCCAATCCTCTTCTTGTGCGGTTATCTTGTAAATACAATCAAGATCGTCATCACTATCGTCATCACGCACCGGTTCAGTGTATCACGCTCCTTTAGCTGGATCTAGCGGTACTACTATGCATAGTGACTTTTTCTCAAAAAACATTTTGCGCTTCTTCAGATTTATGACTCTGTTCATATCTATGGCCCAATCTATTCCTAGTAGCGCAAGATAGGGATTACTGTCATTGACAATCTCTATCACTTCAAAATTCATCTGCACGCTTGCACCTTCAATATATATTGCTACTGCTTGTAATCTTCCCATGGGTAAGATCTTCTATTGGTTCACCATTTGTAACTGAATAGGAAACCACTGTAGCACAGGTCTGCCCATGCGTTCCCATGTTTGTTTTGGCAATACATTTGCGACCAATTCAAAATCCAAGATTACCTTATCCATTTCATATTCACCGATTTGCGCACTCAATCTCATTTCTCTTCCTGTGCGCAATGCGTTTTTTTCAAGATTCCGAACCACGCGTGGTTCTCCTAACCCCACACACCTAGTGATAATTTCCTATAGACCTTTCACTACCTTGTTGTCGTGTAATAGTTTCATGCATGTCTCTAGAAAGGTAGTGAGCATTGAAGGATCCATCCCTGGTTCTAGTTGATCCTTACTACCTGAAGTGGAGGCCTCCATGAAGCTCTTCTTAGCTTCCATGAATGTCTCCTTTGCACATTCTAAATCAAATTCGGGTTCCTTTGTAGGAGCCTTGTGAACCCATGAAATTTCTTCTGACTGCTTACCTTTATCATCACCTGTGGTCATACCGCTCCTCAACATCATGTTTACATTCAATTCTTCTTCACGCGGCTCATACCTCGTCATTTGTAGATTCTGAGTCGAAGGGGGCTGAAGTACGCCTCTTTCACGCAGTCTTGCTATCAATGTACGGTAGTCGTATGCCTCATGATCAAACTGAGTACAGTACAAATATGATGTCCTTGTTAGGTTTTTATAATCGTGGGCATAGTGCCTTGGCCCTCCACAATTATAACAGATTAACTATCTGCGACCCCTTCCTGGTCCCATTCCACCTCGAATTCGACCGTGCACTTGAAATCGAACACGCACGTTCACGTTTTTACCTACAACCTCTAGGCATGATTCCAATCCATTATTTAATTCATAGCTTCTACAGGTGCGTTCATTATGGCCTACTGACCTGCAGAAATTACAAAACAATTGCTGGGGCGTCTGCATATAATTCTACAATAGATGACAATTGTCTGTAGTGTGCTTTCCTCTTATATGACAGATCGTGCACCATAATGCAGGCCCCACACTCAGTCTTTCCTATGCCTCAGGTCTTAATGGCATCGACCTTCCTCTTTCCAAGTAATTCGCGAACACTAGACAGTGGTCCTTGTCATACCCCTGGCCTTTGCATTTTATACACCATACCTCCTCGCGCACCTCTGGCCGAGGTGTCCTATCCTGTTTCAAACTCTACATTTCCAAACACAAGTTTTTCAATTGCGCATGGATTTGTTGGACTCCCAGACCAGGGTCTTGTATAGGGGTCTCATGCAATCTCATCACCATCTCCAAAGCTTCAGCCTGGGTGGAAATTTTTTGCTGTGATAGTGCCATCCTTAAGTGCGGTGATAGTGACGCTACAAACCATGCATGGCGTTGTCCATCTGTTAGTGTCATGTTGGCTTCGGGCCTTCAGTCTTTGGTCTAGATCATAGGGGGTCTTGCTTAGAATCATCGTGATCTCCTTAAACTGATGATTGATTGTGTTTCTGACTTTGGCCTGCTAAATTCCCTATTTAGTACGGTCTAGATTTCTGTGATTCCTACGTTTGGATGGTTGTTAGAATGCTTAATGTACCATGTTAATGTACTTTCCTACAACACGCTCACTAGTGTATCTTTCTTGATATTGTCATCCATGATGCCTTGTGCTTCCCATTCTGCTCTTATCACGAACCAGAATTGGTCCGGATCTTCATTCCCCACTCCTCTAAATACTGGTAGTTTGATCGCACTCGCCATATTGAACTGTGGTGGTGGTGGTGGGGTGGGTGAAGATGGAGGTGATGAGGGTGAGATGGGTGGTGGAGTAGGTGGAGGTGGTAGGCACAGAATTCACTGCCTTATCAGACTGACCGTGCTTCTCGGAGAGACTTTCGCGAGCTCTTCCTAGCTTTCTCGCGAGGGGGAATTTAAGGGACTGGTTTCCAATTCTTCACTACTTCCACTTTTTTAGATCTTCCTACTTCGCATAGTCCCAAACATTAATTTATTTGATAACCCACTTTTCACACAATAGCATCTTAATCCAAGTGTTTAAAGACTTGATATACTTACCTCGCGGTCCCTTGAGGAAACGTCACTCCGCCTCGCTGTAGCTCATAGTCATGTCTACCACGAAATCAATGATAAATCCTCCTATAATTCAGTCGAGCCAGTCATCCACATATCGCGCGATATTATCCCCTCATGCTTCTAGTCTGTGCACTAATTCCGAAGTCCACATGATTGGTTTGTCGAGCCTACACCTTCCCTAACTATCTTCTAGCTTCGTGATCCACTCATACAACTCAGAAGGAAAGGATGCAAAGAAAATTTCGTGGATTTCGATATACAAGTAGCACTCCAACCACTATTCCTTAGTTACTCATGGCTTTCTATTTTCCTACACCGCGAACTCGTGAATCTTCTTGTCCAACCGCCCTTCAATTTCTTTCTTTGTTGGATTCCAGTGGCACGACATTAGACATCCCTTATGCAGATCTCGGTCCTGACAACAAAACCATTTGTTAGCTTGTATGGGCTTGACCCAGGTTCAGAGGTGATTTAGCCAAGAAAATCCTGGTACTATTGGCCCTTTCAGCAACAGTTCGTGAAACGCGGACCAATGTATCACCCGAAGTAGTATTGGAGGGTGCTAGAACTAAGTTTCTGCACCCTGGGAATGTCTGACGAGCTCCTGGCAATTTGTGGTTTGACCCTGCGCACACATTTCTATGTGCACCTATTAGTCCCTTGCAACCTGTGATGCTGCCTTCGCGTAGCCCTTACTCGGGGTGCGATCCATATTATACCCAAGTTCCTTTCTATTTAACCTGTTATTACCCGATTACTTAACTTATCTATGTAAGACTAGTGATAATTAACAGTATACCTAGCAAACATATAAGTGTGCACGATAGCCAAAATAGTATAAATGTAAAGAATGCAATACACAAGAAGATGTACCAAATTTGGAATCAACTTCTCTTTATTATTCTTCGTTAAAGGTTACAGATTCGACACTGACTTGTGCACTCAACTGCAGGGGTCTACGCACTCAGATGAGGACTCTACTAGGCCTCTGCACACTCAGCTGTAGAGCCTCTTCCTACTACTATGACCCAATACACTTAGACTCTTACTCTATGCTCGAACCATTCGTATTCATCTATCTCTCCCATTAGCTACCTTTACAACTTAGAGCCTCGCTCTATTTATACAATCCCATGGTCTGCGGACCATGGGTAGGCCGACATGACATTACATTGCCTTAAAACACTTACGGTGGACAATCCTATGACTTAACTTATACTTCACGCTCTGTGCCCACAATTCACGAAGTTTTACAATACATTTGACCAAAAAGTTGGGCCGTGAGCCCCAAAACATGTTGTGGGGGGATTCCATGTCTAACAGAAGACTCCCCAAGATTTCTTGCAAGTAATCTATGTATTTTTCCATGTTAATATAATGTGAATATTTTCCAACAAAAGAGAAAAAAAACACCTTAATGGGCCTCAGTCTTGTGGTGTAACAATGCCTTAATGGGCCTCAATTCTTGGGTCTGACATTTCCTTGTTTGGGCCTTCTTATCTATAATATAGGAAAAGATTATGACAGAGACACGAAGGAGATATGTTGAGCCCTATGATAGACATATCATGACATACCTATGACTTTTCCACCTCATTGTTATCACTAATGTTCTCTATACATATTTGCTTATGATGATATGGGGTGAATGCAATGTGAAAATGTTGACAATGTTTTAAAGTGAAATTATCTACAACAAAGACTTCTATCCCAAAGAACATTGTTACTACTCTATTGGTTAGTAAAGATATAAAAATTTAAAAGTGTGAAATAGTAAAATAAACAATCTACAATTTGAATCAATCAGATTGACCAAGAAATGAAGTCTGGGTGTGCATTTTAGTGAAGCAAGGCAATTTTAGCCTGCTTCACAAAAATGCACACCCAACCTTTAGTCCAAGAATAAATAGAATGATTTAACATGGAGATTGTTTTTTTACGTATAAGTAACATTAACACAATTAAACATTTTATTTTTTTCACATTTATATTTATGTTATTCAAGGATACTCCAAATTCCATGGATTTCATAGGGTAAAAGAAAGTGTTTGTGTGCCTTAAATAAATGCACACCAGGACCTGTAATTAATTGGAACTGAGATAATGATAATTCCATCCTATGGGCCTACAAAATTATACCTTAGTCTTTTGGTGTAACAGTTCCCTAATGGGCCTCAATATTGTGGTGTAACAATTCCCTAATGGGCCTTATTTTTTGGGTATGCCGGTGTCCTCTTTCATACCTTTTATCTGTGATATGAGAAAATATTATGACAGAGATATGAAGGAGATATGTTGAGCCCTATGATAGAGATATCATGACAGACCTATGACTATTCCACTGCATTTCTATTTCTAATGTTCTCTTTACATAATTGTTTATGATGATATGGGGTAAATGCAATGTGAAAATATTGGAAATGTTTTAAAATGCAACTATCTATAACAAAGACTTCTATCCCTAAGAAAATTAACAATGTTACTACTCTACTAGTTAATAAATATATAACAATGTAAATGTGTGTAAAATAGTAAAATAAATAATCTACAATTTGAATCAATCAGATTGGCCAAGAAATGAAGCCTGGGAGTGCATTTTAAGAAACAAGGCAATTTTTGCCTGCTTTACAAAAATGCACATCCAACCTTCATTTCAAGGACAAATTGAATGATTCAACTTGGAGAGTATTTATTTACTCATAAGAATGTTAATAAAATTAAATATTTTTATTTTTTCACATATATATTTATGATGTTCAAGAATACACCAAATTTCAT